>LQNS02276883.1:20175629-20201973 GCA_001587735.2 Parhyale hawaiensis | reverse complement strand
CCTCCCGAAACAGAAGGGGAAGTATTGAGAGCCTACCTAACTTGACAAAACTAACCTCGTCAGCAGGAACTGCGGCCAGATGCTACATCCCCCGCGGAGAAGGCACTCGGGACCCTTGGGTGCATGATGCCCAAACACATTGTGGCAGGGAAAGGGCCCGCCACAATATGCCCCTGAGGGCAAGATTACAGAAGAAAAAAGCGCATGTGCGGACGGTCCCCTTAGTGGCACGGCCTTGCAAACATACAGATATTCTTTCGCATGAATTTGTAAGACTTCCGACCCTCCAAAGGTATACGGAACTCAGCTAGTGCCGCCGGCTTCCAATATGTAAATGTGTATGGGGACGTGACGAATCTTAAGCGTGTGTTTAGAAAGCACAGCAGCATTTAACTGAATGGACATCATTCCTTTCTCGTCTGCAAATAAGAACCTTACACTGGGCCTCCATTTTGAAGAAACTATGCCTTAGCCACATTCCACTTGTGACGTTATAACAATGAATTTATATCACATGTAGTTAAACAAGAAGAACGTGACATCGTTCCTTCACCACTTTGCACTAGAGCCTGAACTTATTATTTTACACCGAAGTGAAAGATTACATCTAAATACCTGGAATTACTCATGAAAAAAACACACACACACACACACCTTAAAACATAAGTATGTCATAAATCACAAAGCTAAATTGCTGGTATCAAATACAGCGGCTGGATTTCATTACAAGCTCGGCAGAATATAATAAAGTTTTCACGGAACAAACCCTATTCCTATAGTCCTAGGTACTCTCTCAAAAAATGAATCTAAATTTCATTAGCCACCGTTTCAGTTAAAGAATAAGAAGCAACATGTAGCAATTTCAAGCCAAATGTGGAGCTGGTATTAGAAGAAGAGCAGGGAAGTGGGATATGAGTAACAAGAAGCAGTGAGTTTGGAACAGAAATGAAAAAGAGAAAAAAGGCAGGAGAAGTAAAAAGAAACAAGTCAAGTAGATAAGAAAAAAACAGAGACGATACGAAGGCCTAAGACTAAAGTCAACTAAGGATCCCTTTGGGTACGCAGCTCTCCATTTTACAGGAGAGGAATACTTAGACCGAAGACCCAATGTATGACCACCAAAACCGAGACAACATATTAAAAGAAAAAGAAAGAACAGCAGAACTAAAATCTACAACGTTTTCTGTTGAAAAGTCCAAGCACATAATTGAAGAGCATCTTATAGCACACTACCAAATAAACAGGTAAAAGAACATTATTAAATTCTTGTGAGATCCAAAGTCTTTCAGAAAAGGAGAGTAATAATGCTATCATACTCAGGGTGAGCTACCAGCCTGCAACGGCGGTTTTCTTCCGTAGGAATAGGAGAAAAACTCTGTAGCGAGAGGGCACAGCCTGAATAAGATAGGGTTAAGGCAGAGTCAGCTAACACACTACTGAAGTCAGTGGAGTTAACTGACTATCACGAAACCATAGTATGCACATAAAATAGCAACAGATATCTGCGGCAGATACTACGACCATATGGCAGGCGTAGTACTGTCTAAACGCAAATATGCAACAGAAATATGTCATGAGTCAAGCACCAATTTAATGTTATCGTTACTGTTATAATTATTATCATTATACCGTACGTTAGCTCAAGCCTCACTAACAACAGCAAAGGTGTTCTAAGAGAGGAAGCATCAATTTGAAAGCGTATCTCTTTCTTTCCGCAAAAATAGAAATAATACTTTAGCCTTTTACGCCTAATACTTAAGAAAATCATTTGTTGTTTCCACACTTGCTTATTTCACTTTGTGGCTGCAATACCTTAAGTAGTTAGCAATGTATGATTATTTTCAAATAAAAGTATTCAAAACCGATATATATATATACTGCCAATTATGACTACAAAGGGGACGTTTACTTTACGAACTTACTCTCGTGACTCACTTCATCATTACCAGAGCAGCCAACAATAATAAAAAAGCTACGCAGAATATGTACTGAAGAGCAAACTGGAAAGAGTCGCTGCATAACATTAAGCTTTGGACATCCTATTGAGCCCATCCACGATGAGGTTGGACCGTGACTCGGCGATGTTGTTGGCAAAGTCCTCAAGTTTGGCGGGGCTCAGGAAGTCGATGATGTGAGGAGCGACGTGTTGAGGTGTGGACAGGTGCGTGTGGTGGGAGCCTGGCACTTTCTTGTATATGAACTCGGCTGATGATTTCCTGCGCACAGTAGGGGGAGCATCAAGCCTGCTGGCTTTATATGCTTTACATTGCATTCCCCGATACACGTCACCAAGGAGTTCTTTGTCCCCGGGTGTTATAGTCTAAGTAGGGCTGCAGATATTCAAGTCCCTTTGGTATTATTTTATAGTTTGAGAGGTCGACTTAATAGTATTTGGGGTATCCTGGAACTGCATAGTGCTAGTTTAGGTGTCTCATGATGACAAGGAATGTTCTTTTTTTTTAAACAACGAACTTAAAAACCCCAAAATCTTTCAATGTGTAAAAAAAATTGTACTGACTTATACACAATATTTTGAGGAACATGAACACATGCCAGAGATATAAAACATTGAGGCACATCTGATACACCAAACCTTTAAACCATTAACTTCTTTGTTATTGCTGGGTGTCCTTCACGAGGGTGGAGCCTGAGAACCACCCTCTTCGACCGCATGGAGGAAATAGTTTGCGGCATTTCCATCCTGTACTCAAGTGCTGCAGGAATCGGACAACGTTACCACTCAAGTGGAATAGCCCCTCAGTCCTGAAGGGACCGAATAGGGAAGGGTTTCAGTTACACTGCACCACTCCTCACCGCAGTTGCGGGAAGGTTAGTAGCACCTTGTTGCAGGGGGTGATGTGGCAAGCTAAGCACCTTCACAGGTCAAATTCGCTAGGGGAGTGACTGTTAAGCAACAAGCAACGTTTGCTCTAGCCCTGGGGAAGTGAAGCTTGTAAATATGAATTAAACGCCCACCAAGTGCCCGGAGAGAAATGCCTCCTTCCTGGAACTTCTCATGGCTCAGCGCAAGTACTTATACTTAATTCATAAGTTTAGAATTGCACTTTGGAAATGCGGCAAGAGTTTTTGACGAAAAGAAACTGAACAAATCCTCGCTTTTTATGAATATAAACAGATACTGTACCGATACTTCAAGCTCCAGCCTACAACATACCCAAGTCTTCACTCATTTTTAATGGTGGCATATCCGGATACTAGCAGCAATTACTCAGTCTCGATACCTGAACGTTATATCTTCGACAATATTTGTAACATTTTCAACAGCAGCCAAATTCTTTTATCAGTTACTCCTATAACTTTAAAGTTGAGCTATAGCTACATTAGCCATTAGAACTAGAAAGTATTTTCTGTCGAGTTGATTAAAATACATTTTTGCACTCGAAATACGGGGTAGTTTAAGACTTTTTCGGCAGCACACTAGACGCTTCAAAGACGAAGAGAAAGGAGCATATAGCATGTCAACCGGAACTCGCACACGGGGGCTTTCCCAAGCCAGATAGATGAGAAAGAACAGATCAATGTATATCAACAGGAATACGAATGTGGCAGAAAGCAAAGCAGGCAGGAAAGAAAGACATCCCGAAGGCCTAGCTATGGCTAAAGTGACCTACGGGACCCCCACAAGTGCCACTACTCCCCATAATATAGGATGAGCGGACCTAACTCACCAAACTCTAAGGCGTATGGCCCATTTTATGTTTGACGATGGGATATTATTACAAGAACAGGGATTCAGCAGTGAAAGGGTTATGTTGAGGAATTACTCTCACTTGTAAATGTCAATGGCTGCATCGGCATACTTGGGGTCTTCGTACACAAGTCCTTCTTCAGCAACAAGGACTAACATCCTCGATGTGACACGCGCAGCGTAGGCCAGCACCTGCTCCAGGTTCATGTTCAGAAGATTTTCTATCCGCACCTGTAGAGGAAAGGACAAATTGGCTCTTGATGATAGGTACCAGGGCAGCGAAGATGGTACAAGACTCCGGCTCTTGGATACACCGGGTGTGCAATGAGGCAACTATGAAGTGATGTAACATAGTCATCTCTTAATGTAGGCAACCATGAAGTGATTAAACATAGCGATATATTAAATCATGTAATGCAAGCAACCATGGCGTGATGTGGGGTAGGGAACAACCACGATGTCCTTCAACTTAGGCAACCATCAAGTGATTCAACTTAGGCAACCATCAAGTGATTTAACTTAGGCAACCATTAAATGATATAATGTAGACAACCACAAAGTGGCGTAGTATTCGTGAAATGACATGGTGCAACTGTAGATGGTTCCAGTGATGAAGGGTTGTATCAGCACCAAAATGTCATTTTAATATCTTTTAACGGCTGTCCTGGTATCTTTATCTCATGGTTAATTATGCATTTTTTTATTCATGGCCACTTATATGGTTTTATTCTGCAGTATTACTGTGGTTTTGATTAGGTTTTTCAGTGTTACTGGGATTTCTTACCCCCTTCCTTTTCTTGCGGCTACAGGGATGAGCTCTACTGATGGCTCTACATACATCAATTTCTGTCGCTATTGCTTTAAATCTGTCGTAGGAAAAAAACTTAATTGTATGTGGTTAATAAAGTCCATTACATCTAGTATTTATGAGCCAATTTTTTCTATAGAATTTTGATATATCCTAGAAATTATGATGATGAATTTTCAAGTACTCTTGGTCTCCGAAGGTATGGTATATATTACCTACTAAAGATAGCTATATGATAGTGAATTTAGATTCCCTTCTCTGCAACACATTCCCTACGTTACAACGAAGAAATTAATCTTTGTTTGAGGTCTCGGTGATAATTAGAACTCATTTTATCACCACTTACGTAACTCGGCCTCCAGGCCCAATTGCGAGAGGCCCGATTTCAGTGTCCAGTCAATGTGTGGTGTGGTCTATGGTAGTATATATGACAATGGTGCCATTGTTTCAACCAAATGAATGGTAGTACATAAGACAAGGGTGTTTCAACCAAATGCACCGTATAGTGACGACTGTGAAACTAAGATTTGTTTGCGTTACCAGTGTCGCATTAAGAAAAGCCAAATCGGGCACAAGAAAGATAACCAGGGTAGGTCAGGGGACCATTCCATAGCTGCAGTGTCGAGTGGCGGTTATGTTGTCAAAGTGTCTGTCAGCCTGCCAGGGAGGAGGACAGTCCAGCACAGCAGATGTGTGAGGTGCGGCCAGGCAGGACGAACAAATGTCCTTATCGTGCAGAGTTTGAATGAATGAAGTGCCTGAAGTAATCGCAGCGGAATCCGCCGGGGTAAAGCTACTCTCTCCACTCTGGAGAACTATGTTCACATGCGATTAATCTGATCGTAAAGCACAGGGGACGTTCAGGCACCATTTTTATTACATGATTTACATCAGATGTTAAGTCGTCTGACGTGTGATAGAATCCCTCGACACAAGATTATTATAGAATTATGGTTTAGAAACGTTGCTAGCACCAGTTTTTGGGAGGATCTACAGCAATAGGAACAGCAAAAGAAAAAAGAAAACACAGAAACAAATGCACTCACGTTTAAACTGTAGGTGAAGGCATATCGACCATTGGGCAGCTGCTGAGCACCTCTCTTCAATAGCATTTCCATATCTTCTTTCCCTAAAAAAATGCAACACAATTGTGCACGCATTCCGCTCAGTCACGTGCAAATTTTAAGCCAAGTTAAATAACCAATAGTACGAATAATAATGAGTTCAAAATGAGTTCAAAACTGTTCCAAACAATTATGACCACTAGGATAAGAGAGTGAAATTGATTATGTCGGTATCAATCTGTTGATACCCAATGTTTGATTAATGTCGGCATCCGCCGTGATGCCCAATGTATTGNTTTTATTACAAGATTAACATCAGATGTTAAGTCGTCTGACGTGTGATAGAATCCCTCGACACAAGATTATTATAGAATTATGGTTTAGAAACGTTGCTAGCACCAGTTTTTGGGAGGATCTACAGCAATAGGAACAGCAAAAGAAAGAAGAAAACACAGAAACAAATGCACTCACGTTTAAACTGTAGGTGAAGGCATATCGACCATTAGGCAGCTGCTGAGCACCTCTCTTCAATAGTATTTCCATATCTTCTTTTCCTAAAAAAAATATAGCACAATGTAGAGTTGCTCGGGGTTATAAGTTTTCAGTAATACCAGATGACAGATGACGATGATATGGCTATAGAGCCAGCAAGAACTACTGTATACTACACAAGCAGGTAACTAGCTAGCTACACATTATGTAATCAACGGCGAGTACAGCAACTAGGACCAGCTGCTGCAAACAGTGCAGCGCAGGACGCACACAAACTCATATCAGCGTTGAATGCAACATTGGTTATATTCATTGATGAGTCAGCCTTTAATTTATTTGAACACAAGCTTTAACCTCAACTTTACAGCTGCAAAATCATGAAGTTTAAAATATTCACATGTACTGTCGTAACTTTTAACAACCCAGTGTAGGAAAGCGAAAAGGAGGGTGTAAGGGCAGCAGAAAGGCGTGTCTGCAAAGTTTGTTCGAGATTCAGTCAAAGTTGCAGCTGGGGCAGAGGTTCGCATACAACTAGTAGTGAGGGCCTCCCAGTTGGTATGCGAGCATGGAGCTGTGTTTTTCTTTTTTTGTTTTTGTTTATTATAGGCGTGTGACTGTTGCATCTTCATGACTTACAAGTGATAAATGACAGTACAATATTTTACAAAAATAAAAATTTCACACTGTGGAAGGAAATACACAGAACATTCGACAGTACAATTGAATGATATGGACAGCTTACAATCAAACTTATCAAAGGCAGGCAAAGTACCTATACATACTAAATAATCAACTTAAGTGTCAGCTGTTTTCCAGAATCGCCAATGACAAATGGTGACTGGTCAGACACTAGCTACACTAAATTATGACTAAGTATTGGGAGACTTCAGCAACGTACCATACTGACGTGTTCACTCGTCACTTATCTCAACGCGTTCGCTCAAACTGGTGGACGTCGCGCATTGCGCTGGTGGAAGGAGGAGGAGGTGCGGCAAACGAGCAAGATTAAAGCATGAAGCACGTCCGTTCTCTGAACGGGATGCCTCAGTCAAATTCCGTAAACAAAAGCATTAAAAACCGGCTTTATCACTGGTAGCGTTTACAGATCGTGAACAAATCTATAAAAATACGTTTTTACCGCCACATTAATGATCAGAATCACCGTAACTTCTGACAACACTAGAAGGCCCGAAAATACTGTATGCATACGAAACACGCTTTCTGCGTGATGATCGACTTCCAACGGTATACGGTCGGCAGCGCGCTTATCGAGAGAAGAGGTACCGGTTGAGCGAGCAGCGAGAATACAACCGCTATTGAAGCCGCCGCCACGGTGCATGTCCTGGCTATACAAAGCGCCTCTCAACCTCCTGATCAAGTTCTCGTCTTTACTATCCAGTAATCCTCGCTCCTATCCTGACCCTCCCCTCAATCTAATATCAACCTCTGAGCTTCGTGCTGCCCTCCTGGGCACGCAGGTCTGGCCACTCTTCTAACCCAGCCCGTCTGATCACAGTGTTGCTAATAGTGATATTAAGCAGAGAACTGGTTGAACTGCTTACTCTCTCAAACTCCGCGACCTCGTGTCCACATGCGGGAAAGTGGTAAGTAGGAGCTACGCGAGCTCCATCTCTCCCTTTCTCTACTTTTATCCTATTGCCTTGAGAGGCAGCACTATAACGGCGAGTCGGGCTACGAGGGTTGCGAATAGATACAGGATTTATGGGGCGGTGTACAGGTCGCGCTGTTAGAGTAGATGAGCCTATTGGCACGCTGCCATTCACGCACATTATAAATATTGGGTATTTAAGTGGCCATTGGAAACTACGCTCGCTACTGGTGAACTGGCTGATTACTCTACAAATAAATGACAATGCGGACTTCGTTCTATTGCGTTACCGTCCGACCCAATGTTCAACTGACAAGTGATTACTAATAGAGAGAGGAGAGAGGTTAAATAGGCTAGATAAAATTGCCGGAGGCGCCTGAACGCCCCAGCAACAACTGCTGAGTCCGAGATCCGTTAGCTACGTCGCCTACCGAGATACAGCAACTGTCGGAACTAAGCCTCCGTTACGGAGCTCGCGAACAGCAGTCGCCGAGTTCACATCGCCATAGACGAGCCCAAAAATTTGGGGCAATACCGCCAGTGACGAAGTAATGTCGAACTATCTACGCTTCACTCCACAGCCCGAAACACGAATAGCAAGTTGCTTCACGCAATTAGGAAGTTAAGATTTACTATGGAACTCCAGGTAGCAAAAAGGCAATAGGTACCACCAAACAGTTACCACGAACATATCTCTGAAATTCGCACACAAAGCAGTGAAAGTAGCGCGTCAAGGTAAAGTTAGCTATCAAATGGCAACTAACTGGACTGAAGACCAAACTATCGAAATCAATGTTTAGGGACGATCACGCAAATGACATTTGGAAGTCTGACACCACACCACCCAATTAATGGTTTATGACGGTCACAATGGTGAAATCCGTGACCAGACCAAACCGCCAGTGGGCAATAATCTAACCTGACATACATATGGTAACCTATCCAGGCTGAAAGCCACAACTATCCAGTCAATATGTGACAATCACAAAAGCGAAATAAGTGTACAACATTGTCCTGAAATATTTATCCGTGTGCCCCTGCTTCAGCTACACACCTGTTCCATACTGTTCTGTTCTGTTCACCCTTACCAGTCTGCTAAGAACACTTAAGCCAAGGTTAATTTATCAAAAATTGGATAGTTACGAATCAAGTGGCGGAATCAAAGCTAAAAAAACTGCAAGACATATTATAGACAACGTATATATAAATAAAACACGCAAATCTTTTACAATATGCATGATGTGGTGGGCCTAGTACATGGGAGTTGAATCTCATGAGCACAGCAGGGCAATGCGTCCACAAAGCCAACGCAATGCCTACTCGACCAACATGGCGGCGCAACCTACCCGACAATGGCTAATTAAAGAATAAAGTGCACTAGACATTAGGCTTGAAACTGGCACATATAATGCATCGACAGAATGGTGGCCATACCAGCTCATTATTATTATTATTATTATTATTATTATTATTAAAACTTCACGCTTGAGCTCTCACGGACAGGTTATACACCCAAATGAAGCACAATGCAACACCGGAAAGCCCAAAACGCTGCTAAAGGAAATCCAGCAAAAAACATCAACAGCTGACTTAAACGCCTGCAGGCCAATCCGACCAAAAGCCGATGCCGGCAACAACTTCCAAATCTTAGCCGCCCAGGGCACGAAGCACCGACAGAACTGATTAGTTCTGTTCAGGATCATAATCTACCACGCGGATCACTAGGTCAAGAGAAAACCTAAGTACTGGGATATGCCGCTTGTACTTGTACGTCATATATAGGTTTGAGAATGGTGGGGGCGTTTGGCTTGGAGGGAGGTAGCTAAAGTCGCCAAAGCGACTCGCCATAGGCTCATCAGACTTTAAATATTCTAAAAGAAGGCTGATTTACTTGAAATCAGGCTATAAGACTCTGGGGTAATGTGGCTTCCCAGAGAAGCAAAATATGAACAAACATATTAAGAAACTATACCATAACTAAACGCGCATCATCGTTCATTTGAGAGTAGCTTCTACCTGTAGTAGACAGTAACAAAAAAGTTTACACGCAGATTGTGCTCATTCACCAGATCGAACGCGTTGAGATGAATAACATATGAACTCAGCTGAAGATTTTCAATTACAAACATCAACGGAGTGCTTAGATACCTACTCTTTCACGTGTTACAGATAACGGTACTCGAGTACAGGTATTCATCTGTTGTACATTACCCAAGTTCGTGCCATGACTCTTCATAGCGCGTTGCAGCAGCTCGTCATACGTGTAGGAAGGTTGAGCTTGGTTCAAAAGCTTGTCTTGAATTTCCCGTACGGAATCCAGGGATTTCTCAGTTTGAACTGGTGCTTTTTCAGGATCCATGTGTATCAGCTTCACCGTATCAATCATGACAAGCGAGTGCACCACGGAAGGCCGAGTGCCTGCATAGATCATGCCCACTGCAGCTCCCATGCTGTGGCCGAGGATAATTACCTGCAAACAAAGGGTACCTAGCTATTTAAAGACTATCTACATTACTGGCAATAGACGGANCTGAGTCGGTGGGGTCTGAGTTGGGGGGTCTGAGTTGGGAGGGTCTGAGTTGGGGGGTCTGAGTTGTCCAGGGGTCCGAATTGACCTGTAACCGTCCCGGCTATAGAAAGCTCTTCTCAACCTCCTGATCAAGTTCTCGTGTTTACTATCCAGTAATCCTCGCTCCTATCCTGACCCTCCCCCTCAATCTAATCTCAACCTGAGCTTCGTGCTGCCCTCCTGGGCACGCAGGTCTGGTGACTCTTCTAATCTAGCACGTCTGATCACAGTGTTGCTTATAATGATATTAAGCAACGAACTGGTTGAACTGCTTAGGGTAACATGTCTAGTACCCGTCGACCATGCTAGTAGCCGTCCACTTGGCACTAAAAACTTCCTGTGTCAAAACCAGCAGTGCTAGAAGGCCGTGCATAAGCTTAAACTGTAGGCTAAGTACTAGCCTACAGTTGAAGCCTATGTACGACTTTCTAGCGCTGCTAGTTTTCACACAGGAAGCTCTTAGTGACAAGTGGACGGCTACTAGCATGGTGGACGGGTACTAGACATATTACCTTACTCTCTAAAACTCCGCGACCTTGTGTCCACATGCGGGAAAGTGGTAAGTAGGAGCTACGCGAGCTCCATCTCTCCCTTTCTCTACTTTTATTCTATTGCCCTGTGGAGGCAGCACTATAGCGGCGAATCGGGCTACAAAGGCTGCGAATGGATACAGGATTTATGGGGCGCTGTACAGGTCGCGCTGTCAGGGTTGAGCTTATTGGCACGCTGCCATTCACGCACACTATAAATGTTGGGTATTTAAGCTGACATTGAAAACTACGCTTGCTAGTGGTGAACTGGCTGATTAGCTACTTACTCTACAAATAAAGGACAATGCGGACTTCGTTCTATTGCGTTGCCCCCCGAACCCAGTGTTCAACTGACAAGTGATAACTAATAGCGAGAGGTGAAATAATCTAGATAATATTACCGGGGGCGCCTGATCGCAACATCAACAACTGCTGAGTCCGAGATCCGTTAGCTACGTCGCCCACAGAGATACAACAGCTGTCGGAAGCTAAGCCTCCGTTACGGAGCTCGCAGTGAGTAGTTCTGAATGCGAACAGCAGTCGCCGAGTTCACACCGCCATAGACGAGCCCAAAATCTGGGGCAAATACCGCCAGTGACGAAGTTAGGTCGGACTATCTACGCTTCATTCCACAGCCTGAAACACGAATAGCACGTTGCTTCATGCAATTAGGAAGGTAGGATTTACTATGGAACCTAAGGTAGCAAAAAAGCAAAACCACTAAACAGTTACCATGAACAACTCTCTGAAATTTGCGCACAAAGCAGTGAAAGTAGCACGTCAAGATAAAGTTAGCTATCAATGGCAACTAACTGGACTGAAGACCAAGCTATCGAAATCAATGTTTCGGGACGATCACGCAACTGACATTTGGAAGTCGGACGCCACACCACCCAATTAATGGTTTATGACGGTCACTATGGTGAAATCCATTGCCAGACCAAACCGTCAGTGGGCAATAGTCTAACCTGACAATACGGTAACCTATCCAGGCTGAAAGCCACAAGTATCCAGTCAATATGTGGCCATCACAAAAGTGAAATAAGTGCGCAACATTGTCCTGAAATACTTACCCGTGTGTCCCTGCTTCAGCTACCCAGCTGTTTCACACTGTTCTGTACACCCTTACCAGTCTGCTAAGGACACTTAAGCCAAGGTTAATTTATCAAAGACTGGATATTTACGAAGCAAGTGGCGGAATCAAAGCTAACAAAACTGCGGGACATATTATAGACAACGTTTATATAAATAAAAGGGGCAAATCTTTTAATGCATGATGTGGTGGGCCTAGTACATGGGAGTTGAATCTCATGAGCACGGCAGGGCAATGCGTCCACAAAGCCAACGCAATGCCTACTCGACCAAAATGGCGGCACAACCTACCCGACAATGGCCAATTTAAGAATAAAGTGCACTAGACATTAGGCTTGAAACTGGCAGAAGTAATGCATCGACAGAATGGTGGTCATACCAGCTCAGGATCATAATCTACCTCGCGGAACACTAGGTCAAGAGAAAGCCTAAATACTGGGATATGCCGCTAGCTACTTCTTGTACTTGTACGTCATATAGAGGTTTGAGGATAGTGGGCGTTTGGCTTGGACGGAGGTAGCTAAAGTCGCCAAAGCGACTCGCCATAGGCTCATCAGACTTTAAATAATCTAGAAGAAGGCTGATTTACTTGAAATCAGGCTATAAGACTGTGGGGTAGTTATGTGGCTTCCCAGAGAAGCAAAATATAAACAAACATGTTAAGAAACTATACCATAACTAAACAAGCATCATCGTTCAATTTGAGAGTAGCTTTTACGTACAGACAGTGACAAAAAGTTTACACGCACATTGTGCTCATTCACCAGATCGAACGCGTTGACATGAATAACATATGAACTCAGCTTAAGATTTTCAATTACAAACATCAACTGAGTGCTTAGATACCTACTCTTTCACGTGTTACAGATAACGGTACTCGAGTACAGGTATTTATCTGTTGTACATTACCCAAGTTCGTGCCATGACTCTTCATAGCGCGTTGCAGCAGCTCGTCATAAGTGTAGGAAGGTTGCGCTTGGTTCAGGAGCTTGTCTTGAATTTCCCGCACGGAATCCAGGGATTTTTCAGTTTGAACTGGTGCTTTTTCAGGATTCATGTGTATCAGCTTCACCGTATCAATCATGACAAGCGAGTGCACCAAAGAAGGCCGTCACGGACGTATCTAGTACGGGTGACGTCGAGGGTACGACACCGGCTCCTATTAATGGACGTTTGTTTCCCATGGATCGATAAATTTCTGATAGATGTAATGACCGTTATCTGCCTGGTAGCGGTAAATTCCCAATGAGGAGCAGTAGTTGATAATTATGGTAGAAGCTGTACCTCCCGTTCAGACACAGAGCTGTGAGACATGGGATGAAAATTTTACAGAATGACCTGGATTCCATCAGGAAAGCGGGTAAGTCATGGAAGCTCTCCCTCAATCCCAGTGTGTTGTGATTCGATCCTCTAGGATCGATTCCCTTCAACTTTGCGTTCCTACAGACTTGAATGAAAACGACTTGAAGCTAACGGACCATCTGTTATTTAAATGACATAAGTTTAGTAGGATACGGTATGCGCTGGATTACAAAAGAATATACTGTATTTGTAGATGTGCATAGCATCATAGGTAATGCCATTTAATTAATAGAGTACAATCGAAGCGTAATACCATACGTTAATCATAATTATTCACGTGATATTCGCGCTAATAACTCACAGTACATATTCACATTTAACTCTATGGAATTTTTTTCTTGCCTCGACTGAACGTTTACACCAAAATATAGCAGTTATATGCTCCAGTCGTTATTAAAATATTAGAAATTATCCATGATTAAGAAAACATTAAGGGGTAACTACGTCATAACTAAATTGTCAATAGGTACTAAAATAATGTTGAGGTTAAATAAATCATAGATTCTTCCGTTCATGACTTTAGATAATTTATTAATCCATATCATCAATTTGATAGTATATGGTCATAGAATATTCAAACGTCATGAACCAGTCAAGGGTTCGCGCTTGAACCAGCAGGGAATCCGTAGGTAGGTTCATATGCACCCTAAAGGGCAACACTGCTCTGGGAAATTAAGAGCTTGGTGGTGGGCTAAGGTACGGTATGGGGAACATACATGACTTCACAGCCTATAGTTTTACTAAATCTCGCGGTAGGCACACAGTTGTGTTTATAAATATACAACAATATTTAGACGATGACTTGATAAAAACTGCTCATTGGAGTGCTTTGCAAACCCGTCTTAACCTAACCTCGCCTTGAAAATTGCGCCTGGGCATCTTTGGAAAAGCTTTTATGAAAGAATTGGCTGAGCATCGTACGAATTTCGCTAAAAAGCAGCTAGGGTCTGTGCGACATTTTCTTCAATAATGAAATAGTTAACTCTACGTTACGTGAATTTAGTTTTTACAGGTGAGTGTGTGTGCATACGGCACGTATGACTGACACTCAGCTAAACTCAACATCACAGTGTTGCCTTCCAGCAAAAGCTACAGCATTAAAAATGAGGACAAAACCTAGGCGACCCAAAGCATGCAGCAAACAATGCAGGTTGTGTAAGTCACTAGTTACCTCGTAGTCAAATTTCTTTGAACTTGCTACTGGAAAGAAAAGGTGATGTGTTTATATCTGAGCCCTTACCTGCTTCCATCCAAAGTGTCTGATGATTCTATCTACCGTTACCACGTAATGCAGAAAGAGTACATGAGATCCAGGGGGATCGTGGGAGCTCCAGCCATGGCCAAGGAAATCAATGGAAACACACGCCAGGTGATTTGAAAGCATTGGTATGAGGCGGTCAAATGTGCCTGCGTTGTCCAGGAACCCGTGAAGACACAGTACAGCTACTGGTGCAGCTTTGTTCCACACTTTGCCTAAATTGGAAAATTATCAACTTAAGCTTTATATTGAGTTTATTGACTGGCTACTTTCAATAGTTTTCACTACTAATTATAACTACAGCAGAACTACCCGATGTCAAAAGAAGCAATTTTCAACAGATGGTAATGCTTTGAAAAGGTAGGTATCCAAGCTTCAACTGAAATGCAACGCCTCAAAGTGACGTTTACAGAGTGTGCTTTAGTAGTCAACTGAACTACAAAGACAAGTACCAAGCCAGAAAAATACATCTCAGTAACTAGTACATCGATGTTCTAAATTTAACTTCTGAAATTTGATTGCGTGACACAACTAGTATGAACAACGGCACCCAAGTAAAAACATTTTTGACACGACCTGGTTAGTTCTCTGAGTAATCATGTAGTACTATAGCTAGGTACCTATACAAGTACATACTGGCATTGCTGATATTGCTTCAAAGTTAGAAACTATTTACAGAAAAGTAATAAATGCCAAATGTGTAGGCTACACTAAATGTATAATGAGTGTAGATGGGTCAACTTATCGTTCCCAATGGGTATGGTGATATCAGATAGCTTAAGCCTTCCTAACCTAAACCAGCACAAAGCTGTTCTAGGAGAGCAAATGAAAGGGACTGCACAGTATGCCAAGATAAAAGTAAAACCCGTACACGAGGGTGTTCCCACAAAGGATTAACATGTACGGGAACTGAAGATCGGGGAAAAAAGGAATAAAAGAATAATGTATCATCAGTAGGCATATGAAAGTGGAATGAAGTAGAGCGAGCGTGCTTCTTGATAATACCGTACAAAGTACAGACGCAAGAAACAGTGATAGCAAAATCACTCAAGCACCAACAATTTAAAAAGGTCATTTTGTATCTAACCCCGCGCCTGAAAAAAAAAAAACAAAATAATAAATATTTTTCTAACTAAAAACAAAAATAAGAGTAAGAAATTGCCCCACTAACCAATAGTGGAAAAAATTTAGAATAAGTAAAGGTCTCCTCCAATAGTTTCGTCAGCAGCTTTTACCAACAAGCATAAAACTCGGAAGTTGTAGAAGCTACGATAAATAGAGTCCTGGTGGAAGGACACAGCTCGCAGCATAGGTAACACAAAGCGCTAGAAGGCGATGAAGTTAAAATAAGTGTAATCATGAGGAACAGATCCAGGAAGAGAGCCAGCCCCAGACTGACACCAACATACCACAACTTATGCTTTGTTTCAGTGGCTGGTAATTAAGCTATGCAATTTCGGAACAATAACCAATACTTTGAAATAAAATGATAGATTCTTAGGGCATTGATAAGCATGTAGGAGATGCAAGTGTTGTTCAATACCTTCAGTACGATAACACTGGTCTTCATGCCATCAAGGCACTAACAATAGAACTGACGTTACTGTATATAGGTATTGTATAATAGTTATACGGTGAGTGGGATAATTCATAACTGCCGTCAACAAGTGTACAATTTGGAACTTGCAATGGCACAAACTTCCTTCTAATTTTTGGTTTAGTAACTTGAATTTCATTCCTAAAATACCTTCTTGTTAGTGTCCATTACCATACAAAGAGCAACAATAAACACTTACCAGCAATGTGACCACTTGGAATCTTGAGGACAAATTCTTCAGCAGAAGAGCTGGGAATGCTTGCTTCCTTAGGAATAGTAGAAGATGTGCAATAGCGTCTAATACCAAAAGATGAGTCACCATTTGCAAATAAGCTTTTAGAAACACCAAGAGAGTTGCTACAATTATGTCTTTTATACACAGCACCATTCAGTAGTTTAGAGGTTACCTTAGATACTTCAATTATATTTTTGCCACTTGTTTTATGTTCATGAGACAGAGTTACAGACGTTGATTGAAAACCAGCAGTAGGAAGATAACAACATGCAATTCCATGATTCGAATGACGAAATAAAAAGCCACTAGCCCGTTTGCAGCACCGAAACATGGTTAGGTTAGGAAAATAATTTACTGTAAAGAAAAATGAAGCAATTAGTTAGAGATACTTTCAAGTTTGTGACTCTTTAAAATAAAGATAGTTTATACATTGCATCAAATATATATCTGAGAAATTAAGGGAGTTTATGCATTGCACTAAATAATGGAGAAATTTGAGATAACTTTTCATATAGTTGCCAATGATTTCTGATAGATTATCTGAAAATTTATGCAGTAAAGCTCAGGTTTGAACAATAATAGCTCCAGAAAGATTAGTAATGTTTGCCGGGGCAGCGATTCTAAGCCGCATGGCGCCGAACGTCAAATATTTTACCTTGGCATTTCTACCGGAGGTCTGGAGGGACGACTAACTCACGTAAGTGAATTCCGTGACAAAAATTTTTTCACGTGCACCCCTGCTGACATGAAATACGGCGCGACGCATCTCGAACCCTACATGGCTCGGCTGAACGAATTCGCTCAGCCGTGCGGCACAGAGCAAGAGACGAAAAGAGAAGCAGACATAAATAAAAAAATAATGTGGAGGGTCCATTCCGTGGCTCCCCAGACACGGGAGCAGATAGGAGTCCATGGGATGGGTCGCTTACCACCACTCAGCGGAACAAAAGGGAAGTATGAAGAACCTACCCCACTTAACAAAACTAACCTCGTCAAAAGGAACTGCGGGTAGCTGCAACATCTCCTGCAGAAAAGGCACTCGAGTTTGCCCCTGGGTTCGAGAGGCCCCTAGCTATATCTTCTGACAAAAGCCACTCCACCTTAAGATAAAAATGAAGATCCCAATACGGAATGCAGAACTTAATACGTTCCTTAACAGAGTATTAGAAGTAGAAGTCCAAAAACAGTAACATTAGTTCTTCAAGTAGCTGGGGTAGTTTAAAACGGTATCAATAGAAGCGTGTCTAAATTTACCAGAATTCAGTAGTCAAGTTTGTTAGTCTGATGTGGTGACATAACACACAACAAAATAAAGCACAAAGTTAATGCTCAAATATTTGCTCTTTATGAAGAGTCTGTGAAAAAAAAAAATTAATGGGCCAAGGCTCATTGGCGCTTTCTGGGAAGCACTAACCACAATGTTTTTCTACGTAGTATGCTGCAACAGAATATCAAGAGATACACTCAAGTACTTAGTTTTCAAAGTTTTACTTTGAAGAAGAACAGGAGGAAACGATTAAGGATAAACAAGCGGTTCGTAAAGATTTTACTAGTATTTCAAATAATTATCTCTTGTTTATCAATCTGGAAACTCAAAACTCTTATTATTACCATTATCATTCACCTAGGTTTAGCACCGCACCCACCACTGTGTGATCCAAGCAGAGAGGGTCGCTACGCGGGAACACCAGGGACCGAGTGGTATTCATGTTCCACGTAATTTGTCGCAAGTCGGCCATGCACGATACTGCAGGCAGGAAGACAACGCACAAACCATCTCAAAGAGACGAAAGAGGAAAGATAAGAAAACAGAGGCACCCGTGCTGGTGGCCACTCCAGTGCCCCTCCCCTCACATGGAAATGGGTAGGATCCCCGCAAATATCGTGGTGTTCCAGTTTAAGCTTTCCTACCCACAGAGTACACTGTGATCCAAGCAGAGGAAGAGAGAAGGAACTTAAATAATGTCAAGAGAAACGTGGAACCCATGTGTGAGTCGACGCGCATGGGAACAGCAAGTCGGGAAAGAAGAGGAAGGAGAGAATAAAGTATCATCAGTAGCCGTATGAAAGTGGAAGGAAGCAAAGGGGGCACGAAAAACATACGTCCTGAAGGCTTAGCTAATGGCTAAGGTAACCTATACAAGCCCACTGGAGGCACTGCTCCCCATAACATATGATGAGCGCATGCAACTGACCTAACCCTATGGCCCATCTAAGTCCCCTGGGGGGATCCCCGCGTAATACGTTAGCCACCACGATCGGCGGCCCACCTCACGAAGAAGTACGGTGGACCTACCAAACTCTAGAAAGTAAGCTTATCAGCTGGAGCTGATGTCAATTGGCACCATCCCCCGCAGGAATTTAGGCAGAATCCCTTCGGGGCAACAGTATGCTAAGCCTACAACAAAAGAGATATATTGCGTAGCCAATCGTTCTAGATCTTCGTAGTCATCTAATAGTAACAACTCTGCTCAAAAAAATAATAGCTGTATCTACGACACTCCCTCGCAGTACGAGAGGTGAGACAGGAAAATGAGGGGTGTGTCCACCACAGTAGCAGAGCGGGAGTCGGATGCTTTGAACGCATGGAGTCCGAGTCGGACTGGGGCTTGTTTCAAGACTTGGCGTAGGAGTATAATTAGAGCACGGTAATGCATGTTGTTGAGGAGTCGGAAGCTTGCTGGTCCGAAGAATCGGACGTTTGGCCTTTCGACTCCCGAATCTAAGTTAGGTAGCAAAGAGAGAACAGAAGTGGCACGGGGTCCTTCAAACACATATGCCATGTAAGATTAACAAGCTAACCTACTAACAAGATATGCGGCCATAATACAAATATATCTGCGATGAGGTAATTTGAGTAAGAAATGGATGGTGTTATAAGCCTGCATGTATACACACAGAGACCGGTGAGGTGAGATTAACTAAAATTTTTTACTTGACATGTTTTGTTAAGAATAAATCAATATTTTAGCTATTAAACCAAAATTGAAGAAAATTTTGAGTTAATGGTACATTTTTATTTCTTCACTATTACTTGATGTATTTGGTAAAAAAAAAACCAATATTAGTATCAGTTACCAAAAGCTATTTTACTATTAGTAAGAATAACCAAATTCAGTCAAGTGCCAAACTTTTTTTTTAGTAAAATTTACCATAAAATTTGGTAATATAACCAAAATACTTAACCAAATCAAATGGTAATATCAACTAAAAATTGAATCATCTGACAGCCAAACCAATAGATTAGTTATCTCAACTAAATTTTGGTTAATGCAACGAAACCGGTCTCTGTGTGTAATATGCAAGAAGCCAGGCTCTATTATATATAATACCACTTTGAAATACAACAGTTGCGGACGTGGTACTATCAAGCACTGGAAAGAAATAGAGACAGAAAAAAAAAACACATAAAAAATCGTCCGTTCATCATTTTTGTGCCCATGGCATTGGTCATACACGCGTCCACAGAAATAGTGCTGTTCCTACGAGAAGTGATGTTAACCAGTTAACCCTCTTCAAACTCTGCTGTGCTAGTTTCGCTACAAAGATTTATCGTCCTATGGTATACCTACGGGAAAAAAACCGTAGATGTGGCATAGCCTGTACAGATAGTTGCATTAAAAGTAGTTAACTGACTGTGGGGCTTGTGTTTTTTTTACATCAATACATACTGCACATACAGTGAGGAGGTTATCACTAAATTCATCTGTAATATGCACAAAGAGTTACGAGGGTAGCACGGTAAAAGATTTTTGGGAGCAGAGAGTCGGAGTAAGGTGGGGACTGGGTAGCCTATATTCTGGTCTCGTCAAAGCAGTTGAAGGAATTCATAGTTTTGCCTTAGTGAGAGTCTGTTACTGCTTAGGAGTCAGAGTCGTACGTTATTGAGAGCCGAGTTTAGACGTCCATACAAAGCCTAGTTGGAGTTAGATCGCTATCATTCCAAGAGTCCGAGTCACACACCCAATCTTCCCGAGACTAAAGAGTAGTTGGACAGCCATTAATCACAGAGGTTCGAGACTAAAACACACTAACCTCAGACGTCAGAGCTGGAATCACACTTATAACTTTATAACACCACAGCTCTCATTAGCTTGAGTCGTCTCTCAAGCGTATTTCCATTACTCGAATATTCAACGTAAGACGTCTGTATATGTACTTTGATTTGTCACTTGGACTCTATATCAGATAACTCATTATTATAAGTAAAGTTAACTTAACCGCACACTCCTCCCAAGAAACTCACACGCCCAGTTTCGTCCTGCATATATAGACCAACTAGCCCGAGATGAGTGTACGGCTGCAGTCGACCACGGGTCGTCCAGGGCTATGGTGCTAACAAAAGAACCAGCTCTTCTGCAACGACAAATGCCCCGCTCCCTCCTACTCGCCCTAATCCTGAGAAGTGTATTATTATACCTATTCACAAGTTTAACTCTCCGTTTCCACAACAAAGGCGATATCATAGAGGAAGAAAGAAGGGACATACATATAGTATGATAAAAGACACGAAGAACCCATGCACGAGGGTGTTCCCAAACAAGATCAACGCGCATGAGAGCAGCAAGTCGGGAAACAAGAGGAAGAACGGATTGAAGAAAAATCAGTAGGAGTGTGAGATGGGAAGGAAGCAAAGTGGGCACGAACGACAGACGTCCCGAAGGCCTAGCTAATGGCTAAGGTAACTTACAGGGTCCAACTGGGGACGCTGCTCCCCATAACATACAATTGGCGAACCTAAACTAATTCTGAGAAGTGTAAGTGACCCATTTCCACTATTCACACCGATGTAGAAATACTTTCTTACGGTACACAAGTAGTCCTGGTCATGGTTTATAGTCAGAGTGCATCTTAAAACGTTTTTCCAAGTCCATCGGCTTCAGCCCTTGGTGCTGAAAAAAGATTTTAAGACACCCTAAGTAATGCTCACATTACCATATTTCTCTGCTTTTAGTTTGGTTTAAAATACTCTTGAAGCTAGAGAACACTGATCGGCTTCCTGGAACTGAAAACTTTGAGCCTACATCACAAAATTGCACAAAGAGTATGACCTCCCGTACTGTAACCTCTTTCTATCTTTAGGAGTACATGTGAAGTAATAGCTGTAAAGCTAGGCATCAGTTTCCGCAGGAACAGCACTATCTGAACGGAACCAAACAGACCTTCTGGGCGGTCAAGGGTTACACCACTTTCAGGAACGAGCACGATTTGAGGCAGAAGACACCATGGCACACAGATATTAGGTAGACAACAAACGAGCATCAAAAATCTACACTGCCTATTAAATAACGGAGTAGATTTCAGTCTACTGCACATTATAATCAAAATAACAACTTATAACTAATGAGCACTAAAGAGAAAGTGACATATATTACGTTGTGTTCTGAATTACACTTTATATAAAATATAGGTACAGTAGCTACATACTCAATATATTGCACATGCAATTTATCAGAGTTGTTTATGACATTAGCAGGAACACATTGTGCACACAAATAAGTCTAGGGTAATTTATGCTAATAAATTACGAACATAAATTGCTGGTATTGACTGCAGCGGGTGGATTACAAAACAAATTTGGTAGAATAAAATAAATTTTCATAGAACAATTTTGGTGATCCTAGTCTGCGAATATAGTAGCTACCTATTAGTTTATTTCATTAGCCATTGTTTCAGTAAATGGAAAAGAAAGGACACCAACCCTAGCAAGTTCGGGCTAAATACGAAATTGGCATAGATTATTAAAAAAATAGCACGAAAGTCTAGAAGTAAAGAAAGAATCAAGCTCCGCACTGAAAAGAAAAGCAGAAAATAAAGCCAGGAGTAGAAAAAAGAAGAAAGCAAAGTGGCTGAGGAAAACTGAGAGACGACACGCAGGTCTAGCTAAGACCAAAGTAAGGCTACGCACCTCCCCATTTTACAGGCGAGGGGTACTTAAACCTATTAGGTACCTACCGTGTTCCCACAGACACTAAAGTAACACATTAAAAAAAACAGCACGATTAAAAGCTAACCAGTTTTCAGTTGTAATGTCCAAGTAAACATGTAAAAGAATATTAATAAATTCTCGTGAGATCCAAAGTCTTCTAGAAAAGGAGAGTTAAGGCTATCTTACTCAGGGCGAGTTACCTCTCTGCCTAAACTCCCTCTTCCATAAGACTACAATAGGAGATAGAAAGTTTGTAGCGAAAGGGCACAGCCTGAATAAGATAGGGTTAAGGGAAGAGTAAGCAAACACACTAGGTACTGACGTCAGTGTAGTTAGCTGACTCAGCCACGTAACCATCGTATGTAAAATAAGAGCAGATATCTCTAGCATAAACTATGACCATATGGCACATGTGTTAATATGTAGCTACCGTACAAGCTTATTTACGGCCGAAGTTTTTTGTGAGTCAGGCACCAATTTAATACAATTGTTATTATGTATATTAGCTTAAGCTTCACTAACAGAAGCAAAGGTATTTCATGAGCAGAAACGATTTAAAAGTATCTCTTTCTTGCAATAAAAATATAACTTGAGCATTTTCCGATCAATGCTTACGAAAATCATTTGTTGTACCTATCTTTGCTAATTTCCTGTTGCAACGGCAATAACTTCAGTGAAACGACTGTGTAGGCATGATTATTCTAAAACGAAAATAAATAAATCGACATTGCCAATTGTGACTACAACGCGAACATTTAACTCAGGAAACTATCCCCGTGACGCACTTTATCAGTACGGTACTAGAGTAATAATAAAGTTACACAGAGCATGTATTGTAAAGACAACTGAAAAGAATAGCTTCAAACAAAAAATTAAGTTTTGGACATCCTCTTGAGCCTATCCACGACGAGGTTGGCCCCCGAATCGGAGATGTTGTTGGCAAAGTCCCCAAGTTTGGCGGGGCTCAGGAAGTCAGCGATGTGAGGGGCGACGTGTTGAGGTGTGGACAGGTGCGTGTGGTGGGAGCCTGGCACTTTCTCGTATATGAACTCGGCTGATGATTTCCTGCGGACAGTAGGGGGAGCATCAAGCCTGCTGGCTTTATATGCTGTACATTGCATTCCCCGATCTGTCATCATGGAGTATTTTTGTCTGGATGTTACTGGCTAAACGGGGCTGCAGCTGTTCATGTCAACTGGGTATTATTTTACATTCTAACTGGTACGATGCATCCTCAACAGTATTTGGGGCGTCTTGGAATCGCAAAATGCTGGGTTTGGGAGTCTCATGATGACAAGGAGAGGTGTTTTTTGTAATGCACATGAAAACCCCAAAATCCGTTCTATAAAATGACTAAAAATAATTGAAGTATTTGCACATAATAATTTAAAAACATGAACACACACACACCACGTTCGTGGTAAAAAGCATTCAACAATTTCTGATATCAAATTTTTAAACCGAAGGCCTAGCTATAGCTAAAGTAAATTACGGGGCTCCCAGGTGCAGCAACTACGCTACGTTATGACAAACTAACCCAACTCAACGGCCTATCCTATGTTCCCTCAGGGGATACTTTACCAAGAGCAGGGATTCTGCAGAGAAAGGGGTAGGTATGTCAAGGCATTAGTCTCACTTGTAAGTATCAATGGCTGCGTCAGCATACTTTTGGTCTTCCCAAACAAGTCCGCCTTCAGCAACAAGGACTAGCATCCTGGACGTGAGACGTGCACCGTAGGCCAGCATCTGCTCTAGGTTCAGGCTCAGGAGACTTGTTATCCGCGCCTGTAGGTGAAGGACACATCGGCTCAGGATAGATATCAGGGCTGCAGAGATGGAACGGAGTCGGGATCTTGGGTCCAGCAGGTATGATAGCCACTCGATGTATTCAAAAACTTTCAACTCCTTAACAGTAGTGCCTGTCAACTACGAATTTCGTACCCAAATTCGATACGAACAAGCAGGACTCCATCCACCTATGACTAAGACTTCAGCTACCTGAAAACAGTAACCATATGACCCCAACTTACCAACCCTGACAATGTACTGCATGACGAGGATGCAGTTTCTTCAGCTTTGTCACCCACAATTACCAACACTAAGTGCACCGTACAGTAACTGCGTTGGTCATTTAAACTTTATGTAGAAATTATCACTCTCGGTTTGGTATTCTTCAGATATAGTCGTACATTGCATCTTGCTCAGTTCGTGCCAGAAGGACAAAAGTTCTGTGAAACACAGAGTTATCGTTACCAGTCCTATTTACAGAAGCTCTAGTCAGCCACGAGAAAGATCACTCGGTCGGGGACCATCCCATAGCTGAAGTGAGAAGGGCAAGCGGTGTTGTCGACTTGTCTGCCTGGTCGCTCAGTCCAGCACATATGTGAGGAGCAGCCACCAAGTATGACAAACAAATGTCCGCGTAGTGCAGCTGTAGTCTGTGTGTGAATGACTTGTTGAATTAAGAGTCTCTGAAGTGATTGCAGCGGAACCCGTCAGTATACACAAGAGCTAGGTACTCTCTCCAATTTAGAGAGCTCCTGACGTCTGAAATAAACCTTTAGCACCTTATTCTAGAAAAATCATTGTTTGGAAAGATTACTGACAACCAGTTCTTTAGGGAGACCTCCACCAGTATGAACAGTGAATGCACAAAAAAGGCTAAAATAGAAGCACTTACGTTTAAACTGTAGGTGAAGGCATATCGACCATTGGGCAGCTGTTGGGCACCTCTCTTCAACATTATTTCCATATCTTCTTTTCCTGCAACAACATTAACAAAACAATACAACACAGTGCAGAGCTGCAAGGGGATACCAGTCTTCAGTAATGCCCAATATGAACAAGTCAAGTCAGCTACTAGATGATGATACGACTATGGAGCAAGCAGAAACTAAACTAGACATGTAGGCTAAGTAACTAGCGACAAATTACACAATTAACAGTGAAGTCAGCTGCTGGGACTAGCACCTAGCCACAATTGTGCAATCCAAGAACATAAAAATTATATACAGCACTGGCTTTTATTGATGAGTGAGCCCCTAACTGAGTTGAACACATGCTTTCACTTAAACTTAATTGATATTTTATAAGTGAAAAACGTCCCAACTTTTTACAATCCACTGTAAGAAAATGAGAGGGAGGATGTCTAGACAGCAGTTCGGTGTGCACGTAATGTCTGCTTGAGGTTCAATCAACGTTGTAACTAGGGGCCCTAGTCTCAGTGTCTCTCATAATACTGTCGTGAATTGCAATGCCGTAGATTATGGGTTTCCAAGAGGACAAAACTGCTTTTTTTTAAATATCTCACTTGCAGCAGGGCTGAATATGGAGAACATAATTAGTTTTACTCCAGTCATTCCACAAACAAAATACAAGAAGTTCTTGACAAATCTTAAAGGTTGACTCGTAACGACATAGGTATTTTATTAAAATAAATTTCCTCTTGCATTTGCAAAAAATACAGTGGCTGAGATAGAAATATCATTAGTTCTTAAGTTCCCAAGTAACAGCTATCATTTCTTATACTTGCCAAGCATATCACCAGCCTAGTCTGCAAACTTCAGCAAAACTTGCATCTACCTCTTCACAATTTGATAAATTATAATTTGCAAAGAAAATAACTCAAGGAAAGAAATACATAGAGCATTCGACAGTATACTACATATAATGCTACGGACGTCTCACAATCAAAGGGAGGTAAAGCATACTAAATAAAAAAGTGCCGGCTGGAAGTCGGTATCGCCAAAGAAGTGTAGCTTCTTGCAGTTCAACTGCAATGGCTTACGCCATGTTAGAAGCTAACTAGNCATATAATGCTACGGACGTCTCACAATCAAAGGGAGGTAAAGCATACTAAATAAAAAAGTGCCGGCTGGAAGTCGGTATCGCCAAAGAAGTGTAGCTTCTTGCAGTTCAACTGCAATGGCTTACGCCATGTTAGAAGCTAACTAGATGATCTTCTGGAAGAAAAACAGATCCTTGTCGGCTGTCGTGGCTATCCAGGAGACCGAGCTCACTCGCGAAATCTCCTTGCTTAAATTTCATAATTAAAAGCTAATTAAAGCAGATCACCCTCAGAAGGGGAGGG
>LQNS02276883.1:20156699-20170588 GCA_001587735.2 Parhyale hawaiensis | reverse complement strand
CTTTTATATAGCTTGTGTTTATTTTTACTCAAGAATTGTTCTTAATAAAATTGGGAATGATCAAAAACTAGCTTTTAGAACTTTGGAAAAAGTGTCTAAGCGTTTTATTAAAGTGAGTGCTGATCTGACATTTTAGAAAGTGATGTGAAGACAGAAAGTATATACGATTGACTTACAATAATACACCATTTATTGTGAGACCCTGGGTGCATTACCTAACTGGCCCCCATGACTCTTCATGGCGCGTTGCAGCAGTTCGTCATACGTGTAAGAAGGTTGTTCTTTGTTCAGGAGCTTGTCTTGAATTTCCCACATGGATTCCAGGGCCTTTTCTGATCGACCAGGAGCATCCTCGGGGTTAATGTGCATCGGCTTCACCAAATCAATCATGACAAGCGAGTGCACGAGGGAAGGCCGAGTGCCTGCATAGACCATGCCCACTGCAGCTCCCATGCTGTGGCCGAGGATAATTACCTGCAAACAAAGGGTACCTAGCTATTTAAAGATTATCTACATTACTGGCAATAGGCGGACAATGTGGCAAAGGGTACCTAGCTATTTAAAGATTATCTACATTACTGGCAATAGGCGGACAATGTGGCAAAGGGTACCTAGCTATTTAAAGATTATCTACATTACTGGCACTAGGCGGACAATGTGGCAAAGGGTACCTACCTAGCTATTTAAAGATTATCTACATTACTGGCAATAGGCGGACAATGTGGCAAATTAATAAAGAAGAGCCGTAGCCCAGGCTTCATCTTCTCTCAGCTATTACTGATTCCACTCTGAGATATTGCCATTAAGAGCTTACTTTACATGTATATGTAGCAAGAAGAGCCTAACTTGCAATCTAGGAAAAAAGAATATTTACAAGTAACATACAAATGCGGCAACTGCAACACAGCGTTCTGACTTTAGGACGTCATACAATGTAGGAAAAGTAGTAAAATGAAGGAAGAAAAATGAAAACAAAGAGAAGAAACCTGTTGGTAAAAATAAGCTTTGACTAAGGTAAAATACATTGTATCTAGCTAGCTAGCATCCTCTTATAGAAGTAACCCATGAGTGATGAGCGAGCATAAGTGATACTATGGGTTCAAATTCACACGAGCATGCAAAAAAAACCTTTTCTCGTACATAGTTGAGTGTCCAAATGCATTGCTGTGTTTACTCAAACAGTAAAAAAGTGTAGTACTAATAGCTTTCTGAGTTCAAGTTCGATGAAGAAATATCCAAACCATTGCTAGTGGTGCTTGCTAGATAATTGATCTGCCAGCTTACATTTGTACTAATTCTCTTGACAGATACAGTTGTGATTACAAGGGTACAATATTTGGATAATAACTTAATAAGCTGTGAGAAACCACTCATTTGAGTGTTGTGTGAACGAACCTATGCACTGGCAGACGCATCTAGGGCTTCTCCGGAATAACTTTTAAGAAGAGATTGGCTTCGTATCGTGCAGAGTTAATTGAAAACCAGCAGGGTCTCTGTTACTTTTGATGGTAAAATGGTCAACTGCACACTCCTGAGTTCAGCTTCTATAGGTGATCACATATTTTTGGCATGCTTAGCTAAACTCACCATCCCAGTCCAGGCTGCCAACTATATATAACTGCTCCTTTGAATGGAAGAGAAAATCAAGGATATCCAAAACATACAACTGCTACCAATGCATGTTGAAGGCATCACTAGGTAACTAGTCAAATTTCTTATAACATGCAACGTGAAAGGATGGCTTAAATTGTTGATACTTGAGCAATTACCTGCTTCCATCCAAAGTGTTTGACGACTCTTTCTACAGTTACCACATAATGCAAAAACAGTCCATGAGATCCAGGGGGATCGTGGGAGCTCCAGCCATGACCAAGGAAATCAATGGCAACACAAGCCAGGTGATTCGGAAGCATTGGTATGAGGCGGTCAAATGTGCCTGCGTTGTCCAGGTACCCGTGTAGACAGAGTACAGCTACTGGTGCAGCTTTGTTCCACACTTTGCCTAAAAATAGAAAGTTAGGTATTAGCTAATATACAATGGAACCTCGTTTTCCCAGACAAGGGGGAAACCTCTTCTGGGAAACTGAATTTTACGGGAAAACGAGAAAATCTCAAATGCCGGAAAAACTCCCTTTCTCCGGACGTTTGTCCAGTAAATGGAAACTACCTATTTCCGGGAAATTCAATGCCAGAAAAACCCTTATTTGCCATGCATTGGTGAATCAAATTGAAGCTATTTCCGGACTTGTCAGTCCACACAGCATTTTACATGTAAATCTATGCATGAAGTACCAAAAACTTGAGGCAGTATTAGTGCTATCCCGACTTACGGTATTTTGCGAGTGATTGCATCCACGTTATCACTCAATTTTCCTTAATAACCTTTTCTGTAATGGCATAAGCTGCAAAATCTTTATAGGACAGTTAGGTACCTCATGTCAGTTCCGTCCTGCACAAGAAAGCTTGTTTCAGCTGCTACGGTAGTATTAGTGCTATCGCCACTTGCGCGATTTTGCGAGTGGTCGCAACCGCGTGATCGCACAATTTTCCTCAATAACTTTTTCTGTAATTGCGTAAGCCACAAAATCTTTATGGGTACAGTTACCTCATGTTAGTGCCGTCCTGCACGAGAAAGCTTGTTTCTGCTGCTACGATAGTTAGCGCTATTACGACTTGCGGAATTCATCACATTCACATTAAAAATCCGAAATTAAACCGATAAATTTGAATTTAAATCACTAAAATAGCTCTTCTTAAACGAACACCACGATGTGCAGACGACAACTGAACGGAAATGGCGGAGATTGCCTTCCATTTCCCAGAAGAGACGCTGCGCAATAGGCGAATTTAAGTAGCTATCTGCGCAGCATCACTTCCGGGAAATCTTTTGAAAGTCAGTAACTTTTGCCAGACTTTTTCCCAGAAATACCGAAGTTTTCTGGTATTCCGGCTTGGCTTCAGTTTCCCGGAACATTCCGGGAAAACCCTAGAAAAGTAAAAATAGTCCGGGAAACCGGGTTCAGGGAAAAAAGGGCTCCACTGTAGTTTTACATTGGTTAGCATTCCTATGATTTTTATTACAATACTACTTAGAATTACAGGACTATGAAATACTCAAAGAAGCAATCTTCACTAGATGGTAATACTTTTATAATGTAGCAACCTACGTACCTAAATTTAAACTCAAAGGGCAACACTTCAACGTGACATGTACAACTTATGCTTAGGTAGTTAACTAAAAAAAGAGGGACAAGTATAAGTATATAGCTACCTCGCCAAAGAAATTTATTTTAATAGCTAGTGCATCCATGTTCCACAATTCACTTAAATAAAATTTACTAGTAATGAATCTTTATTACAGCATTATACAGAGTGCCCAATGCTTGCATTTTTAGTAATAGGCATGCAGCAGTAACATACCGTAGCTGACACTCAAGATGTCTCTACATTGATAATACTGAAGACAACTGAAATAGGTAGCTGCAATAGCATGACTTTATAGATGTGAAAACAGTGCCTAAATAGCTATAATTTGGTAAACCTAAAACTTTTATAACTGAGAGTAGATTGCATAACACTGCCAGTGTGCATAGCCTAACTGCAACCATATGAAAATATTTTTCTGTTTCAGGACTTGAGCAACTACTTATGTAGGTAGTTGCATTGCTAATCCAATTTCAGGATCAAAACTGCTTAAAAAAAGTAATGAATGTCAAAGGCATAGGATATAGTTTGCTACTAGTCTATACCTATGCATTAAGTGCAGATATAACAACTTTCTTTCCTAATACAAAGAACAAACTAGAAAAAGAATAAACAGTGGTAGTTTTGTCATCCAAGCATCAGTACTTTTAACATAGCTACTATTTTCAGTATTTTGTATACATATTATTATTATTAAAACTTCACGCTTGAGCTCCCACGAACAGGTAATACAACCCAAATGAAGCATCTTGCAACACCGGCAAACCCAAAACGCTGCTAAAGGAAATCCAGCAAAAAAAAGTAGCTAGAGTCAAACATATTTCTAGTTTTAACTAAAAAAAAAATTAAAAGTCACCTTACTGAACATGGTAGAAAAAATTACAAAAAGTCTCTTTTATTAGTTTTGCTAGCAGCTTTAGAGAGAAAAATAACCTCTGGAAATGTAAGAGCTAAGAAAACACAGCCCACGGCACAGCAGAACCACAACAGCAAGGTCCTAGAAAGTGACCAAGCTTAAACAGAGTGGCGCTCAAGGGGAACAGGTACACAAACAGTGCCAGGCTCCTACAGTCACTAACACAACACAGCATTTGCTCTGCATTATAAGGCTGTAATTTTGCAATTTCAGTGCAATTAACAGTTAGATACCATAAAATTAAACCATCAAATCTTTAGTGAATGCAAAGCCTGGGTGGATAGATAAAGTATCGTGCAGTACCAACCTACAGTATCTACCTACCACTGGCCTAAATGCCATCAATGTAGCTACTGACAGTAGATAACTAAATCTCAGTTGCTATAGGTACTGTATCTTGTACCAGTAGCTATACTATAATAGCAGCTATAGTGAGTGGCAAAGTGAATGATAACCCTTAACAAAACTAAATTCAGAACTTGCAAAATTACAAGTTTATTCCCAAATATTTAGTTAGCTACATGACTTCCATTCCTTAAATAGCTACCAGTACCTCTACGTTTCTGACCAATGCCATACAATTTAGAAAGAACAACAAGGAACACTTACCAGCAACGTGACCACTGGGAATCTTGAGGACAAATTCTTCAGCAGAAGAGCTTGGAATTCTTGCTTCCTTAGCATTAGGGCTACTGGCTGAAGAGCAGTAGTGTCTAGCACCATAAAATAAGCCATCATTTCGAGTAAAGCTTTCAGAAAATCCAAAAGAGTTGCTTTTATGATATCTTTTATATAGGGCACCTCTCAAAAATTTAGAGGTTGGCTTAGATACTTCAATTACATTTTTGCCACTTGTTTTATTATATTGATGAGACAGAGTTACAGATGATGAATGAAAAGCAGCAGTAGGAAGATACCAACATGCATTTCCATGATTGGAATGAGGAAATACAAATCCGCTAATGCGTTTGCAACACCGAAACATGGTTAGGCTGGAGAAATAATTCACTGCAAAGGAAATAGAGTAATTAGATACTGTACTTAGAAATCCTTTAAAGTATGTGACTGTTTATAATCGTCATAGGTCATGTAAATTTATGCATATATTATAGCTAGCTACCTGCCAACTAAATAACATGGGGAAATTTGAGATAACTTTATAGTTAGTGATGAGTTTTAATAGAGTTTCAGAAGTTGCTGATCAGTTTTATTAGAAGTTCAAAAATTTAAAAAAGTAAAGCTTAGTCTTGAATCATAGCTCTAAGCAATAAGTAGCTATGGGAAAATAATAAAATATGTTCAGTAACAAATTTTAAAAGTTTTTGTGATGTTAAAAAAATCTTGATGGCACACCTGCATTTTTTTCCAGCTTTTCTTAATATTTCTGGTGATGGTTTACTTAAACTTATGCTGAATTATAATTATTATTATTAAAACTTCACGCTTGAGCTCCCACGGACAGGTAATACAACCTAAATAAAGCATCTTGCAACACTGGGAAGCACAAAACGCTGCTGCTAAAGGAACTCCAGAAAAAAACCATTAACAACTGACTTGAACACCAGCAGGCCAATAACTATGACCAGAAGCCGATGCCGGCAACAAATTCCAAACCTTAGCCGATGAAGCACCGACAGAACTGATTAGTTCGACATATGACAGCCTCCAAAGTGAAAGAGTGCGCTCCGCACGCAGCACGAGTCTCTCTCTGTGGAGACATTACAGAACAGACTGTGATGATCATGGCACAAAAAATCAATTAGTAATAAAATAACACAGCAAAAACTAAATACCTAACCTTACTAAGAGCAATAATGTTACACCTGTAGCTCCTTCACCATAGCTGGCTTTCCACACATGAAAGCTTAGCTACATGGGAAATGCATAAAACACACTGTGCAATCAGCATTGTGGAAGCTTCTGATCATTACGAGTTGTCTACTCAGACTAAGAGTGTGCTAAAATAAAGTAGCAACCAAGATAATTAATTTTTCTCAGAAATATCACCACAAACTGCATCAAAATTTGATGCATAAGTATGATTTTTAACATATCAACAACGAGAATTGTAGAGAAAAGATAAGGGTGCAAAAAATTCACCCATATAATATTATGCATGAATTAAACAACTTGATATTTCTCACTACTCACTAGCAAAAACTTCCCACTCCAACCTAAGAATTTTAGTCCACTACAGTAGAATGGGGTAATTGAGATCATGTGGGGCAATTGAGATATAGTGGGGGTAATTGAAATCAATGATTATTGTGGCCTTGTTAGAGTACTTACACAAATCAGATCATAGCTATTTTTTAAATGTCAAATCCTGGCAGATACCTACCTACCACAAGCCTATAGATTGTGTAAGTACCCTAACAAGGCCACAATAATCATTGATCTCAATTACCCCCACTATATCTCAATTGCCCCACATGATCTCAATTACCCCATTCTACAGTACTCTGGAAGATACTGATACATTAAACCTAAATATATAGGTATGTTAGCTACAGCCATTACAAATTTACAAATGAATAGCTAGTTTTTGAGATATTGAATTACTAAACTGAGCAAAAACTTGTTACGATTTGTTTCAATAAATGCTGAAATGAAGTGATTTTCTAGTAAAGTTTGCATGTAAATGCATCGGTTTTACATCACAAACTCCCGCATCTCCAAAGTAAGGATTATGGGCTTGGATGCTGTCCAGCTAATGTCAGGTTTTTTGCTGGAGTTAAAGCCTTTTATTCACCGGATGCCCGTCCTGCCATGGACCAGTGACGCTTATAGGATTAGTTATGTATAACCTGGCACCTGCTGATCCAGAGGCGGGAAATTGACCTTCACGACTCTAGTAAAGTTTGCATAAAAAATACTTAATCATTGCAGAAATTATTATCTATTTACTTTCTTTTTGAGGGGGAAAGCAATATTAAAGCAAAAGTCAACATACAGCAAACTTTTTCTAGAGTCGACTGGGGCAAATCGTGCGCACATTTTTTCAATTGGTTGTCACATTCTTACTATCGATCTTTGAGAAACGGCTATTTTACTGTAAGGGCAGTGTTACATGTAGTTACGATACATAGGCTATAAAGTTCAAGGCAATAAGTGTCATAGTAAAAATTAAAAAAAAAACCAAAACTGAGGTTCTTCTGCACCCCCGCAAATGGGGCAAATCGTGCGCATGATCGTCGTAGATAAAAATTGATGTCACCATCGTAAAGAGCATCATTTTTTACCTAAGAAACGCTACAAAACATTAGGCTATGTATAAAACTTATTTCGTTTGCATCGCGCACGGTGTGCATCACCTGTAATTTTGTGGCTAAATGGGGAAAATCGAGCGTTTCTTTTGCTTCAACTCGTTGTCACACTGTTATTATCGATCTTTGGGAAACGGCTATTTCACTGTAAGAGCAGTGTTACATGTAGTTGCGATACATATAACGGCCAGCGCAATAAGTGGCAGTAAATAGCTACAGGAAAAATGAAAACTTACGTTTTGCTGCCAATGGTGAAAACCGTGCGTTTTACTTCAGTTCACTGTCGCACAGTTGCTATCGATCTTTGGGAAACGGCTATTTCATTGAAAGAGCAGTGTTACAAGTAGCTAGTACGGTACATATAACGGCCAAAGTCGTATGTGGCAGTAAAAACGGGAGGAAAACAGCATTTTCTGCCAGTGGGAAAATCGTATAGGCCTACCTACATTTTTATTGCAATTTTTTGTCATACTGTTACTATTGATCTTTGGGAAAAGACTAGTTTATTGTAAGAGCAGTGTTACATGTAGCTAGTATGGTACACATAACGGCCAAAGTAGCCTAATGTGTGGCAGTGAAAACGGAAAAATAAAAACAGCATTTTGCTGTCCATCTGCAAATGAGGAAAATCTTGCGCATTTTCATTTTGATTCACTGTCACTCTGTTACTATCGATCTTCGGGAAACGGCTATTTCATTGTAAAAGTAGTGTTACATGTTACTGTACGTATAATAGCCAAACCAATATGTGGCAGTAAATGCTGGAAAAAAATAAAAAAAGCATTTTGCTGCCAGTCTGCCGATGAGGAAAATGTACCTATGCATTTTTATTTCAATTTGTTCTCACACTGTTACTATCGATCTTTCGTGGGAAGGTATTTTATTGAAAGAACAGTGTTTCATGCAGTTACAGTACACACAACGGCCAAAGCAATTGGTAGCTATGTGGCAGTAAACACTGAAAAATAAATAAAAACCAGCATTTTACTGCCAGTCTGCCAATGAGAAAAATCATGTGCATTTTTATTTCAATTCGTTGTCACACTGTTACTATCGATCTTTGGGAAACTGTTGTTTTATTGTAAGAGCAGTGTCACAAGTAGTTACAGAACATATAGGCTAACTGCCAAAGCAATATGTGGCAGTAAAAACTGGAAGAAATAAAAACCAGCATTTTGCTGCCAACCTGCAAATTCCCCACAATTGCAAGGGCATGCTCGTAACTTGCAAATAATCATTGTAGGCAAGAAGTGATGTTATCATCGCAAACAGAATCATTTTTAACCTTAGAAACGATGTTTAACATGACTCAATGAACAAGTGTTAGCTATGTTGGCGTCACGCACGATTTGCCCCGCCTGAAATTTTGTAAATGGGGCAAATAGTCAACTTTTGGAATACCATATTTATGGTTTGTAAAATGAACGTCTGTGTATTGCACCTTCCTTGGGCAACAAAATAATTTTAGAAACATATTTCGACCTCCAGTTTAACTTTGTTTTTGAGATATTTACATGACCGTTTTTTTCCGATCACCTTTTAACTGCGATCACATAAATTTTATGAAAAAACGTGTTTGAGCAAGAATCATGCACTTAAAAGTCAAATCCGTGGCTTGTTCATGCATGAAAACATACAAGCATGGCCTAGGATGTTATATTTTTGCCGGGGTTTGATTGTTTGTTAGCCTCATAACTCAATAAGGGTAGCACTCCCAATGGGGATGTACGTTTCGCATGTTTTTTTTTTCTATGGTACGATTCGTGACACGCACAGACAGCTGATACCTTATGCGCCGTGCATACTGACGCAATATACAGTACGTGATACGTCCAGGCAGCTGATAGGTACCTTATGCGCCGTGCATACTGACGCAATATACTATAGGCTACGCGATACGCACAGGCAGCTGATACTTAATGCGCCGTGCATACTGATGCAATATACTAGCTATACGTGACACGCACAAGCAGCTGGTACTTTATGCAACGTGCATACTGACGCACGATAGCTACTATACGTTACACACACGGGCAGCTGATACCTTACCGCCGTGCATACTGACGCAATATACTATACGTGATACGTTCAGGCAGCTGATACCTTATGCGCTGTGCATACTGACGCAATATATTATACGTGATACATTCAGGCAGCTGATACCTAATGCGCTGTGCATACTGACGCACTATAGCTACTATACGTTACACACACGGGCAGCTGATACCTTATCGCCGTGCATACTGACGCAATATACTATACGTGATACGTTCAGGCAGCTGATACCTTATGCGCCGTGCACACTGACGCAATATAGCTACTATACATAATACGTACAGGCAGCTGATACCTTATGCGCCGTACATACGGTACTGACGCAATATACTATAGCTACGTGATACGTACAGGCAGCTGATACCTTACACGCCGTGCATACTGACGCAATGTACCAGCTATACGTGACACGTACAAGCAGCTGGTACTTTATACGCCGTGCATACTGACGCGATATAGTATGATACACAACATGAACAGACAGCTGGTACCTTATGTGGCGTAAATACTGACACAATATACAATAAACAACATGCACAGACAGACCAAATGGTCCAAATCCTATAGGGTCGTGGTCAGGTGGTGCGCTTTTGGAGGTCAAGGGCGGGTAGAGCGCACTATGCATCCGAAAAAAACAATACCACTGCCACTGCTGCATCTCACGCTACAGCTACACAAGGCTCCCTCAACTCCCAACCGATTCTGGTCTCACCTACCCTTATCCTGTACTGACCCTCTCTTCAACCTAAACTCCTAACCTCTAACTTAACAGCCTCGCGCTATTTCACCTTTTGACTCGATGGGTCCCCAGTCACTTCTGTGGCCTAGCCCGGTTGATTGCCGACTTGTTCACAGCAACATTAGGCGGCAAACACCGTGGCGAAGGATCTCCCCAATAACTACAGTGGCACTTGTGCCCTTGTGAGGGGGATTGACTTCTCTATGAAGCCCACAGAGTCCTGTTTCCGCTCTACCTTCTGGGAGCCTTGTCGGGTCATGCTGCCGCAGCAGGTTAGACTAAGGGAGGGATTACAAAGCTCACCGTGCTTAGGTACTGATGCGATATATGATACAAAACATGCATAGACAGCTTGTTGCTTAGACGCCGTGGATATTGATGTAATATAAGGTCGATTGGGGCAAATCGTGCGCATTTTTTTTCAATTGGTTGTCACACTCTTACTATCGATCTTTGAGAAATGGCTATTTTACTGTAGGGGCAGTGTTACATGTAGTTACGATACATATAAAGTTCAAAGCAATAAGTGTCATAGTAAAAATTTGAAAAAATAAAAACCAATATTCTTTTGCACCTCCGCAAATGGGGCAAATCGTGCGCAGTCCCAGGGAAAATCATGCGCACAGTTGTAACTTGCAAAATAATAATCGTAGATAGAAATTGATGTTACCATCATAAAGAGCACCACTTTTTTTCCTTAGAAACGATACTAAACATTATATATAATGAATATTTACTTATTCTAATGATTTCTTGCCTGTTACACATCTAAATATTTCCTCAAAACAATAACTTACCGGTCGTGGTGTTAAGGTAGTTGTTCCATTCAGTTGATTTCCTTGATGAGTGGCCAGGACATGACATTAAGACACTTCATAGCTATTAAGTATTATTTACAGGTCATTTTATTAGGTCTCTCAGCTGTTACAGGTTCACAGGGTTGAGGGTCCAGGCAGATGTTCCACAGCACTCAGCATCCATTCAAATAAAAACATCCGACATTGAAGGCACTGCAGTTTCCGTAGGTATGAACTCTAAAGCTAATGCTTAATTTTACAATATCCTTATTGCTGATGTAGCTAGCTTATATACATGTAGCTAGCTCCTCACTTGAGGTAGCTAGCTGTAGCTGTCTACAGCTGGTTAGCTATTTGTTTTGGCCAATTTCTTTTTTGTAAGAAGCATATGCTTCTGGGATTCCAATTATTATGTAAGGGCATGTTCCCTTCAGTTTTATAGGTCCAAGAAACAGGCCCTCTGGCTGGATCCCATCCAGGATGTCAGCTGTTTGGGGCCAGTCATATTGATGAGGAACTTTTGAGTGTTCTACGGAGAAACTTCATTTTTATATTTGACTTTCTGACTTCAATAACACTGCCAACATAGTACTGATCTCTTGATTTCGCTGTCTCATATGCATTGACTCCATAATAATGTCCAACCGTAATGTTGCTTTTTATTTTGCTGTACTCACTCATTTTGAAATGCACATGCGTTACATCTTCTCCTTTATCTGTTGTGGTCATTGAACATTCACTGCTGTCATTAGAGACTAATTGAAGAGAAGTTGGAGTGCTTGTTGGTGTTGATGTTCGACAAGGGCTGCTGTCTGGTGTCACTTGTGCTCTCGATTTTTTTTTTATTTGGAGCTTCTGATTTGTCATCATTAATTTCGGGTGTTGAAGTTTGTTTCTGTGCCTGTCGTTTCCTCTTTTTGGCCTCTTTCTCCTCTCTCTCTTTTTGCAGTTTGTGACACATCTCTGCATGCTCATTTGAGGTTAAGATGAGGCTTTTGGGCAGCCGCATGTTTGGTGTGTTACATGTCTCTTTCACTCGTCGCTTTGAGATGAAACTGTCTGCCAGTTGCTTGCTGAAAGTGATGTAGTCGACAGATTGGTCCAACTGAGCCGTGCCTGAAACTGAAAACTTTTCCCCATCGGAGCGTTGATGAGTCAGAGATTCCTCTGCTGAGAGGTTTGCTTCATTTTGAAAGCACAATGACCTCACTGCTGCCGAGCGATGCGGTTTAGTCACAGCTTCAGATGTTCCTGCTTACTGACTTTGCACTTCAGGACATGCCACAGGTGTCGGTTTTGCTCCTGGTTTTGCTTGGTGTTGCTTCCCTTCGAGGAGGAGTCTCCTCAACTTGTTTCAGGAGGTTCTAGGTTCGCAGGAAGTCGGGGTTGAAGCACTCTGTAGGATACTTATTCCGGTTAAGAGGGTACATGCCTGTTTTTTCAAAACCTGATTCAATGTTGTTTGAGGTCGCAGACTCTTCCCACACCTTTGCCAGTGTCCTGATTAGCTCTGCTTTAGGTATTTTTTCTCCTTGATTGCTTTGTGTCCATGTATGGAGTGCTTTGTCCCAGTTGGTTTTGAAAGGCTTGAATATAGAGACACAACACGCACATATATGTAGCTGATATCTTATACACCTTCCAGCCGATCATTGCGGTTATCTGGTCGACCACAGTGGTCAATCAATATACCGCAATGTCCGACCGGTCGATCATTGCAGTTATCTGGTCGACCACAAAACCATAGTATCTAATCGGTCAATCACTGGGGTTTTAGTGGTCGTCCGATCGACCACAGTGGCCGTTATGGTGATCGGAGACTAACGCGGCAACGCCATCCTGAAACAAGAAAAGTACAAATGTTAGAATATGAAACCATGTGCTAAAAGGTGCGCCAGCTAACTACAATGAACTAAGATAATCGTGGTTAAAAATAAAAATAATTTTGCATTTTGATCGGAGACTAACGACATGCATGTTTTTTGCCTGCAATGCCCGATCACCCTCCCTGTAGGGGATGCTAAGTGGATTCATGAAAAAATTACCAGAAGCTAGTCCAATATGTGTACTACAAATCTATGATATCAAACACTGATATAATATTGCGACTTTAGTGGAAGCAAACCCCTCAAAAAAATATTTCCCGAGAGTGATAGTTTTCATAATACTAAAAAATAATCACATTTTCATGCAATTTTTCCATTTAAAAAATTCCTAAACTTTGAGCTTGGGGAATTAAAATTTATGACTTGCAGGATATAGGTACTAAGCATTTTTTTGGCTACAATTTGAGCCCTACTGATCTTCCTAGCATCAATGGTTTGTCTTTCAGCAGTTTTTTAATGGAGGGGTGTAAAAGTGATCAGAGACTAAGCCGGTGATCAGAGACTAACGCCTCTACCCTATACATTGAATCTAATCTTTCTTGACCTAAATGCGTCCAGGAGATATTAGGATCTTTTTCAAAAATCTGCATCCAGCTGGCAGGTTGTTCCTATAGCGGCTATAGGCCTATAGGTATCTTAGCTACAGCCAAATGCCATATGTTCGCCAAGCGGCACCACCGAACTGATAGCTAAGTTGCAAAATGACTCTCAGTGTCATACTCAGCAAATTAACTATTAAAAAAGATGGAGTAAATTATACATACATCTGAAAAAATACTCACAGTAGTCCATACAATAACTAAATATATCTTGTACAAAACCAGAGGACAAAAAAAACATGAACGGAATCCAACGCCCTGAAGCAATACGACCCTTCTTCTTCTTTAATCAAATTTTATTGAGGCATTCGGGGACTAGCCCATATAGCCTCAAGTCTGAACCTGTATTTACTTCAATGATTGCTCAACATTCAGGACAGGAATCTGGAAAAGAGATGGGAAAAGGTGAGAACCCCCCCCCCCCCCC
>LQNS02276883.1:20131116-20153795 GCA_001587735.2 Parhyale hawaiensis | reverse complement strand
TACCCCCTTCGGGGTTCTCCATTTTGGAGCGCAAGCAGTGTTACAATAGTTTTGAATACTTTGCGTATTTTAGAAATTTGTTAATTCCAACTAATAATGCACTTTATGAGTTATTGTACTGATGTGATAATTTCGAATGTTACTTACACGACTCGATGACACACCGCCTCCTCACTTCGCGAAGTCTCCAAGATACCGGTTGACAATTCGGGCAATACCGAAGCCGTTCAGCAATACGACCCATATCAGCCGAGAACTCGGCGAGAACGGACGGAGATAAACAAACCTCAATCCGCTATTGCGTAGAACCATGGAGGTTTCCATTCTGTAAATCGTGATCAGAATCACCATGGCTGAACAACGAACAGGTTAATTCACGCGCGGATAGATGTTTAGCCCCTCCCACTCCTTTCACGTCAGGTGAAGAGATAGATAGTAAACAGTGTTAATTAGTTCATACTTGTTACTTGCTTAATAAATACGGAGAGCCTTGGCACCCAAGAATATTCAAAAATCCGTTTGCTTGAAATAAAACAATAGAATGTCAAGTGAATAGGTTGACAGGCGAAAAAATCAATTATAACAACATAGCCACGGCTTGCTAAGTACTCATACGGCTTATTTTGTAATCATCAAATATCATTTTACATACCTACTAGAACTCTTCGCCATGAAATATTGCCGCGGAAGAACATGGCTTACAGGGAAAAAACTGCAGTTGCATAAGTATTACCGAGGCAGTATTAATCACTCTAGAAGTAATTTAATTCCAAATTTATAAACTTAACCAGCGATATTTGTATTTTAAGGAGCTTTTCTCGTCAAAGTATTGCAAATGGTTGAATGGAGGAGCATTTTTTTTTTTACTAGTTCAAGCTTCATCGAAGGTGGTACTTCATGTGATTTAACAGTTTCCCCGTCGACACAGCATTTTCTCCCGACTTTTCTGAGAAAATCGTAATTATTAGGGTAACTTAGCTAGACATGCGTTCAAAGTTTAACAAGAAGAGATTTCGTTTCAAGTTTAATGACTCCTTTAAGAAAAATTGTCGTTTTCTTATTTTATATGGAAAAATCTGAAGGGAAAACTGAATTACTGCTAATTACTACATAGTAGTTTATAATTTTACAGGGGCAAAAAATGTTTGAAGCACAGTAGATGTCACCAGTGAGAGCGAAAACTTAGTATACTCTTTTGCTGCCAAAACCCACTTTTTTTTGCTACTCCGAAACTTTAAGAAAAAGAAGAAGGTTCACCAAATTATTTTTCCGTGTTCAAAATAGCCGAACATCAATTGTCAGCCCATGGTAGCGGAAATATTGGTATAAATGAATAAAGAACACCATTGACACTTGTGCAACACCGACGTTCTTCTCTCCACCTGACGTCACACGAGTAGATGCGCAGAACCGTCTCAAATGGTCAAGCGATGAGTTAACATGTTAACGTAAGCCATGAGAATCACCGTGATCATCATCATTGTCATCACTGAAAAGCACAATAACGGTCAACGATTTTGTAAACAAACCAGAGACGCTACGAGAATTTTTGAAATATATATTTTTATTGTATTTTACAGAAAATGGTAGAGAAATGATTTCTTATGAGCCTTTATTTATTTTGAAGCCAATGCATAACTGAACTAGCAGTATTTAAAGAATTTTGAACATACACAGGCAGGAAACTAAGGAAACTACAATTTTGGAAGTCATTATTACAAACAATCATCATACCATTATTCAATTTATCCATAAATATAAGAAAACATCACGATCTTGCATTTCAAATTTTGAATTTTTACTTGTTCAACGGCTGGACTCACTCTTTCATCACGCATGATTAGCCTGCGGAGGAAATCACGCTGCGATCAATTCTCACCATTGATCACGGTTGATTGCTATCAGAATCAGAATTTGGTCGTTTGGGGTGTTTGCGACGGTCCATGTGCATTTGTGAGAGCTCCATAGCCCGTATCTTAAAATAAATACGAAGAAAATTGTTCTAAAATTGATACTGTTCTAAAATTAATACTGTTCTAAAATTGATACTGTTCTAGAATTAATACTGTTCTAAAATTGATACTGTTCGAGAATAAATACTGTTCTAAAATTGATACTGTTCTAAAATTAATATTGTTCTAAAATTGATATTGTTTTAAAATTGATACTGTTCTAAAACTGTACTGTTTCTAAAATTGATAATGTTCTAGAATTAATACTGTTCTAAAATTGATACTGTTCTAAAATTGATACTGTTCTAAAATTGATACTGTTCTAAAATTGATACTGTTCTAATATTGATACTGTTCTAAAATTGATACTGTTCTAAAATTGATACTGTTTTAAAATTGATACTGTTCTAAAATTGATACTGTTCTAAAATTGATACTGTTCTAAAATTGATGCTGTTCTAAAATTGATACTGTTCTAAAATAGATACTGTTCTAAAATTGTTACTGTTCTAAAATTGTTACTGTTCTAAAATTGATACTGTTCTAAATGAAACTGATACTGTTTTAAATAAAATTGATACTGTTCTAAAAATGATGCTGTTCTAAAATTGATACTGTTCTAAAATTGATACTGTTCTAAAATTGATACTGTTCAAAAATTCACGTTGTTCTAAAATTCGCGTTGTTCTAAAATTTGCCTTGTTCTAAAATTCGTGTTATTCTAAAATTCGCGTTGTTCTAAAATTCGCGTTGTTCTAAAATTGGCGTTGTTCTAAAATCGGCGTTGTTCTAAAATCGGCGTTATTCTGGAATTCACGTTGTTCTGGAATTCGCGTTGTTCTGGAATTCGCGTTGTTCTGGAATTCGCGTTGTTCTGGAATTCGCGTTGCCCTAGAATTCGCGTTGCCCTAGAATTCACGTTGCCCTAGAATTCACGTTGCCCTAGAATTCACGTTGCCCTAGAATTCACGTTGCCCTAGAATTCACGTTGCCCTAGAATTCACGTTGCCCTAGAATTCACGTTGCCCTAGAAAGCACGTAGCTGTGAATTATATAACTGGTTTATCCAAGTAATTCCCTTTGTATGGGCCAAGTGTAATTTGTCCCAGTAATTCTATGTTTCACTCACCGTACCCATTATAGTTTTAAATCTAATTGTATTTACATGTGTAGAGATGGCTCTAAATCATAGGTCCTTTAGGAAAAAGTTCTTTTTCGCTAAAGCCGTATCGACAAACTTAACTACGTAAATGTGCCCTCCTAACGCTGTTCTTAAATTATGTAGGCCCTGGCATTTGCAGTCCTCTTAGGGCTCTAAGGTAGCTTCCCTCTTTTTCTTTATGTCATTGTATCTCCTTACATTTCTCTTTTTTCAGTTTTCTTCGTAGAACGGAAAGACTGCAGAGGCTTGCGCGTTGGTCGTACATCCCACCCTGCTGTCTACGGTAGCCGACCAGCCCACGAGGTTCGTTGCTGGCAAGACAAGATCCATTTCATGGAACCTAATTATCTTTGTCAGATTTCCAATACATTAGTTCAAATTTTAGCCTCGTGTTTTACTCCACAGTCACTATTTTCGTTATTTATTTATTTATTTAACATTTATTTCTCCAAAGACGGGAGGTGTTCTTGGATTATTATATTACAGCTTACATTAAAAATTTAGTGTGCATTAATTTCTTAGCAATATTACAGCTATAAATTCCCAACCTAATCTGCATGGCTCAGTGCCATCACATACCAAATGAATTAACTGAACTGGCTCGGCAATAGTGCTACCAAACGATCACTCTCGCACGAGAAGCAACAATAAAATGTAATTATGCTTCTACTAATATTACAGCTTGTTCAATTAAAGTAAGGTAACTGGGAAACGCAGTTATTGCTTCCCGGAAAAGATCTACACGACTTAATACTATTTCACCTGATTGCTTAAAAACTATTACATACAATATCATCCAATAGGTATGGCGGTACTATACAGCATGACCTAGAGTACGAACATGTAAATTTGAAATTATGTATTTTTATCTCATAATATGGCTGCTTTCATCAAGTGAATTATTATTTCCGCAGAAGGGCGATCCGCACAGTGATGCTAGTCGGTTAGGAGGCGCAATTGGGAATATCCTATCTCGACATCCGCTCTCCTCCGCCATATAGTATAAGTTGGCACAGTGCATTACTACTGACAGGAAAAAGGCGTAAAGAATAGAGAAAGACACTCGAGTGGACGGCCCCTTTTATAGCCTTCCACACGAGAAAGACTAGATGTGCCCCGAGTACGAGATCAGCTATCTCGATCAACAGTCCACCTCACAAACTAACCTTGTCAGCGGGAATTGCAGCTAGCTGCAACATTCCCTGCGGAGAAGGCACTTAGGACAGCTGTCCCCTCGAGAAGGCACTAAGGACAGTTTTTGGGTTCGTCTGTTCATCAAGTGAAACTACCACAGTATAGGATTGGAAAACCAGGCCAAATTCAACGATTGATAATAATAAGCGTATAACTGAAATACGAGCACGCAGTTTTGGAATATAATGCATGGTTGCCATTGAGGGTAACTCCATATATGTACCTGACATTTACGCCCCAGTGTGGGTTCACTGTCCCAAGCACATACGGAGATGGTCTGAGGGTCTTAGTAATCAATCAACCCTTCCGTCTCTGTAGTTACAGCTTCAACAATAATTGACCGGGGCCGCGCAGTCAACTGGGGCCTACCGGGCAATGCGCAATGCGCATGTATATGTGCAGAACCAACGAATGCATGTCGGCCTATTGTCGGTCCCACAGACAAATACGTTTCGCATACTTTTTACTTGCCCAAAGCCTCAGACGAGAGCTTAGGCTTTACCTTTCACAACTGTCTTCCTAGTGTAATTAGGAACTTGATTACCTTGACTATCGCTGAAAAGTCAATTCTACAACACCTTAAAGAGTTTTAACCTATTTCAAGAGTAGCAGAAGAAAGTTAAATGCTTAAAGCTCTATTCTTGCGGGTGAACCCAATGTGCACTGTTTTATTTCAATGGCAAATGTAAAACGCAAGTTGCCGACTTGCAGTGCCTCATCTAAAAAATTATTAATAAGTTTACAACCGCTGCCAGCCTTTTCCAAAAAAAACATAAAGATATGCCGTCAAGCTCAGTCAAAAAGATCTGATGCTTGCGACAAGGCATTAATTCAAGTTGTTAACCGGAAGTGCTACATGCTGACCATTAAAGTAGATTAATAGCACCGTCTGCTGTGTTATTATCGGGGGGAATACACGACCCAATTGTGGATCGGTGTCGCGATGTTTAACTCTGCGCATCTATCGCCGGCAGTTGCATCCCGCAACCTGAGGCTCAGAGTATTCGCGAATGATGTGCGCTGTTCTATGCAGAGCGCTTTTTTTGTTTTAACTAGTCAATACAGCATTCAATTTCTATGCTGAAGAGTACAATTAATCTACGCCTTTACATACTTCTTATATCACAATTTGCCAGATCACCAGTTAAGTATAGTAAGAACTGAGGAAAGCAATAGGTACTGTCGAAGCCTAATTGATGCTTACGAACCTTATCTATTGCAATTTCAAGTTATTAATACATTACAAGAGGTGCAGGTATACGTATAAATACGAGAAATTTATAAGTGAGGTGAAAAGCATTCAAGGCAGAACGCACAGCAAGATTTTATAAAGTAATACGAAATGTATTTAAACATATATTTAAAAATATTAAATAGATTGTATTTAAATACTCGAAAATGTAGTTAAATACAGTATTTAATTTTACATGTTTTCGAAAGTATTTGTGGATACATTTTCAAATAACAAAATGTATTTAAATACAATTGTATTTAAATACTGCTCATCTCTGATTGTAGCCTGTCTATACATCGCTGCATGAAAATGTTGTCGACGAGCTGCTGTTGAAGTAAATCATGCCACGACGTAACACAACAAGTAATGGAGATCGGACTCGTATAGTCGATGTCTACAGAGACGAAGAAGATTTGCTGTCACTTGCAGCTACATTGGGCTATAGGCGCACCGCAGCCTACTCGACTGTACGATGTTATCAGCGCCATATCACGTTGGAGGTCGACCAAAACTGATAGGTAGATGATAAGACACTAGATCTCTTGGTAGTGATGTTGGAAGCTACCCTCCCATGACGTCGAGGGAAATGAAGGAGGAAGAGCTACAGGTTTGGCCAAGAAAAGCTCAGTTCAGGCAGGTGACGCTGTCACGGGTTCTAGAAGAAGAGTTTCATCACTCTGAAGCAGTCACGGGAGGTTCCGGCCAAGAGAAATTCACCAGCTGTGAAGGACGCCCCACGTGTTCATGCTGAGTGGAAGTTAGAGACGGGAATGCAGCGTCATAGGCTATACATCGATGACACAGGTTTCATTCTATGGACGAAGAAGACTTACAACAGAGGAAGACGAGGAAGGAGAGTGAATCGCATTGCTGGTGGACTGCACGGAAGAAATGCTACCATGATGGCAGAAATATCTGATCAAGTTGGACTGTTCTATCAAGAAATTAATTTTTTTTTCTGTGACGAATGATGTTCGGAACTTCATCGCATCTCGTAATGTTGTTGTTGGTGGTGAGAGGCCAGTTCCAGTGCACGTAAAGAGCCATTCGTGCACGTGTCACGATGCGCATCATGAGCCATTCCTCATATAGCGCTCAGCACGCAAACAAACATTCATCATGTGTCACATATTGCACCCAAGAAATTATTCTTGATAAATCATAAAGCACGAAATGAGCCATCTCTCATATGTCATAAGTAAGGAGCCATTCTTCTTAATTATACCACCCTGCGCGCAAGGATCTATTTCTCATATACCACCCTGCGCGTTAGGAGCTACTCCTCATAGACAACCTTACGCACAAGCAACCATTCCTCATTTACAACCCTGCACACGGCAGTCATTCCTCATAGACCGGCCTGCACACAAGTAACCATCCCTCATGTACCATAATACCACGCTGCATACAAGGAACCATTCCTCATACACCACTCTGCACATAATGAACCATTCCTCATACACAGCCCTGTACACAAGGAAATATTCCTCATACACATCCCTGCATACAAGGAACCATTCCTCATACACCACCCTGCACACAAAGAACCATTTCCCCTACACCACCCTGAACACAAGGAACTATTCCGCACACGCCACCCTGCACACCAGGAACTATTTTTGGTACACCACCCTGCACACAAGGAACTATTCCTCATACGCCACCCTGCACACAAGGAACTATTTTTCATACACCACCCTGCACAAAAGGAATCATTCCTCATACGCCACCCTGCACACAAGGAACCATTCCTCATACGCCACCCTGCACACAAGGAACCATTCCTCATACACCACCTGCACACAAGGAACCATTCCTCATACACCACCCTGCACACAAGGAACCATTCCTCATACGCCACCCTGCACACAAGGAACTATTTCTCGTACACCACCCTTCACACAAAGAACCATTCCTCATACACCACCCTGCACACAAGGAACCATTCTTCATACGCCACCCTGCACACAAGGAACTATTTCTCGTACACCACCCTGCCCACAAGGAACTATTTCTCGTACACCACCCTGCACACAAGGAACTATTTCTCGTACACCACCCTGCACATAAGGAACTATTTCTCGTACACCACCCTGCACACAAGGAACTATTTCTCGTACACCACCCTGCACACAAGGAACTATTTCTCGTACACCACCCTGCACACAAGGAACCATTCCTCATACACCACCCTGCACACAAGGAACCATTCCTCATACACCACCCTGCACACAAGGAACCATTCCTCATACACCACCCTGCACACAAGGAACTATTCCTCATACACCACCCTGCACACAAGGAACCATTCCTCATACACCACCCTGCACACAAGGAACCATTCCTCATACATCACCCTGCGCCGAAGTAACAATTCCTCCTAGGTATACCACCGTACACACATGGATCCATTCCGCTTATACATAGGTACGTAGCACTAAGTACGCGCAAACTAACATGCCTGCAGCGTTATGTAGAACACGGTATTGACGAGCTCCAGTCATTATTACGACAGCACAAACAAGTTTACAGCAGAGCGGGTATCAAAGACCAGCAGAAAGCAAAGGACTCACGACCCACAACTTCCTTGTGGCTTCTTGGATCGAGCAAAAATTTGTACAAGAAATTCTCGCTTCGACGGGCGCATTCACAACCTGCCAATTACTGGTGGAGGCTCCTCGTTAATTATTTCGAGCTGTGCATCTTCTCGGCACGTCGTAAGGTAAACACGACGTCTCTACCCGTCTCGACGTAGGCGAGGAAGACATTTACAGAAATCCAAAGTCTTCTTGGCGAAGATTTCCGTTTAAATATAGCGACGTGGCTCCAATTTGCAACTGCGATGGTTCGGATGAGACATAGTACTGTATATACTGATTCACCAAGGCTGATGCATACGCTAGTCGTTTGCCGCTAGTTCGTCCTTCAAAGCATCCAAATGTATCGACGTGTTCTCGCAAAAACGACTGTGTGCAGGCAAAAGAATTGCTAGAGTTTCGGCAGCCCTCTCCATTTGGTTAACAAATGCCGCTAGTAAAGTCTTTGCGCATTTGTTAGTAATCACAGTTTAGGAAGCTATTTACGTTGTTGTTGTTGTTGTTGCTGCCGTTTGAACGGACACACCAACGCTTTCGGACGCTGTGAGGAAAGAATTAACTAGCGAACTGGTCCTGCAGTAGGACGATATCTTTACTGCGAAATATTTACCTCCTCCAAGGAGGTTAGGTTTTCCTCTAGTTTTACTCTTTGTCTATCTGTCACCAAGATATCTCATAAATTTACTGACGGATCTTCACAAAATTTACAGAGACTGTTCGATGTGTTACGAAGAGGGGATGACTAACTTTTGGCAGACTTTTGTCTGCCTTTTTTCTTAATTTACGTCAATGATCTCGGTCGTAACTTCCGTATTAAAATCAGTAAATTTGCGGATCATACTAAACTAAGCCATCCTGTCAGGAAAAGTACTAAGCTCCAACAAGACCTTGTCCATATCATAGAATGGAGCATAACATGGCAGATGAACCTTGAGGTCGAAAATTACTCAGTAATGCACATAGGGCCGGAGAACCCCTCAACCCAATTGAAAATGAACGGGACAAAATTGGCATGCAGCTGTCACCCAACAACGCGACTTGGGAATAACTACTACTAACAAATAGCAACACAGTCAACAAGTCGATAAGAGTGTGAAATGGCAAGCAGAGTACTGGGATCCATCAACAGGACTCTCGATTACAAATTCAAAGACATCATCATTCCCTTGCACCAGGCGCTAGTGCGCTCACACGTAGAATTTGCTGTTCAGTTCTGGTCGCCACACCTGTGCAAAGATATCGATAAACATAGAAAAAAATCCAATGCAGAGCAACAAAATTGATACCTCAGCTGAAAAACAATCCGTATGAATGTCGCCTACATGAACTGCGCCTGATCTCTCTCGAGCAATGATGACTCAGGAGGCAACTAATAGAAACATTCAAGTATTTGACTAGTTTCAATGACGTAGCTACAGCGTGACTTTTTAAAAGAGACGTTAATGAGGGCCTGTGAAACAACAGCCAAAAACTCAATCATGAAGCCCAAAGAACGACCGCCAGCAATTCTTTCCGTATTTCATTGTGAACATTTGGAATAGACTTCACTCCGACGTTGTCGGTGCGGAGACAGTCAACGCGCTTAAAAATTGTATTGACAAGCATTCGGAAAGACACACTCCACAACTAGGTACACATCCTCCAGGAGTCACAAACTCTTACAGCTCCGCAGATCAGCGGCTATGAATTGGAATTACGTGCATGCATGATCGACTCGTGACTGAGATCTTACTTTTTTTTATCACCCGCGAACGAAGGGACAGAAGTGATAATGTTTTCATTTGAGCTTTAAGTACATGTATTTGTATATATATTTAAAGCACAAGGCTGGACGGATGAGCCCCCTGTCTGGATAATTCCGGGTGTTGACGGGACGAGAAACTGTAATATATCTATTTGTAAATATATATTTGTTTATCAACCCAAAAAGTGGTGGAAGAGTTGAGGAATGTTCATAAATTTTTGTATAGGGAGTTTGGTGGATTGACTTAGATTTGACCCGTGCTAATAAAACTAGGTCTAGCTGGCCATAAAAAATGACGGCGTTCAATTGGCCTCCACCGCTGTAGATTGTCTTACGCCACGAGGCGTTCTATTTTTCCTTGCGTTATTATTGAAGCTGTACTCTCTGGCATTGGGCTGTACCTTAACCTTGTTCATCAAAAATAACTGCGTTGAATTTGCCCCCATCGCGGGTGATGGTCTTACGCCACGAAGCGTTGTATATAGTTTCTTATTTTTTCCTCTGTCATCTATATCATCCTAGCATAATGGCAATAGCTCATAGAGGGCCGGGGCGTAAGTCCCGGTGTCTCTTTAGCTGGCAATGGGCCTATTGGTTCGTCTGTTGCCGCCTATTTAATAACAACAGATATTCAATCCTACACTCCCCTAATACATGCACTCTCCTCCAAGGCTTACACACGTCTGGAGCCGTGTCGACACCTCCCCCCCCCCTCCAGCAAGCTAAATTCATACACCAGTCTCTGAGAAGCGACCAAAATTTATGTTTCTTTGAATTGCAGGGGATGACCTCTCCTCCGTCACAGCCATGCAGGAGTCGCAGCTATTGACTGTTATCCTACCAGAATTTTCAGCCACCGTCACAGCCAGGAGTCGCAGCTATTGACTGTTATCCTACCAGAATTTTCAGCCACCTCAGCCACCGTCACAGCCAGGAGTCGCAGCTATATTGTCTGTTATCTTACCAGAATTTTCAGCCACCTCAGCCACCGTCACAGCCAGGAGTCGCAGCTATTGTCTGTTATCCTACCAGAATTTTCAGCCACCTCAGCTTCCGTCACAGCCAGGAGTCGCAGCTATTGTCTGTTATCCTACCAGAATTTAACGAAAGAATGGCTTCAAAAGAAGAAAATGAATGTTCTTCCATGGCCTAGCCAATCACCGGACCTTAATCCAATAGAAAATTTCTGGCGTCTTTTTAAATCTGGTGTCCACAAACGGTGTCCGAAAAACTTTACTGAATTAAAGGTTATCTGCATGGAAGAATGAAAAAAAATATATCATCAAGTGAATGTGAAACGTTAATTTCCAGCTATAACAATCGTCTCCATGCTGTTATTGCTAATAAAGGTCACGCCACCAAGTACTAATGTCATAATATATTTTGGTCAAATACTTTTGTCCCTCATTACTTTTGCTTGTGTTAAATTTTCTTGTTATAAGTGCACATTTGACTGTTCTTTTTAAATATTTCATTATATATATGCTATATAAACTTCCTGTATTAATTATCCTAAAACAGTCCATAAATTTTTTAAAATACATAAAATATAGAGTTGTGCAAATACTTATGTCTAGGCACTGTATATATTAACTGTGAGTGAAAGAAGTACTAGCTATCTCTAGGAGACTCAAATTTGCCTATCGTGTTACTGATGTTAATAATGTGAAGTATTAACTTGCTATATATATAAGCGCACATAAACTTTACAGGTGCATTTTTTACAGTTCCCAAAGGGTACATGGTATTTTAGGAGTTTGATATATGCCAACTTACGTATATTTCTGAGTCTACGGGATGTCTACCTAGCCGAAATTAAACCTCTGAGGCTTGACTTGTTCGAAACTTCAGTCAGAAGCTTTGGCTTTGTAACTTTGAATCGCTCTGCAAGTATTAGACTGCCCAGCTAGATTACGTGGAGCCGGCAAGAGAACTTCATTCTAAGGAGGAAAAGTGGCTTTCCCGAAGTGGCTTTCCCGAAGTCTTATAAGGACTTGCGATTAAGAGTCAGTGCCTAGCTGGAACTTCCTGCAATGGGTCGAAGCTAGCGCAGGGCACCTGCCAGAAGTTTAGGATAAGTTAAGCCTCAATGGCTTACTTTCCGTGCCCATGCAACTGAACGTACTTGCCCCAAGCTTGGTTTCCTGTGTTTGCCATGTCCTATATATACCTGCGAATCTACTAAATTTGTTGCTGTTATAGTATGGGCTTCTGCTTTTCACTGACTCTCTTACGTGTTTGATTCTTCCTTCTTCTCTCTTGACTGCAATATGCATGATCTCTGCTGTTATATTGAGGCAGAAATTAAACTATATGAATATAATAACAAATAATTATGCACTGAACGCTCCTATACAGCTGTGCGAATGTTGTACGTGCATGCACTTAGGATAACATCTGATAAATGCACTGTTCTGAGAGGCGAATTTCTGATGTTAAATTGTTGCATAACTAAAAATGCATGTTGCAATGCCTATCGTAAATGTATAATTTCATCCTACAAAACTTCCCGTTTGCTTTTCATTGGTTGGGACAATATAGTGTTTGCAATAGTTATGTGTAATTGTTAAACATCTCACCACATTATTTCGCCAAATTTTGAATCCCTGAAACGAGTGGTTGTGGGACGCTGTATACGGACACAGATTTAATGTGGAGTTCATCTTAAATTTATTTATCAGTTGTTGAAATCATACTCTGCGTTATAGCTCCCTGCGTTGGAATAACCTAATTTCGTCATACGAATTGCACTTTGGCGGCAGTTCTAATCTACATTGCCTTCCTTAATTAGGTTGTAGCACATCTCTTCAATCGGAGCTTGATTTAATTAAATTTGCTTGTCTCATTAAAATATCACAATATATAGTACGTTCCCTTTTTCCTCGGCGCTCAGTCGCAAGTTAATCATCTAAATAAAAGCGATGAAAATGCGGTAGAGAATTGCATTGGTTCGAGTGACATGTTTAGAGTCCGCCTCCACTAATTCGTTTTGTGTCATAGAGACATAGAATTACGCCGCGTATTTATAGCTACGGAAGGGCCATTTTTATTGATGTTTAGGTACAGTGCATGGTGTATACACGTTCACTGAATAGATAAGGAAGTACGTACATATACAGACAAGTACAACGAGAAGCTGTTTCACTTTGTATCAAATTCTCTCCACGTAATCAAAGTAAGATGCGTCTATTGTTCAGTCATGTTCAGCTCATCATCCTCTTTGCAGTTCCTACCGTGCTTTGTATGAGATTTTCCGCTCTTCCATTCCTAACCTCCCGACACTTTCATCTCTTGCACCCTTACTCCCCTTCCCCCTCTCGTTCTTCCCCTGTTTTGAGTCCAAGTTTTGCCGAATATGATTTTTAGATCTTGGCGACGAATAGAAAAAGACGGTCGACGTTCGAGACGCTGATTGGCTGAACAGGAGGCAGGACTCCGCCCACCTAACTCGGGCTCATCGATTAGATGTATTTGATGTCAACAACAATCATAGCAGGTACGCTCTCTCAAACTTAGCCTACATCAAATTTAATACAATTTGCTGAGCATACATAATTTTCATTTCACTATATGATATCTTTCCAAGTCCTCGTTTTTTTGTGGCAAAACGCTTTCAAAAAGACCTTCTTTAGATTGAGAACAATCGGCGCAGAGGAATTTCGAAATTTGATACCTCGGAGAAGCTCCACCCAAGGAAGAAGGTGCATCCGTGATAGGTTGATAGGAAAGCGCGTTGCTGCAAATGACCAACTCGCGTATCATTGACAAAGCAACTTCTGTAGCAGGCCTCGTGTTCTCGCTCCCTCCAGCTGCATTCCATAAGTGTTCTTTGCAACGGAAAGTGAACTGAAATTGGGAGTGTCGCTGTACAGTTTCGTTGTGCGGTCGAGGTGTGTGTGGACCATCCTTCTATTCCAGCGATGTAAGTTGCCTTATAACGCGATAGGTTTTCTGTTCTGAAGTGAAAATAAAAACACTCTGCGGGTAGATATCGAGTTATCAAATTCCCACCACAAAATGTCATATCCTGTGAGCTTGAGACAGCAACGCTACCCAACGATAGTGTAAAGACAGCGTAATTAGACGTCAACCCTAAGCCGTATTTACTCGGGTTAGGTGCCGGCATAGGCTGTGGCTAGCCGAGTTACAGGTATGTGCGCTTATAGTTAGGTAAGGCTATTGTAGGTGAGCTAAATTTATTCTTAACTAACATGCACTGAAGTACGTAAGCTACATATACTATAGTGAGACTCTCTTGGGTGTGTTCTACCACCGTATAAGTGAACTGGAAACTGTTATGTGCATGGCAGATCGTTGTAGGTACTTGTGTTGCACTCAAGAGTAAACAAAGCTTGGTATGTCATCCTATGACATATCGCTTGCCTTATTTTGCTCATTTTTATTATTAGCTAAATATACTGAAAGCCGAAGGCTCCAGTAGTTAGCGACATTCTGGGACACTACTCGATGCTCCCTATACAAAAGAGCCTGTTGAGTTTGGGGATGCCACATGGTAATCAAGACTGTAGGGACCGACCGGGGCCCCGGCAGACCCCGGACTTTTTAAGCCCCCGGCTCCGATTTATCGAAAATTGCTTACCCCGGCCTCGGTTTAACGATGCCGGCCCCGGCTTTTCAAACTGTGAAAACCGGGGGTTTGGCCGGGGCTTTTTTTGGGGAGGGAAAACACTCAACAAGCAATAAAACAACTTTTATGGTGACGCTAATTTCTTTCGTGTAAACTTATTCGTTATGAGTTACGATTGATCAATATAATATCAAGATACTGATAAAACTACTGCCAGTACAAGAAAACCCAGGCCCCCGGCTATTTGGTTCATAGCAAAAACATTTGGTTTTGGTCGTCCCGGCGCCCTCGGAGGTATATTCTGGCGGGCTCTTTGCCAACCACAATATATTTAATTGGGCCTTAAGCTCGTCGCACGCAAGGGTCCCGAGGGCCTTCTCCGCATGGGATGTAGCAGCTGGGCGCAGTTCCTGCTGAGAAGATTCATTTTGTAAATTTAGGAAGGTTCTCTATATATTTCCTCTTCAGTTTCGCAAGGTAACCGACCCATCCCATGGGACTCCTATCTGCTCCCGTGTAGAGGGTCACGGAAGCTAGCCCCCCCGCCCCGATGTTCGCTTTTTTCGATCTTCTTCTCTTTTCGTTTTTCGTCTCCTTCCGTGCGCCACACGGCTGAGCGACTTCGTTCGGCCGAGCCGTGTACGTGGAGTTGAAGATGCTCGCGCCTTATTTCCTGCCAGACATGGTGCACCTGGTCAAGATTGTTCTAATAGAACTCATCTGAGCTCGACTCAACTGCTAAACTATATCATACAAATCTGGATCGCCGTTAGCCTTTATAGTAGTCATCGTATCTAATATATACGGCGCGAAAACCCACAATAGAATAATATTTGGTCGCCCCGGCTCCGATTATATACTTTATTTGGTCAATTTTCACTTTAGCTCACGTAAGGCTTATGTGTTTTTCTTGCCTTGACTATGCTAATTGGGTCAAGTTAAGACAATTTGCATGAATAACTTTTCCGTCGCAAGTCCTTAGTTTTCGAGCTACATGACGTTGAAGTACGTTGTTTCTGACGCTAGGCCTATAATGTTTTCCAAAAAAATCTTGGTAAAACGTTCTTCTATCCCGGCGTGTAATCATACGCATCTGAACTACTGTTGTTGCAGGGGTTTGAAATTATAGAGAATAGCAGGTCATTGGTTGAAGACAAAAATAAATCGAAAACATGAAGGTTTTCAGTCATATGATTCCATCTTAAAAATTCCATTACTCGCGATGAAACTCACTTGATTGATTGCATTTTAAAGACGATAAACTTGACTCCAAAACTGCTTCTGACTCCTGCGGACATTTGCCGCGGTTGAATTCATCTGCTCTTTAACAGCCTTTTGACCAACGTTCTTTCAAAATTTTATCGTTCAGAAAGCTAGAAAAGTTCGTAGATGCTTAATTTGATACGTATTTTTGTGCAACTATGAAGATTATAGGACATATATAGGACACTCTGAAGGCCCAAATGAAATGGAGAAACAATGTAAAATAGCTGCGTATTACCGTACTTGAATTTTGTGACATCACAAGCCTCATTACCCATGGTGCACCGCAGCTTGGCCCCGCCCTGTTGGTTAACCTTGTGTAGTCTCATCATCCTCAATGGAGATTAACCATACAACCGCATTAGGGCGACGGAAAACCGCCGCGCGGAGCGCCACGCAGACGGCCTTGAAAACTGCCGCGTTTGTAAGTTCGGTCGCTTTAGTAGCGTCACTTGTATACGGAAATCAAGACAGGAACTTTTAACTTCGTCATCTCTGAATCGTTGAGTAGGTACAAGAAGCTGCCCCGTAACATTGCAGTCGACTGAAATCTCCATTTTACGGAGCAAAACTAAATGCATGTTGACAGGCAGTACTATTGGTACTTGACGGTATAGCAGAGGTTATAGCAGGGGTGGGCAAACTACGTACGGCCCGCGGGCCACATCCAGCCCGTTGGTCTTTTTGTCCGGCCCGCCGAGGGTTTTAGGATATTAGATAAATTAACTCATTTTAAGCACATATAAAATTTATATTGAAATTGTATATCTGCAGCACCTACCTATGTTACTGCTGTTTTTTTTTATCTATGATATGTATTCATCGGGTGCTGGCCCGGCCCGTCTATCAATTTTTGAAAGTCCCTGTGGCTCCTTCGAAAAGTTTGGTTACCGCTGGTATACACCTTACTTAGTCCAAATTCAGAACTGGTTTTGTGAATTCATGTTTTAGTAAGCGCCATAGCTTATGAAAAAATGAGATTTTGCATCATCAATTGGCGAGTTCTTTTGTCGTGAATAATTGTGCGTTTCCTTTTGTATTTGGGGACAGGAGTTCGAGTACCACCGCGCAGTCATCCTAATGGTAACACCTTTCTGATGTCCAAATATAAGGAGGATCTGCTAACTTTGATTTTTAAAGATTAAAAACAAAAAACAAGCAAAGTATCTCTTTAGTGATTTTTGCAATATCTAATTTTGTTTCTGATTTTACCGCTATTAATTGTCCGCACTTATAGTCTATACCATGCATAGTAAAAATTCAGTTTCGGTTTGCCGATTTCATACATATATGAGTAAAAAGTTATAGCTTACTTCAAGAACGAGAATACTTCATCCTGAATTGGCTAATTGTTTTGTCTTGGTTTGTGCTCTTCCCTCTGCAGTTGGGAGTGGGTATTCGATCTACCGCCCAATTATCCTAATACTAATACCTTTCCTTAGTGCAAAGATGAAGAGGATCTGCAGCTAGTGATTTTTTTGAAGATCTTTTTAAGCAAACTGCAAGGTACCCCAATAACAATTTTTGCAAAATAGGCTGTTTCTGATATCACCGGTATTGATTACCAGCATTTATAGTCTACTAGCGGTACCCTTAGAAATTCCTCGGTTGAATCAAGTCGACCTGTACATTCCAAAATGAACCGCACCCACGCTGCGCTATTGCAATTTACCTGAGTTTAACCTAACGCAGCTCTTAATTCTAACCTACCCCATAGATAACGCCAGTCACTTAATCCTGACGAATCCAGTCTAACTAAGCATGGAACGTTTCTTCCTTCCCTTCTGAGTACACTGCTGTGGATGCAGCTGGAATCAGAGGAAATTCCACAGAACAAAAGCATTGTTGTTCAGTTGACGGTAATTATTGAGGTGGCAGTATATATTGATAAAAAAGCCAAATTCATTGTAAAGATTGACATACATAGTGATTCTGGTAGACAAGGATTAAGTGAAAAAAAAAAAATTAACCATTGCAATCCGAAGAAATGCATAGCTTTTATACTGAATTTTGCATCACCCAAAAAGTAAAGCCTTTCTGAAAATTATTAATTCAACAAAACCAAACCAAGCTTGAACTAGCAGGTAAATATTGAAGCATACTTGTACCCATACATCGAACCTAGTCGGAATTGATACTTACAGATAGGTGAATTCCTTCATATCTTTCCTTTCTATTTGACGCTCGACTTATAGAGGGATCGAGTAAAGTTTGCACACTATATATCCCAAGCTTTTAAGAGCTGGACTTGTTTGGTTAGGTAACTGAAAGTAAAGTTATCCTTACTTTGAGTTACTTAACTAAAGTCCCACTCTCATTTACTGTGCAAACTTCACTTCCTCTCTAAGTCGATCGTCGAATAGAAATAGGCAAGATGGGTTTACCGAGTTGAGGTTAACTTATGTAGAATAGCTAAGGTTATGATAGGGTTAGATTAGATGAAGCTATATAGGTTTGATTCTATATATTAATGTATTAATATTTACGGGAAACAATAAATTCAGTATGAAAATGATGCATTTCCGTGAGTTGCGATGTTTATAGTCTTTTTCAGTATGTACATCATTATCTAGCGGAATTGCTCAATTAATGTAGCATATCAAATGAATTAAGTGTTTTTCTTTTTCATTATGTACCAAATCGGCATTGAAACAGTGTTTTGCAGAGTAGTCCAGGCCCTAGGTGGGTGTCTGTCTACATTTCTCTTTCACAGCTCTACCATGTATTTTTCTATCACACATAATGGGGACATGAAAAATAGTTGGGTAGAACTTTCGTAACTGGTACACTTTTGAGGGGGGCATGGGGGGGGAGGGTGGCCAAAATTATAAATTGTGGTCTGATTGTTCTGAAACTTGCTTAGAATATGTATTTTTGAAAAACTAGACGTATTTTGTTCAAACTACTTTTTTGATTTAGGCCGTAGTTTTTGAGATAATGGGGTTTATATATAAATGTACATGTATATTTTGGAAATTTAAAACGAATAGAACTCAATGAGTTTTCATGCTAGAATAAAAACAGACAGTTTTGGAATCCTTGGATCATCCCTAACAAACCTATAGAGCCGGATGCACCATTTTTGCCCCTCATACCCAATTAAAAATTCTCGGTGGAACTACCGTGGCGTTTGGTCCACACATGGCCGCCACAGGTCGCCTTTTTACGCGGGGCGTCCGTGGGGCTCGGGTCCTGCTAAGTCGCTATGCGCATTTTGGGGGTGGCACGGGCGACTTCGTTCCGAACATAAATCACCCATACAGGGCGCGCTTGCCTGACCGTGTTCCATGGATATTCCACGTCTTGGCCAAAATAGCAGTATACTGCTACTTCTGCGGAGACGCGGAATATCCGTGGAACACGGTCGGGCAAGCGCGACCTAGCTGAATGGGTGATTTATGTTCGGAACGTGGTCGCCCGTGCCACCCCCAAAATGCGCATTGCGACTTAGCAGCACCCGAGCCCCACGGATGCCTCGCTCAAAAAGGCGACCAGGAGCACACCATATGCCGCGCTTGTTCCACCGAAAATTTTTAATTGGGTTCTATTCGTTTGAAATTTTCAAAATGTACGTATATTATTATTATTATTATTATTATTATTATTATTATGTATTTTGTTTTACCCCCGTAGCCGCAACTCAGGCGTTTCAACAGAGAAACTACTTGTGCAGTATTCAAATACCGCATACTGGGTAGGCGTTGTGGCCACGTGCGCTACTACGGGCAGGGAAACAAGGCGCAAAGTATTGTAGGAGACACTCGAGTGGTCGGCCCCTTTTGTGTCCTTCCACACGAGAGAGACTAGAGATGTCCCGTGTACCAGGTCTGCTATCTCGATCGACAGCCTACCTCACGGGACAGAAAGAGGAAAGTAGAGAACCTACCTAACTTTACAAAACTATATAACCTCGTCAGCAGGAACTGCGGCCAGATGCTACATCCTCTGCGGAGATGGCACTCGGGACCCTTGGGTGCGTACATGATGCCCAAACATATTGTGGCAGGGAAAGGGCCCGCCACAATATGCCCCTGAGGGCAATGTACATATATTTATATATAAACCCCAACCATATATATGTAAACCAATCGATCATCACCCAAATTTAATCATTTATGTCTTTTGCATCACTAACCAGTTCTGTAAATATCACAAAGAGCCATCCATAACTTTTTGGTTTAATTTACTAACAAGCATAAAATCAATCACGCAACGACAAACAAACAAACGAACGAACGAACCAACAGATCATCACTAAAATTTGTTCATTTACTCTTCAGAATATACCGAACAACTCATGTGAAATTAATGAAAATCCGTTTGTAATTCTTAATTTGAGTCATGGCGCTAAGAAAAAACTAGGCATACTAACAAACAGACCAACGGATTATCATCAAAAGTTAATCATCTGTTACTGCTAACATGGTTAACAATCACTGTAAATTCCGTAAAGATCCGTTCATAACTTTTTTTTAGTAGTCTAGGTGGCAATCGATCAGAGAGACAGACAAACACGACAAAAACATCACCTCCTTGGAGGAGGTAATAATAATAATTATACTTCTCACATATACAGTACATAAAAAGGTAGGCATCTCTGTTTCTCGCATCCCGATCATAAAGTATAAATATGCCGAATGTTAATTGCAGACTGTATAAATTGCAGACGCATATAAAACAATTATTTTTTTTCCAAGTCGCAGTTCCTACTTGCTTTGCTATATTATAAATACCATCCGTACGTGTATGGGCAAATTTATATGATGGTGGTGCCCGCAGGCGGTTTTCTGCGTAGGAATGGTTACTTACATACCCATCACATTGAGTGCAAACATTTCTCTTTCATATACGAATATCACTTTGAATATCACTCAAAATATGGAGTGTATGCATTAAGGGTTTAAGTTAGCGTTTGATGATTGCTCGACCCATATAACGGGGAAACTACAGTAGTTATGGGCTGGGAGACTTATATGTCGTACTTAGGCCTTCAAACTGGTTTTCTTTTTGAGCTCCTACAAGTTATTTAAAAAAAAACACGCTTCCCAAATTCTAATCACAGGCTTTTATGAACTATATATTTATACTTGACAGTGATATGGCATCTCGAAAATTAGGTTTCTGCATGGATATTGGTAACTCCATCACTTCTGTAAATACCCCAGCGTTATCCGTACTTGCGACCCACATTTGATGTGCTCTATCATAAATTGATAAGAAAGGAAAGGAAACACCACTTTACGCGACTCTAACAATACAGCAAGTTTGTACATTTTTGTAAAGATGCTCTATTTACTCCCGTCTTTATATACGTCTTTTAGAAGCTGATCTGGTCTTCTGAAGTGGTTCAAGAATATTTCAAGTCAAGTCGCATCATCACTCGCATGTTATGCGATTTTTTTTTTTTTTGCATTGATTAGCTAATGAAATTATAGTTATACATTCAAATGCTGTGCGTAGGTGAGTTCATATAGAGTTCGTCACCGTACTTGGTTGTGAAAGTGAACTTCAATGCAGAGTGAAGCTTACAGGCCACAGTGCAAGATGGTGAAGGAACGTCGTAAAGATCTTCCTTGTTTATTTACATCTTATTATACAAGACTTAGAAGATGTGATCCAATAATAAGTAGCAAACGTGCTACTTGATAGATGCAGACAACAAGGTACAAGGTCTACATCTGAAGAAGTGCTACAAGCAGAAAGCAGTAGACAAAGTTGGTCCAGTAAGGCTAAGTACCGAATAGGCTGACGCTTGATAGCACAAGCGCCTTAAACATTAGTCAGTTGGAAGGCCGGCAACTTCCACCTATAAATTGGGTCGGAAGTCCGCCGGTAAATTACTCAATGTTTATGAGAATGACAAATATCACCGAAACTCTGGTTACAGGTATTGATAGAGGTTTACTGATAGAGGTGCCGGCCGGAATTAAGGTCATTGAGAATAACGCATGTCGCTCACTTTTTAGCGACGCTGGAAAACAAGCACATTTTTCACGGTGTCATATACGACCTTCCAAGTTTTTTATCTGAGAGCTTTTAACCTGAAGACGGTAGCTACTTCCGCCAGACCTGAACTCACATGATACAAAGAATGCATCTATACATTTGAATGTTAAGGCTAACACATTAGAATGTATGTGCAAAACGCATATAAAACAATTATTTTTTTTCAAAGTCGCAGTTCCTACTTGCTTTGCTATAGATATATAGTTCCCCTGCACAATCTTCTGTACTAACACATGGAGAGACTGACTACAACGTTCACCTACGAATTTTAGTCACTATATTTTCAAACTAAAACATCCGCTAAATGATTCTCAGATCGAGTGTCTGAACCTCTGGGCATCGCTCGATCTAACACATAGCTTGTTCATATATTATTATTTTTTTCTTGTTATCCATGGTTCCGCAAGGTAAATCCAATTAAAAAATAGACGTGCAATAATTGTGCATATGGGCATGTCAGCTGGTATATATTAGTTAGAACAGTACAACTTTGCTCATTTTAAAACACTTACAATGTTATACTTGACAGTTGTAACTTGACCCCATTTTTTGTATGTTATTAGTTTGTTACAGGACATTTTCCCGTTTATAAGTAACGGATAGATTTTTCGAAACGTTCGGTTTTGTACATTTAGGACTATTTACTTTTTTAGTAGCGTTTAATAAATATCGTTATCGACCGATGTTTTTGTCTTGCTCTTTATTTTGGGGCTTTGCATCGTTTATGTCGAAACTATTTTAATACAGTATCCTAACTAACCATGCTCAGGTTCTTAGACCAGTCGCTACGTGTGCATGAGTTCCCTTGTTAGTTTGTGGATAAGTAGCCCTGCAACTGATGATTCTCTTTATGACTGTTTATTGACGGCGATGGCCTCGATACAGAGCACGGATCCCAAGGCAGCGTTTGTTTTTGTGGGTGATGTTAATGCACACCAC
>LQNS02276883.1:20106696-20128830 GCA_001587735.2 Parhyale hawaiensis | reverse complement strand
TTTTGCTAGATTTCCTTTAGCAGCGTTTTGGGCTTCCCGGTGTTGCAAATGCTTCATTTGGGTTGTATTACCTGTCCGTGGGAGCCCAAGCGTGAAGTTTTAATAATAATAATAATAATAAAGTTGTCACCCAAAAGTTATGTTTCCATTTGTGGTGGATATAATTTATACATATACATGCAGTTTTTAGATTTTTAACTTTACCCATCGCAACTTTAACATGCTGCCGGAATTCCCGTACTGCTCCTCATATTGGGATATACTCTATATGAAAATTTCCTTTATTTCATATACATTGAGGGGAACATTGATGTGGTCGGGGGGAAGTTTAAAAAGCGAATGAGCAGATCCATTTTGAACAAAGGGGAAAGGGGGTGCGTAACAGCAGGAGAAGGTAATAAAACGTACTACAGGCAAAAAAATTTGGACAACACTGCTCTACAGTGAACAACAGACAGTTGCACTCGTCCTATTTTAAGGGGAGTGGCGCCGCAGGGAAAGCCTTACAATTAATAGCCGCAAAGCATGGCCTTCGATCTTGGCTGGGCTCCTCGTTTCCGTATTTACTAAATTATCTAATACTCACAGAAATCTGTAGTTACTTCAACCAAATGCAATTGGTTGCAGTCAACTTTGACTGCATCATTAACCGGGAAACTCAAGCGCACTGGTTCGTGCTGCAGATATAGGCCAACTGGTCCAAGAGGGGTAAGTACTGCAGCAACCTACCACGGGTCGTTATAAGAACTATGGCGCCGTAGTGGAGGGTTCAACGACCCGCGCCCCCGTACCCTCCCATTCCTAGGAAAGAAAGTGTCCACACAGCTCTGAATACCAAACAAATTTACTGAATTAGCACGCCGGGCGCCACAAAAACCGCTCGGCTGGCTCGTCGCTCGATCTCGGCTTCTTTAGTATACCAGTCAAGTACGCATGGCCTGCTGCTGCCGTGGGTATCGAGGGCTAATTGGGTTAGTGCGTACTAAGTGTAGTACATAGCGAAAACTAGCAAATAAATACTATCTGAAACGAAATAAATTGACATGTAGGGTTAAATGATGTATAAGTTGAATAAAAACTGACATTTAATGGAAGCTAGCCATTAACCGCGATACACGACATTAATCAGGTTACAAAAATGGTGGCAACAATGTGATAGTGACCCTATTTTTGTGGTTTATCTTAAAATACTGGGAATTAGATCCCTCGAATTCAACATTTGAAAACAAAGATCTAGAATTTGCTTCCTCTTTATTTGAAGGCACCACGAAACAAAGGTTCGGAAAATGTGGTATTAAGATAAAAACTTTCAGCGACTGTAGCAATTAACTCTTTGTGGTCTTGCTCTAGTTATAAGTAAAGAGCTCATATTCGCCAGTCCAGCTGAGCCACAGCTACGCTGAGGATGGCAGAATCAATCCAAGGAGAAAAGTTTATTTGGCCGAGCAATACGTTTGATTGCAAGGCAAGAATACAGAAAATTAGCTTGAATATTTTCTTCAATTCCATACGAACTTTTTTTTTAATCAACATATTGTCAATATTTGCGTTTGATTAAATTATCATAATGGATGGTAGTCAATCCCCTCAGGTTACTTTAGCCTCAGCTTGGCGTTTGGAACGTCTTTGTTCCGCGCCCGCTTTGCTTCCCACTTTGACGTTGCTACTGATGACCCTGCGTTCTGCTCATCCTCTTCTTTCTCTACTAACTGGTCCCTGCTGGTCCTTGATCTACCCAGGGCAAGAACATTCTCGTGTTTATGATTCCACATTTTTTTGCCTTCATCTTTTGCTCTTCCCGAACAGAATTTTCGTTTACCCCACGCAGAAGCTAATTTAAGACTTTAGCTTCTAGGGCCTCACAAAGTTCAGTTATGGTTATAACCGCCATCCAGTGGTTAATTGTAGGCAGATTTAAATCAACTAGAACTTAACGGTCGGGCATCCGTGGCGCTATGTGTTGCTTGCCGCCATTTTGCGCGTGAGGAGGGGGGGGCGTTGTAGAACCCCCTCCCTTCTCATTCATCTGTCCCCCCCCAATGCGGACGTCCCTATAACCCTTATGAATAACAACTGAATGGAAGGCGAATAATATCCTCTTAGGTTTTGAGGGTATATGATAGGTCGTAAGGTTAGCAAGTTTGCCCAACCTGGGGAGCAGCGCGCCCCGTGCGATGTCTTTGACAGTCTGCCAGACAGGTTTGGAGGATCAACATTTTGTCTCCGTGAGTGCATTTCTCCCTTTCTCCATTCTCGGACAATTTCGTTGCTTTTATTACTCTTCTTTCCTGACTCGCTGTTCCTGTATGCAGTGATCATATGTGAACGGGTTCCACGTGCTTCTCCTCTACATAAATAGTAGTGCCTTATGGTCGCATGAAACACTGGGCATTTTAGAATCTAAAGAGACTTTCATACTGTTATTTTTCTACAAGGTTTCTTTATCATGATCTTATTTTATTCCTCCTGGGAAAAAATCCTTTGTAATGGGGAGACCATAGCCTGGTAAAAGTAAGTATGAACAGATAAGGACCAGCTCACGTCATAAATGCCGTTTCATGCAATGCTAACTTTCTCAATTGATAAATTTCAGGCCAATTGCCGATTCCAAAAAATATTTCTTTTTACAACGTTTATTGGACCAATAAATTTCAATTGGACTGTGTTCACTCTTAATATACGACTAATCTCCGCGTTTGGTTTTTTGATTTAAGCCCTAGTTTTTGAGAAAATGGAGATATTCGTTTTTTTTATCTCAGAAGAAAGAAGTCTGAGCTTATTTGCTAGATAAAAAATTAAGACCATTTTTGAACTCTTGTAACATTCCTAACAAAGTAACAGAGCTGGATTTTCTAGTTTCCGTTTTGTTTTCTTATGATAAGCAATTTTTGGTCATTAAATAAATTTTTCAAAAGTAAAATTTTCAGTTTTGAACTGTGATAAAAAAAAATTAGGGTAAAAAAATTGAAAATCCTATTAGTGTGTCACGAATCTTTAAGGATTCCAAAACTATCTAGGTTTTTTCCAAGCATGAAAAATTAACTTCTTTTAGTTTTTAAGTGGAAAAATCAAGTTGTACAAGTTGTACCCTAATTTGAGCCTACTCCATGCCCCACTTTGGGCTTCTCTTTTTGAGGGAGGGTTTATATAGAGCCTGTGGCTCCCCAAAAATTACTACATGAAAGCCCACTGACAAACATCTCTTTTCCGACAAGTAAAAAAATCATAATTATTATTTTGATACCCCTACACCCCTCGGGACCCCTTTTTGGGAGTTCTAGTGCCCATAGCCTCATAAATTTTAGGACGCCCACTATCGAAGGACCTTTTTGAGCAAAACGAAAAAATTATAATTTTGACCAAAATCGCTGGGTTGATCCCCTCAACCCCTGTGCACTGAAATTTTACTAGTTTTACCCCATGAGGCAATTCATGTCTCGCTTTAGGTTCGCCTTCCAATGCTATGGGCAGTTGCGACCCCAAGGGGTTTTGTAGGTTACCTTAGCCATTAGGTAGGCCCTCAGGACGTCTGTCTTTCGTGCCCACTTTGCTTCCTTACATTTTCATACTCATACTGATGATACTCTGTCCTGTTCTTCCTCTTCTTTCCTGACTTGCTGTTTCCATGCGCGTTGGTCCACCGTCGTTCATGGGTTCCAAGTTTCTGTCGACATACTACATGTCCCTTCCTTTTCATATGTTGAATCACAATATGTTGTATCTAGGGAGGTTTAAACGATTAATAATATAATATCTCACTCTCATATGGCCCAATGTAAGATTACCAACAGTATAACATTCAAGAATTTAAACTGTCTCGTAACTGACATCCGAATACATACCGATCTATGAAGCCCACACTTATAATTGTATCTGCAAAATGCTTTACACTCGCCCCTGTGCATCCGGCCAATAAGAGAGCTCGATCGTTGCATGCTACCTGAGCTCTCCCACAAGGAGTGTATGAGTTTCGTAGATAAAGTTACAAGAGGTAACTGTGAAATATATATATACAGACCTGGCTTTGTTTACAAGCTTGTATCTAACTTGATAAATCTGCACGGGTTTTTAATTTCAGCTTCACTTTCTGTCTTTCAGTTTCTTCACTGTCACTTTTTTCCGCTAATAATGTACCGACGGGGTACATTTTATGCTAGACCCTAGTTGAAATATATAATAGTGGGGAAAGGGCGACATGGGGCTTGATCCCGAGCGCCTCAATAATTCCAACATTAGCTGTACGAGGACCAAATAACCCGCAGGTGTCTCGAATGAATAGCACCGTTTGAAACATCGCTTGTCATGAAGTGCACCGCACTTGACTTGTATTGTTAAGCGAGTCTACCCTTCGGAGAACAAATAGAATTTTTACTGTAACGTTAACAAGGGTCGAGTAACTCTGTATACTCTAAATTGATGTAAAATAAATGACCGAATAACTATATTTCAACGGTATATATAGACACGAACTATGTTAGTAATCATGTATCGATATGAATCAGGTTTCCCATATAAGCAGTTCTGATAGTCTCATGCCAATACACACGGAACACAACGAGATTATCTTACATGTTTAGATAGTAAAAGTCTTCCAGTTAAATGGAACTCGTCACTAGTGAATTTAAAAATTATGAACGGAAATTGCAGAAATTTGCTTCGGTTAAAGAGAGCTCCGAGTTGCTTCATGCTTGTCTTCTTGATTCTACGGTACGCGCATGTTCCATTTCTCTGGACACCAGCAATAGTGCCTCTAGTCAAACCAGCGTAAGGAGTGCGATCGATGGGCGTGGCTAAGAACGCAAAGCAACTTGGTCAAATCTCGCGTGGTATGACATGGCTCAATCTATAAAATTATATTCGAATACTCAAAGTGCATTAGTCTATAGATTGGATTTGGCACTGCTGCGTTCAACTCAGCCCCGCCCCTAAAGGACTGCTTACGCTGGTTTGACTATATATAGATTTAGACAGCTGGCAGTAGACGGAGCAACAGGCCCATTCTCAGAGAGTAGTTGGTACTCTCGCACCGGTCCTTATATATGAGCTATTACAACACATATTCTATCCTATGTTATGGGGAGTATAGCCAACGCCAGCTAAACAATGTTTTCTAGGCAGCCTTGATATAGCTCCCAGAGACACCCATGGATTAGTTAGGCCTTCTGTCAGTCTGTTGTTTTTTTTGCTCACTTTGCCTCCATGTATTTTCATACTTCTACTGATGTTCCTTTGTTCTGTTCTTCCTCTTCTTTCCTGACTTGCGTTGAACAATTAAGCAGGTTGGTACTCGGTGGGAACACCCTTGTGCAGGGGTTCCGTATTTCTCTCTGCACCCGCATCCCTTTATTCATACTCTCGTTAAGCTACAGTGTACGTTGCATTGGACGTAGAGAGGCTTAATACTATGCACTAGTATAACATAGAGAAATATAAAAGTGGTGCTATATGTAACGAGGAATAAGAGCTTATCTTATACGTCACTTGGTTAATTGTTGTTAATGAATTAATTCTTAAATTAGCTGATCGTAAGACCACTTCTAGTCTTTCCAGCGGTGCTATTCCTAAGAAACTATCTTTTAACCGCCTACAGGGTATACACTGTTGCCAGAAGCAAGTCAATACCCAGCTATGGGAACTTAATTTATCCTGCCAGTCAACTTTTGTTCATTTTACAATTGTTTGTTACAGCACCCGATGATGATAACTATCATGGATAATCCCTTAAGGTATTGTCTTCTTATGTCAGATAGTTAAGTCATGAAAAACCTGCCGTGCGAAATTCCTGGGTTATCTCATATGTATGGGAATTGATTACCGAGCACTTTCAATGATTGCAACAATATCACGCCAAGGCCAGCCTATACTTGGAATACAAATCAATACTGCTTGCCAAACCAGTGAATAATATTTCTCTGTTCTATTCAAATATTCATATTCAGTACGAGCTTACACTATTAATCATAGAAATAATTTATTGCTTGCCTTAGAGTAATTCTTATTACCCTCATCAACTTGACCGTTTTCAAATTAAACAACCGCTAATGCTGGTAATAATAGAAATAAAATATTGCTACTCAAACAGGCGAATCGTGTTATTCTGTTCCGCTTGACCGCACTTGCGTTTGCAGTCGGCGGGTGCGGACCAGCTCCAGGGAATCAGTCCGGCTTAAGCAGCACCCCCTCCAGCACCATTGTGCCGCCCTGGAGATGATCTCTCGGTGTCTCTGCGTCCCTATTCCTTCGCTCAGGTGCAATAATGAACAAGCAGAGATCGATGAGTTTGTTGGGGTGGTGAGGCTGGTATTCTGCCACTCTCGATCATTCAAAAGAGATCAAATCAAATGAAGCAAAGTCTAAAACGCGAAGCTTTGTCGCTGCCCGCACGGGTCGGCTTCATTAGAGTGGAATTAGCAAGCCAGGTTGTAAAGGGTGGCGGAGGTTTGTGCCAGCCTGACGTTTGTGGTGCGCGTCATCCTTTCAGCTGCGCAACCGGAAGAAGATGGGAAATAGCCCGGTAGCACAACCAGTCCGCTGTACTGTACATATAAAATGCGCGTTCGATTGGCCAGCGAGAGTATAACATAAATGCCTGACTTGTCCTGAACGTCAGACAGATGCCTCGGCTTCGACCGTTCGAATCAAGTTTCAGGCGTCGACTTCCAATTGGTTACCCGCTAGACTTCCATAATCTCGCGTTTGTTTTCTCTGTAGAATAAAATTTTCAGCAAGCTCAAAGTAATTAGGTTGCCTTATAACACTAGCAACCAGGGTTGGCTGGTTTAAACCAAATGGTTTGAATCAACTAAAAAAACATGGTTTAAATCCACAAAAAACTTTTTTGTTTTTATTTGATTTTTTACATTCATATATATTGCAAAATAAACAGTTTTACTTTTAGAAATTATTAAACTTTATTTACACAATTGCAAGGATGAGTTAATGTGTTTCTATTCAGGGATCCGTTTACTGTTAGCACAGTTAGGGTCAACTATTTGTTATGTTTATTAAAAACATAAAACTTATTGCATTTTGTGTTATTTCATTTTAGAGATGCATATCTAATTATATTCTGGTAAGCTAGCAGTTACTGAAAATTAGTAGTCGTAGGAGTTGCTGTTAGATAGCTAGTGAGCTCATGAGAAGGAAGTAGGCAATTAGCTATTTCACTTTCTTTAGTTCAATACTCTGCTTTTAATAAGCTATAGTAGCTAGTTATATTGTCAAGTTGTATTTGTATTTTGAAGTGTTTTTCGAAGGATTTTACTGAAATTATAAATCATAGCATCTCTCCAGATTGGATAATAAATGTAGCCATAGCAAATACAGGTACTCAGCTAACTGCTTTTTCTTCACCCCTTTATTTTAAAATCATTCTTCTACAATAGGAAGTTGCAATGAAGTGACTAAGGTTGTTGATGACTAGCTAGCTACATGTTTACAAAGTAGAAAATCATTAAAATGTCGAATAAAGTTCCTAGAAATAGAAAAAACAACAAAACATAAAAAATTAACAAAAAACAGTTTTTTGGTTTTAACCAAAATGCCATGGTTTTTGGTTTTAACCCAGAAAAAATGTTTTTTTCAATCCTGCTTGCAACACAGTTGAAAGTGGCAACGTCATCGCTCCTGCCTAAAGTTTCGTATAAGCCATGGCTCAAAGTTTTATTGTTGCCCCTCGGGGGAATAGGTTGTGCCATGGACCTTAGTTAGGTTCGCCCATCCCGTGTTATAAGGAGCCACCCTAGCTAGGCCTTCGGGACGTATTTTCTCCATGCTCACTTAGCGTCCTTCCGCTTTCACACTTTTACTGATGATGTTTAGCTTCCTTTTTATTCTTCTTTCCCCAGTTGCTATTCAAATACTCGTTGATCCTGTGTGGGGACATCGTCGTGCATGGGTTCTACGTGTCTCTGGCATGATACTTGTCACTTCTTTCTCCTCTTTTGAAACATAGATGTGTTTAGTAAGGAACGTATTCATTCACTCTTCAACACTTACTTGCCCGCGTTGACTTCGTAAATACATCAAAGTCTACGTGAGATGGGGTCCCCTCTAGGCCTTGGTCACGTCCCGCGCTGGGGCACTGACATTAATGAATGTAGAGTCGTCTATAGCGCACACCGCTTAGGAAACCCACATGCACTGCATGCATGTTCCTGCTGGAAATAATGCTCAATAGGGCCTACATCGAGAAGTGTGCGGCTGCAGTCTACCAAAGATTGTCTGAGCTACAGCCTCATATAGACGGGAGCTTCGATCGACAACACCGCCACCCGAAGCTAAAGTTGTCAGTCACTTCCATATGGAGAAGTTTGTGCTGACTAGACTAGTTGATGCCTAGTTTGTGAAGTTAGGTAGGCTTTTCATACTAACCCTTCTGCTCTGTGAGGTGGGCCACAGATGGTTGTAAGCACCCATCCCATGGAGCTCCTCTATACCTGTTCACGTGTGGCAGGCAACGGAAGGGGAGCTGCGCACGAGTGTTTCTTTTTCTGTCTTCTTCTCCTCTTCCGTGTCTTTTCAATGCTTTGCGCCTTATTTCCAAGCTAGTAGTAGCGCACTAGGCTAAGACAAATAATATAAGACCTTACAGCACGGTAGCAGCACGCTCACTTACTGAGCTCACACCCTTTTTATCTCAGATTCGAGGCCAACCCAGGCATGGAAGTTCTTACAGCATTAGCCGGCATACGTAAGCTTAATTGAGTTACCTGCACCGCAGTATATATTTAGCTAGCTCGTTACCTATACGGAGTGATGCTACGTGACAAGCAAATGTAATAATCGCTGATTATTTGTCAGTGGTATTGTATGTAACGCTAATGCTGTAAGATCCACCAGAACAATAAGTAACGCTGGTTTAGAAAATAAATTTTTGTTTAGCCTGAGATTTTTCAACTGATATAGAGTAATTTCGATATGCTGACTACGAAAATGACACCTGTTTCTCTGTATCATGTCAGGGTTTTGTGCTACGCCGATTATAAGAAAGAGAATTTCTGTCAAAATAGATAATTCACTGATGCATGAGGAACGAAAATAAGCCTCAAGTATTATCAGCTAATTAACTGTAATCGGACTGTTATTAGAGTATATCGATACGTTAATTCCAAATATCGCAGTGCTTTTCGCTCAATCAGGTCAACATTCTTAACCTTCGCCACTGGGTTTTAAGTTTTCTTGTACCTGTAGTTTCGAGTATTTTTAATTTAGGTAATTTTATCAATGGCTATATCGTTGTGCTCGTGACGTTGAGATCATACGCCACTAAACGACTGATAATGGGCATATAAATGTTAAGTTCAGGAATTAGGTAGTGCTTTTTGTAGTGCTTCTGGTGATTGTTATGCGGCAAGAAAGCTTACTTGAACACACACAGTGATGAGCGTACACAGATTGGCGAGTTTGACTCCAGTGCCGTCAGGCATAAGTGACGGGCGTTAACTGAGACGGGGTGGGTTATAAGAGCTGCGTTACGGTTCCGAGGGCATCGTAACTGAGGAACAAATCATTCTTTTATTCTGTAGAAGTTCCACAGATTTTTTCAGCATTAAATGGGACAAATTAGGATGATACAGGTCTGAGATATCACTATACAACATTGTTTTTGTTCTATGGAATTAGCACACGTTCTAGCTGCATCAACAGCAGCGTCATCGAAAGGATAGGGAGAAACGTTTCCATGTTTCATTAGACGGGATTCCTCAGGATTAAGTGAATGGCGTTATTTATGGGGTAGGTTAGGTTAGAAGAGCTGCGTTAGGCCATGCTAAAATGAGTTATGTAGCGTAGCTTAGTATTGCTACATTTTACAAAGTGAAAAATTAACTAATTGTGAAATTTCTACGGGCCACCCACGGGTTACGTTAGCTTAGACAATAGTATTCTTATTATGGGCAGATAGAGTTGAGTTACGAGGAGTTCGTCTGGGTTGAGTAACTGGCGTTAACTTAGACGGGGCGGGTTACTCTAGAATAGCGGCATTAGGTTAAATTCAGACAAAATGCAATAGCGTAGAGTGGGTCTGGTACACTTTAGAAGGTACAGACTTTATTTAACCGTGGCATTTCCACGGGTCCCGCTAGTGGGTATATAAATATTCCTTTACAGCTGAATGATGTGGCATCTGAGAGGTTAATTAAAAAACACGCCCGTAGTATTTTGTTGCACCTGCGGCGAATAATATAGCTAATGTCGTTCATGACAGGAATCCAGTCATCAGCTTAATAAAGCGTGTTTGCTGTATTTACCATCAACTACTAATGTACAGAAATATCATAGATTCCTGAATAACGTCGGATTTTTATAAACGGTACTGTGCAAAATCCTGACCTGGTATACAGAGATATTGGTGTTATGTGCTATATAGTGTATCAAAATTTCTCTTAATCACGTGAAAACCCGAGACGAATTAGAAAACGGTCGATATGTTCGGCTGATGCTAGGCACGCTTTATGAAGCTTGCGACACAACACATTTTATGAACAATATATTCCCCCCAGATGCAGTAAGGGGCAAAGCCTAGGAAGTATTCCTTAAAGATCTTTTCCATGAAGCCAAAAATTCAGTTGAAGAAAACATTGACCTGCTAGATAGTGGTCATAATGTTGGATATATATATATATATATGACCTCAGCATAACGAACGTACAGTACAGTAGCTTTTGCTACAATCACATGAAGCGACAGTACTCGTACTAGTGCACGAAAACGTGTAAACTGTGGCGATTGTTGCAAAAGTTGACCTAATTGCGAAATCAATGAGACAGTTCTAAGAAGCGCATCATTATTGCACAAAATCAACTGAAACACTTGAAACCTTATTTCTGTTCTTTGACAGTGAATCACCGATTTCGCGAAAGCTGAGAAGATGGGACTATTTTTTCTGTATTCGGTAGACGTAGCGCGAAAACCTGAGCTGATATAAAGAAATGGGTATGCTATTTTTGTATTGAAGGCATCGAAATTATCCTGTCGCCGTGGAAAAACTTGAACATTGTTTTGATTTTTGGCCAGTGGAGTAGGCCAATTTGAGCAAAGACTCGCCATCGGCATAAATGTGCCGTTGCCAGTTCACCAAAAAATACAGAATCTCACCTATACCGATACCCTTCAAAAGGCCGATTCTTGCCAAAGCCGATTAATCTGCACACTTCTAATATGCACATTTGACGGGATGTGGATACGAAAACAGGCAGGCATCCATGGTACGAATGAAAACGTACATTAATGCAAATGAAATGCTGAAATAATCTAACTCTGCAACACTGTTTGTAGGCCTGGTATAATTGCATCACGTAGTTATGCCATGCTTGTGGGCCGGTCCATGTACGATTCCCGATCTAAAGTGCTAAACCTAATATGGAACTTAATTCAAAAATAATTTTAACAATATGTACCATGTCTAAACGTGATTTCACTGGCCCAGGTGGTAAGAATAATTCCGTACTCTCCCTGTGCGTTTAATCCTTGCTCTAATAAAGGTGTCCCAACAGCATCACCCTCGTCACCCATCACCACCACAGCCCAGATCAATACACCATCAATAACATCACCTGCTCCCGCGTCACAACACTGCTAATATTGCCCAGGATTACATACAATAATACATGGATGAAGAGCTTGGGCCAATTGCATGGCATTATATTGCTTTATTAATTTTTTTTTGTGCTTGGGCTTCTCATGGTGAGAGACGAGGAAAGAAACATATACTCTTTTTTTCTTTTTGCCATCGAGATGCTCTTCGTACCTGAGCCTAGAGAAAGTTTGAAATGCCGCTTGCTTCTATTGACGGCCCGTCTTAACCCATGAACGCACGCTGTTTTTTGACTGAATTAATGGCACTTTATTTTCGCAACAAATGCTGCTTTTCTGAAGGCGTACGTTGATAGGCTGTTATGTATAACTATATATTGTGGGGATGTTTAACGAGATACTAATTAACCCGCGCTGCATAAAATAAGCAGGTACCTTAACGGTTGAGGAGAGTACATACGCACAAACCGAGTATTCGCTTCTTCGATTAGGACTGCGCCACATTCGTAGTTCTGCTTAAAATTCCAGGGCAAGAGAGGGTGTACAAAAGTTAGTACGGTAATGTACCAAGAATTTTCGGTTTCCAAACCAAATGTTCAGCTGAAGCACTTGGTTATAATGTGCCGGGGCCACACTATGCAATCGCATGCACAACTTGCCTAACGGATGTGCAGCTTGGATGTCGTTCCTGCACTTAATAAAATCGGTAGTATGAACGTCGTGCGAACTGCACATCCGCTTATCTAGTTGTTACATGAATTTGTTAACGAGGCCCTTAGGCATGTATTTCGAGAGGGCTCCTTAAATTGTGACCACGTACGTAGAGTGGAGTTCGGAAGTGCTAATATCGTTATTCGAACTACTCATGGCATTGGATAAGTTCGTTGTTCAATGAAAAATTGCTATGTAAGTTAATGAAAAGATGTTAAGAGTGTATGATCGGTTATAATAGTGTGCTTAAAGCAAGATCCACAGTTTTTTTTTGTTCTATAGGGAGACTTAAACTGAGGAATATATTTAAGAATAATAATAATCTTTTGTTCTTCGTATTTAGAGCAAAGGGTTCGAATATTTCAAATGTGATGCAGAGTCCTCGTAAGCACAAATCTTTGTGTACGAAAAATGCCAAAATACTTGCCGTCGTATCAGTTCAAAAAGAAAATATCGCTAGTGAAGTTTTGAATACGATTCCAAAACTGTAGTGAATTAGAACTCAGACGGTCCTTGTTATCATCGTCGCCAGTTGTTCTATTATAGATATAATGGTACTTCGTATCCAGTTGTGATGTTTTATAGCTCGGTGCTGGATATGAAGTTGGCCAAGCTGTAGCTGCACAATGGTGATGAGCGCTGTAAAGGTTTTCTTCTTTATTTATATCTTCATCTTTATATATCAACCATTAATTAAGAAAATAAGTTACCAGTGGTAAGCAATTATAAGGCATAGCTACTTACAAATGGAGATTATAGGTACGTTCGAATGGGAACTGAAATAAAGAAATATCGAGGCGTGACTTGTCCAAACTATCAGGCAGGTGCGTTGGTTTCGACTTTTTCAATTGAATTTTAGGCACTGACTCGCCTCAGTTACCTTTGAAATTTCCAGAAACGCCGTCTGGCTACGTAGCATGTAGGTAGTTTTTGTGTCGGCTCAACAAAATCACGTTTTTTCTTGTGGCATTATTCAAGAACCAAAAGCAAAGTTTCTTTTTGAAGCTGCGAGCTAGTCTAGCCTTGAAAGCTTTATATTGGAGCCGAATCGAACGTGCCCTTTGGAAAATACTAGTGTGCCCGCGCTGTCATAAAATGACGGCGAATAATTTGTGTTGATCCTTATTCATTAACCATGCTTTCCTTCATACAATTGCCAACTTTAAAGATCATCAAGATGAGGGTTCACGGCATCGTAATTACTGGGCATCAACACTCCTATTTTCTGACATGAAGATAATTCATTACTGTTGCAGTCAGTTCAGCAACACTGAAAAGAATTGATTCGATTTGGTATCATAGATACCCTAGTGTGTCATATTTGTTCGATAGTCTTCTGGTTATTGAAAAATGTTGTCGACAATTGCATCAAAGTTGGAAGAATAGCTGATGCTACAAAATCATCTGTGGGAAGAAACTATGAACCAAGATGCATGAGAGTGCCAATGGAAGCTTCAGATTCCGTCAATGCTGAGATTTTAAATTACGCAATGCAAGAAGTGCATTTAGATTTGAGGCCACCCGATATGGAGAAGGTAATACCACAGACTAAGGAACACAGACTGGCAATTTTTCAGTATTTTTGCAAGAAAATAGCGGCTCAATGATGACGTCACATTCCTCGTTTTACTGTTTTCATCATAAGTTGGTATACAGGATACGAGTTGTATCTGCTTAGCTCCAGCTGCACGAAATTTCATCGACGTTTCTTGGCTACAAAACTTTAAAGCTAGACGGCTTTTAAATAAAATTAGTGACTTGTTAGTAAATAATTATTTTCTAGTTTTGCCCAGTTCAAATATTATTTTCGTTAAACAAAATCGTTCAAGGCACAACGCTGATAGCTTAACTATGACGTAACAACAGCTCCAGGAAGAGCTGAACTGTGCTTAGAAACTGCCCGTCTGTGTTTTCATTAGTCTGTGGTAATACTCGCACGAATCAGACTAAGCCTGCGACATCTTCATTTTTCAAATTCAACTGTCCCTAATGAAGATACATTTGCTATCTTCTGCAACCCGGCCTATTTTCTCCCTATCAGTTTTCAATTGAGCTTGAGAGGACGACCAAAGCCTCCAACCTGGGCTAATTTCCGCCTGTTTAGTTAAAGCGTGACAGAAAATGGATAAACCGATAAACAAACTGATAAATACACATCGGTCTTTATTATATTGTAGAAGATACTAGACGACCCTTGACCCGTTGGGTCATCACGATCGTCTTCGCTTTCGCAAAAAAAGCAGGTGTTATTTAGCTGGGCATAGACCACCCGCTCCCTTACGGTTCACTATCAACAGATTCTTTGCTTCTCTAACTAATATTCAACACGCAGTCTGTAAGCAAATTCAGTGTATATGTTACGTATTCCAGTTGCATTTTCCGTAGCAACTTTTAAATTATCCTGCCCGTTCTTGCAACCGAGTGGCTGGTTCCACGTGCGTGTCACAGATACAATCGAATTAAAGAGCTAATCCATGGAAAGAATGCGGCTGTGCCCTAGTCTCTCGAATTTCTTTCCGTCTAAAAGCGAAGAAGCTCTGTCAAACAAAACACAAGTAAATAAACGTGACACAAATAAACAAGCAAACAAACACGGCTCACAGACTTTTAGTATAATATAGATATAGCAGCTCTAGAGTAAGGACGAGTAATAACTTCTGTGTGTACACGATGATGCTCTGACGCTTCCTGAACACTTGCTTTCAACCTAACACTACTGCATGCTCACACACATATGTACAAGTCGGTGAGCTTCTTCCAGAACTATCGTAAAAGATCTAACGGTAATCCATGTATATTAATTCTGTATGAATGCGACAGATGTTGAGTGATAAGACCTAATGGTAAATGCTTTTGTTGCCTGACCTATCGATAAAAGACTTCCGACGCCAGGTCAAAGTCTCGGTTCAGCACATTACAGTTCCGGTGCATGCCGACCTTTGCCCTTCCTATCACTAGATGACCTTTCGTTCATAGCTTACGACGTCCTGGCAGCAATGCAGCTTTAACTAAACGTACATGTTGAAATGCTCATGATGTGTTGAGTGGGCGAAGCTTTTATAACAGTTGTGAACCTTTTTGATAATTTATTAGGAAGCAACAAAGATTCACACACATATCGTCGGACTCTGACGCCGTCAAAAGTCTGTAGTGTGGCCCCCTGCCCCCGTGACAAATATCTGTGGCAACATACTGTAAAATGTCTGTGTGCGGGATGCAATTTATTATCCCCTGCAAACGAAGTGAGATAGACGATAATGTTCTTTTTCTACATGTCTACGTATGTTTGTATAAATAATTGTATGTCGTCCCATTCGTAAACGGCCTAAGGGCCGCTTCACACTTGCGTTTTTAAACGCCGCGGCAAAGGAAACGCGTCGCAATTAAATTAAATTTACAATTGTTTTTAAATGAAACCTTTCACACTTGTGATATTTATACCGCAGCGTTTTTTTTTTCTGCGTATCGCGACTCAGGCTCCTTGCGGGATATAAACGCAAGAACTTTAGCAGGCTATGAATATCGACTGCATCGTTCACAGGAGCGTTTTTTCTGCCGCCGAGATAGCGTGCACTTGTGGTCAGTGCGGTTGCATGCAGTGACTTTACAGTTGTGTCGCCTGATATAGAAAAGAAAACTTGCATATTATAGGAAACTGGTCTAGCATAAGGGAACTATAGCTAATTATAAGACTCTAAACTTATCGTTTGAATTTAATAAAAAATGATTGATCGTTAATTATTCGTGATTAATGCTAGTAGTCGGTGGAATTTCGAATTATTAAGTGTTGATAATAAAACAGATATTGATGCTGTAAGATAATTTTATATATACATTGACAAGTTTTATTATTACAGATTGTGAGCAATTGAATGAGATAATATAAGTAATGAAGATGTTATGACTTGTATGGACTTGCAAGCTGATGTTCTACGCAAGTGTGAACACATCTTGCGACGCATTTTTTGCGCGGCCTTTAAAAACGCAAGTGTGAAGCGGCCCTAAAGGAATCGAGTCATCTTCACAAACTATCTTTTACAAGCGGTCAGGTTGGTTTTCAATATAATCAGCCGATGTTCTAGCGAGTTCTCAATTCCTTGAATTTCACATGAGCAGCGTAGTGAACATTTATTCCGTACTACGGGAAGTTGCTGTGTTTAAATTTCATGAGCAAACGAACTTTGTACGCACCAGCTGATAGACTAACATGTTGCAGTGGCCGCCGTGCCGAGACTTAGCTTTGCATTTTTAACCCATTAACTGCGGCATCGCCGGCATACGTATCTTTTACACAGTTTCCGTCATTTGCAGTTCATGGGTTAAGATAGCTAGGACGCGTTCGACTGGAGAGCGAAATTAAGCCCGAGACTTGCCCGAAACTGCTGAGTGGTGTCCTGCGGTCAACCCTTTGATTCAAGTCTCAGGCACAGATTACTTACCTGAATAATCTGTGGGCTCGGGCCTTGACTCTTCAATTGTCTGCAAGACTGTTCTGATTTTTACTCCGTTAAGTGAGCATTTTCGTCTGCCCTAATGGCTTCCTTCCAGCTTCTACAACACGATTACATGTGACGAAGTTACAGTTGCTGTCTGCAATTCCCGACATGTGTAGCATGAGGGCTTGGCTTAGATCGACTTTGACGGCCCAATCGATCGTGTCCCTATCTAAAAACTAACTATGATGTGACCATTTTATCAAGGCAGTTCGGTAGTGGTCAAGTTCCTCTAGAGCGGTGCCAATTGTATGGGTATTTCTGGGATTTCTCTATATGCAGGTAGTGGGCGGGGCTAAGATATGGGCCGAACAAAATCTCAGAAATGCCCATAGAATTAGCAACGCTTTTGAGGAATTGGTCCACGACCGTACTGCCTTGATGAGATGGCCAGACTGTAATACAGTAATTTTTTATAGATAAGTTGTTCAGAGAAGTAGACGTTTTCTTTAGGGTTAAGGCTTGGCAGAGGCTATGGTAGAGTTGTATGCTGGCTGTAGCTGCTGCCGCTGGTCGTAGTAGCCGCTGCTGCCGCTGCCCGTAACCGCTGCTGCCGCTGCCCGTAACCGCTGCTGCCGCTGCCCGCAGCCGCTGGCCGCCACCACCGCCATTGGCCGTATAGTATATTTCCTATCCAGAGAAAAAGGCAGCAAATCCTCTGTTATTAATATCGCAGTTGGTATTATCTGAGCCGCAGCGCCGGCCGACGTGAGGTGGAGCCAATAACCCCGGACAGGTGAAGTGGCGACGCGTGCGCGCCGAGAACTAATCCGCCGGTGAGTGGAGGGCGCGAGGTGCCGGTGGTGGGGGAGGAAATCTTCGTCAAGAATATTTAACCGTGCAAAGAAATCGCGTTCTCTTACGAATAGCATAATTTGAAACGTTTATGATGTACGCTTGATCTGATAGCCTAAACCGATGGTATTATACCATGGCCTTAACCCTATGGGCGCTGGTACACCAAGAGCAGTTTAGCGAGAAGCTGGCAGGCAGGCTGGCAGTTTTTAAGAAGCACGGAATGCATTGGGAGGCGCACACCATTCAGCGGCAGTTGAGCAGGCCGCTGGCGCTCTTCGGTGTGCGCGCTCCAATGCATTCCATGCTTCTCAAAAGCTGCCAGCCTGCCAGTGTACGCTGAACTGCTTTCGGTGTGCCAACGCCCTAAGCCGACGGAGCTGTCTCGGAGGACTAGTGTTCTTTGAAACGTGACGAAAATTTGACACACGACGATAGAGGGTTAACAAGGCTGTGTATACCTCACTGCAAAGCATATTTTCTCCCCCGTGGGATTACAAAAGGTGAAAGAGCTGTAATAGCAAAACATTAGTCTACGTGGATAGTGTACAGTTAACCCTATCTTGGGACCAGTGTTCTTCATACATGACGTTTTAAACGATGCCATTCCTACGGAACACGGACATTTTCTTTGGGCACTTTAGGGAACCGCGGGATTTCCATTTGCACACTTCTAGGAAAATTTTCCAGTCCAGTTAAATTACTATTCTTACCATAATGTATACCATAAATCAGCACATGCCTCGATCGCAGTGAAAACATGCCCTGAACTTCGGTCTTGATCACTGTTCGGGAGATAATCGCAGACAGATGGCGCTAGCTTGGGACAGTCGAACACTACGCAAGATCTTCAATTTTGGGATGTTACAAGGGTAACAGAGTTGCGATTTACGCGGCATGCTCTATTCAAAGTGACACTGTAAGCGCTCACGACCGAACGTCTGCATACGTTGAAGCGACTGTGATTGGATTTGTTAAGCCCGAAGCATCCAAATTTAACGAAGACTTCTCTAACGCCGCTTTCACATTAACAATATTTATTCGTTGCTCGCCGTGCAACGTGTCCTGATGCTTTGTTTCTTCTTTATATATAAACAGCTGTAAAGCGCACAGCTTTACGTGTCATAATTAATAAACTTTTGAAGAGATAGCAGAAACGCTGCTAGTGACACTTGCTGAAGTACGTAAGCAGCTTTTAGTGGAGACGCATCTGCGAGTGCCTAGCGCGCAGCAACACGTTCGAACCTTTTGCACTGCGTTTGGGGAACAAAAGTCTATAGTGTGAACTGGTGAAAGCGGCGTAAATGCTTTCATACGTGGTTTTGCTGATATGGAGGTGAGGAAATCTGAGCAATTAAAATACATACTTTTTGTGTTTGTTCAGATAAACTGTTATTTTAGATTCATTTGTTATAGTTAGTAGTATTAGTTTACGCGGCCGTTCAAAATAACTGAAAGAATTTGCTGGTATAACTTTTGAATGCTTGTTCATGTTCTGCTGCTGAAGTTGCTTTACTCACATGCTATGTTTTTGCCTTGACATGACAAAGAGCGCTCTATTTTTAAGGGCATTTTCCAGACAATGTTGCGGCCCCACTCAACCCCGGCCACCCTGCACTGGCTCAAGGATAACTACGAAATGGCCGAGGGGGTCTGCATACCCCGCAACGCTCTCTACCGACATTACGTCGACTTCTGTAGCAGTGCTACGTTGCGGCCTGTCAACGCTGCGTCATTCGGTAAGGTACGTGTCTGGTACTTGTACCAATGCGCCAGGTACATATTGCACCCTTAATTCTGTAACGAACGGGCTTTGTACCTGTACCAAAAGTACGGCAGGTACATATTGGGCTGTAAGTATGGTGCCTGTACCAATACGGTGTGTAAATGTTAGCCTATATCTTTTATTTATTAATGCACGTGCCAGTTACCTTTATCAATATCATCTGGAAATACTGTGTCTTTTCCCCACAACGGGCTGTAAATGCTGGATCTTTCAGTAACGTACGTAGCAGTTACTATATTGCTAGTGCTGCGCCTATGAGGCAGACAGAAGGACGGCAACAGGTGGGGCCATGGCACACGCTAATTACTCATCTACTTATGATTTCTATACTGCATTTAGCTTATTTACATAATAAGCGCTTCTCACCCCTACGAATGACGCCCCATTGTAACCCTATTGCTTTCCATAGCTTTTGTTAAACTATCGATAGATCTTGCTTCTCGAGCTCACCTTGGTTCTTTCTTTTTATGTACTTTATTTAGAAGTTTTCGATCTAGTTTACTGCATACTTCTGATTTATTCACTTCTTCTCTTGCGCGGTGATCTTCTTCAATGGGCTCCCTGAGGCTTTTTTATTTTCATTTTTCCTTTTACTTGCATGCTCCTCGTTACTGTCTTGGATAGAGATGCTCAATGTATATAACCGGTAATTCGTAAATAATATCCGTATGGGTTCAATTATTTAAATCAGATTGTCATGTAATAACTGCATCACATCAATATAATTTTAAACACTTTTACGCATAGTTCGGGCAATTTCTTTTGATCTGTATTGTTAGAAGTAGTCCTCGATGTAGGTCCTTACTCGTTTTACTACTTCTGCCAAGGAGTTTGTTTTTATCCTGCCGAAGAGGTTATATTTTTGTCGTGCCAAGGAGGTTATATTTTTGTCGTGCCAAGGAGGTTATATTTTTGTCCTGCCAAGGAGGTTATGTTTTTGTCGAGCATGTCAGTTTGTTTGGTTTCATTACGCCCTATTTAGATTTAAAATTTCTACTTCCAGGCACTGGATACACTGAAGTTTAATTCAAGAGGCTTTTATAAAATTTTAGTATTCAGGTTCGAATTTATTATATCCAGGTACTCGATATACCGTACTGCATGGGCCCTTAATTGAAGAGTACGTCCATGTGATCCTAAAAAAGGGGCGTATAATGGGTAGGGCTCATATCGAGGACTACGAGCAGCGCGATATGGGTTTATATTCTGCATTATTAGGTTAATTCCTCTAATGCTAATAACTTCCTTTCCTTATAATTAGAACAATGGATTCCTGGTCCCGTAATTCTGTTCTAAATTTCGTTAACGCCAGTATTTTCTTTTCCTTTCACCAGTTGGAGAGCAGTTCCCAGGCCTCACAACAAATTTTTGTTATTAATTGCTATTATGATTTAACTTTAAGATATAATCAGGCAGCAGTTCCTAGGTCTCGTAACCAATTACTTTGTCATTAATTCCTATTATTTTTTCTCCAGGCCTGAAAATCTCTTTCTTGGTGTCATTTATTCATATAGTCTTTTCGCTTAGAAATATTGAGGCAGAAGTTTCCAGGCCTCACGACCAATTGCTATGTCTGTAATTCCTATCATTTTATTACCTTCAGATAATCAGGCAGCAGTTCCCAGGCCTCACAACCCGCCGCCTAGGCACCAGGGGCCAGAGCAGATATCACTACTATGGTATAGCTATCAGGGAAGGCTCCAAGTACTTCGATATAAACTACTCTAGGCGAGGCAATTCCAGGTGAGATATAATCATGACAAAATTACTCTTTCTTATTTGGTGTATAGTACATGGACATCCATACTCTATATTTTGAGAGTCTATTTGAATCTACAGTATGTAGTCAGCTGCGGTTGTGAAATGCTTACTTGCGCATATATAATGCTGCGTATTTATCATTTTTACCATATCAAGAGAGCTGTTTTGTCTTTGTCTATCCGCAAACTTCCAAAATTGCTGCCCTGGTATCTTCAATGAAAGCTGTGGACTTGACCTTTGTGGACGTGATGGATTTTGTGGACGTGCTGAATTTTGTGGACATGTTGGATTTTGTGATCGTGATGGACTTTGTGGACTTGAAAAACTTTGTGGGCTTGATGGACTTGGGGCTTGATGGACGTTGTTGAATTGATGGACGTTGTTGACTTGATGGACGTTTTGGGCTTGATGGACGTTTTGGGCTTGATGGACTTTGTGGGCTTGATGGACTTTGTGGGCTTGATGGACTTTGTGGGCTTGATGGACTTTGTGGGCTTGATGGACTTTCTGGGCTTGATGGACTTTGCGGACTTCGTGGAATTTTGAATTTCTTGGGTGGGATGGTAATATGTATTAAAACAGATATTTTCAAAACTGAGAGATCCAAAGGGTAGTGCTCTGAACCACAGCAGGCTGCGGCGAAGCGACAGCGGGGTTGTACTGGAGCTAGCGGGGTGCGTGTCCGCATCCCGTGTCACGTCTGTAAGTGCCGTTTTCTAACATTGTTTTGCCGCGAGCTGTGGGTTCCCCCTACCCCAACTCTAGCCATAACTAGACGACCCGTGACCCGTTGGGTCGTCATCACGATCGTCTTTGCTTTCGCACTAAAGGAGGCGTTATTTAGCTGGTCATAAACCACACGCGATTCGGCCGTCCTCTCATGCCCGTCAAGGAGCTGCCCATACGGCTCACTGTCAACAGATTCTATGCTTGGCCAAGGAGGTTCTAATAGAGAGGAGTGCACCCTATCTATTTATCCTACGGGAGCGTTGCGAGTAAACTTTTCCCTTAAACTGGCTGAGTGGCTTATCCAATCGGAGAGCGGCATTGCCT
>LQNS02276883.1:20088117-20104986 GCA_001587735.2 Parhyale hawaiensis | reverse complement strand
CACAAGACACAAGACACAAGTAAACAAGCAAGACCGGTTCACAGACTTTTAGTATAATATAGATAGATAGATAGATAGATAGATAGATAGATAGATAGATAGATAGATAGATAGATGGATAGATGTGTGATAAACAAAACAAAAACCTCTCTTATCCTGATTCTGACAAATTCTTAACCCACGAATATGAAACATTGCAACACATTTTAGCTTCTTATAAATTAAATATACATTTTTTTCGGACGTAACACCCTCTCCTTTTAAAGTTTAGGTAAATTTTTTACGCGCGGTTATGAAACATTACATGACACTCCTACTTAGGTATTACCATGTAGATAAATGTTTTGAGCACGGTCATGAATATGTGTTGCAGGACGCCATATCAATTTTGTCATTGCAGTGAACCTACGAACTGAGCAAAAGTTATTTCAGCAGTCTGCGCCTGCTGCCAAATATCTACGATATTTTCCCATCTATTCGGTAAGAATTTTTGGGTCTTGAGCATCAAAGTCGGGCCCGGAACCAATAAAAGATGGCGGGACCCCTGGAGCCGCCCTCTCTCCCCCCCCCCTCTGTCTCGCCTCTCCTCGTCCTCCACCTCCGAATTTATTTTTTTTCCTTTTATTCTCTTCCTTATCCACTGCTGCAGCAAGGCTTCCTCTTCCGTTTTCTTCTTATTCATACTGCTGTGTCCACGCGCGTTGGTCGTGTATGGGAATACCTTCGTGCATGGGGTCCACGTCTGTCTCGATGTACGTACTCTGTCTCTTCCTTTTCCTCTTTGACGCTTAGATTGTGTAGCCGAAGTGGGCTCAACCAAATCTCCATAACTATAAGAATAATTAGCGTCTTGTCTACCAATACGAGGCTGGAAAATGTAGAAACATGCTGTGGATTTCTGATATTACGTTCTATGTATTGCTTACTATTTTTACGTCAGGAGTCTGCAGACTTTTTTATTAAGCTGTGTCCTGTGCACGTGGGCCCGGTCCCTATATGTACCTAACGAAGTGTATTTATTATTTACTTATTTATACCAATTTATTGTTATCCAAAGCTCTCGCTTAACTGCGCACGAAATCTTATCACGCACAAAAGACAGAGATGAACTGGAAAATACAAGTACTTCACGAAGAGCCAAGTCGTATATAAAAATTTCATCACCCAATCGGTTTTTTGAGCAAAGCTTCACTAAGAATTAATACTCGTGACCCAGTCTGAGGATTTGAAAAGTTAATCCAATACTTTTTCCGAAGCCTCCATTTTCTGATATTGAATGAGACTTATTTATCTTTCTTACTGATTTTAAATGTTGCGAAGATTACAGTTACGGAAGGCGAATGATAAGTACTTTGCCATATACGCATGCTGTCTGTGAGGTATATAACCAATTTTTGTGCTCGCAGTCTGCCAGTGTTGACGAGCTAACGAATATAGCGTTCCAACACGTCTGCTGTAAGTTCGCAGGACAATCGAAGGCACAGTTTTACAGTACCAAAAGTGGTATAACATTTTGGTTCTCTAATTTTAGTCATTCATCTGAGGTCTCATGCTAATTTTAAAAATGATGCATAACAATAGCGCCTTAAAACATCATCATCATCACAATTGCAATATCACCAAAAGTTTACTGTCGGCTCAAGAGTGCAATAATGCCAATGGAATTTAAACTTTTGCTGCTTTCTGTCGTCACTTTTTCATTATTTAGTTTTCTCTTCGGCTGCCAGCGCGCCTGTCCAAAAAATGGGGGCGCGAGACGGAAAATTTTGACTGGCTGGAGGAGCTCCAGCCCTCCTCTGTTGCTATGGCAACGAGGGGGTCTTGGCCCTCCTTTTGGGCCCACCTCTTCCCCCATCCACCCTACTCCTAAACTCTTGGGCCTCCTTTTGGGCCCCTCCGCCCCTCCATGTCCCTTCCACCCCTAAATTTCCGGCAATTTTCGAGCCTAAAATTCCTCGTATTTTGGAAGGCATCGGCAGCTTCGAATTATTTGCTGCCTGGACGTCGTCCCTCGCGCTGCGACCGAAGAGATTTCGACGTCGTTGAAAATGGGACATGTGGAGCAGAGGGACGGTTTCGAATAGTTAAACTTCTATGAATTTGAAGAATGCAAGTCCAACAAAAGTTTAGATAGTGCTTGCACGGTCTGCAACACAGATATTCATGCCTCTTTATGTTAAAAGGTCCATTTCTTGCAGTTGAATGGTGATATTTTTCAACAAAAGCTTTGCATGTTGAGAGTCATATAATGGCAAGGCTTGTAATTTCTTCGTGCTGTAAATGCGGCGTTTTCGAAGACACCGATTCGGGTAATTTCTGTTTTAAATAGATGCAAGTTGCCAGTAACTGATACTATATTTAGAGGCATTACCATATTCGGAGGGACGATGCCCAATCAAGAAACTGGTATTTTTTATTATCGTAATTAATTCTGCAGAAACACCATAGGAAACTATTTTTAAGAAGACAACTCTCATTTTATCCAAGGTGAGACAAATGGCTTGAACTGCAGGAGTAATTTACGAGTTTTGTTTGTTATGCCACCTAGGAAGTAAGGTATATGAAGAAAGCCCCAATGAAGTTCAGCGTAAAGACAATCATGCATTGGGATTAGGTAGTGCCATGAGTCTCTGTAATGCTCGAGTTTCTGTATAAGATGGTACATCGCAATGTCCGTCATGGAAGCAAATAGATAATCAAGAAGGCTTAGTAATAATGAAGGGTATTGTTCGTCGCCAGCGTCAGGGTTCACCAGTGCCAACCTGATGAGGAGGCCTGGGCAGAGGGGGGGGAGAGATAGTCGAAGAGAGGAAGAGAAGCGGGGAAACTTGCGGCCCCAAGCGGGTCCAACCAGAGACTGCTCACCGAAAGATCAGTGGGGTATCAATAATGAAACTACTTACGGAGCGTTAAATAATCATCTATTATTGCCAATCAGTCATACCAGCTGGATGATAATCGTCATCAACGCATGTATAGCTGCAAAGGAATGAGAATAATAATGGGGAAAAAAAAACTTGGCGAGGTAACGTGGCTTGGAAATAATAGTAAAAATAAAGCCAAGTAAATGCTAAAATTATTTATTAGGTTTTATGACAATCTCTCTTCGATAAGCGTTTTCCTTCGGGCCACTTTTGCTTCCATCTGCTTTTTTACTCACATACACTGATGCTCCTTCCTGTGTTCTTTTTCTTTTCCGACTTACTATTCCCATTGGCGTTGATCCTATGTGGGAACTCGTGCATGGGTTCCGCGTTTTTTTTTTTCAACATACTCAATGTCCCTTCTTTCATCTTTTGCTATTAGCTATTGTGTAACTATGTACCAACGATGAGGAGACTTTCAAATAACACCCCTATCTTGGGTTTATTAGGAATGATCGAGACTCTGTCACATATTTTGCGTACAATGATTCCCTTGCATGTCCGTTCTCTGCTTGAATGTCTTTGACTTTCCTTCATCCCAAGGAGTAACCTCCGTACTTTGCCGTGGAGGTCGTTGCATCTGGCGGCGGCCCCTGCAGCAAGTTAGGTTCTAAGTTTTCTTTGCCTCCGTATCTGCTTCGTGAGGTGCGCCGCCGTTGGTGGTATGCGATGTATCTCACAGGACTCCTGCCTGCTCCGGAGTGCATCAATTAACTGCATAAGGCTCAACTAAAATCTGTTTCTAGTACGAACAGCATTTTTTGAAACTCCCTTCGTTTAGGAAGAACTGTGGTCCTTATATACTGTAGTGCAGCTGAAGATCGACTACAGGGGTGTTTATCTCCTCTTTTTTTTTTTTTCTTTAGGATACTCTACGAGGCTACGCCTTATTTCTTGGTCAGTAGTAGCGCGGCGCAGGTCATATTGCTCGAGATTGCATCACTTATTGAATTCACGGCTTCCTTCTCAATTATTGCAAAGATGATGCGCAAGAAACCAACTATATCCCTATAACGTATAACATCCTTCAAGACTGGCGTTTAATACTTTGCTGCTGATCCTTTAAAACTTTGAAATTTTATCCTGTCTTGTGTTTAAATCGAGAGCACACTAGAACGCCTCGTGGCGTAAGACCATCATCAGCGGTAAGGGCAAATTCAACGAAGTCATTTTTTATATGCAGCTGATCCTAGTTTCTTATATGGATGCTTTGTCGAACAAGGTTATCGTACAACCCCAATTATATCTCTTAATAATAACATAGGAAAATAATAGAACGCGTCGTGGCATAAGACAATATACCGCTGTGGAGGCAAATTCAACGCCGTCGTTTTTGATAGCCAGCTAGGCCTAGTTTTTTGGTATGGATCACATCTAGGTCAACCCACCAAACNTTAATAATAACATAGGAAAATAATAGAACGCGTCGTGGCATAAGACAATATACCGCTGTGGAGGCAAATTCAACGCCGTCGTTTTTGATAGCCAGCTAGGCCTAGTTTTTTGGTATGGATCACATCTAGGTCAACCCACCAAACTCCCAACAAAAAATTATGAAGATTGCACAACTCCTCCTACCTGTTTTTGGATGAACAGACAAATATAAAAATATATGCATATATATAAATATATATGTCGCGCGCGTTTGGTGGATTTGCGCGATCGATCGATCGCGCAAATCCACCAAACGCGCACAACATATATACTTAAATCTTCAACGGAATAATTATCATCTCTCACTTCGTTCGCGGGTGATAAATACAGTTATCTATACTACATACCGGTTCGACCTGGCGGACCGGGNCCACCAAACGCGCACAACATATATACTTAAATCTTCAACGGAATAATTATCATCTCTCACTTCGTTCGCGGGTGATAAATACAGTTATCTATACTACATACCGGTTCGACCTGGCGGACCGGGTGGACCCGGTAGACTTGGTGGACTTTGTGGATGCTGTGGACTTTGTCGATGTTGTGGACGTGGTGGACTTTGTGGATGCTGTGGACGTGGTGGACTTTCTGGATTTGGCGAACTTCGTAAACATTGTGGGCTTTGTGGAATTGCGAACTTTTGCGGTGGGACGGCGAGATGAAATAAAATATATATTTTCATGACCAGTTCATCAAAGAGTTACGAATGATGGTCTAGTTATAATAATAATTTTTTTGGCTCTGTAGGATTAAGTTAAAAAAATTATGGCGAATATTCTCAACAATTTTTGATGACATATTCAAGCATTGAATTAGAAGCTAAGCACGACTGCTGATCTTACCGCTTTCCACACACTTTCTAACCTATTTTAGTGGACCGGACCTAAAGAAAGAAGGGTCCAAAGGTTCGTGGATCGGTCCCCCCGAAGTTGCACCGGGTGGAGGAGTCCAGGTACCCCCAGAGCAGCCGCACCCCCATATTGGGGGCAGACTGGGGGGCGGAGCTTCCCTAACCGCCATATTACCGGAGTTTCCTTCGGCCGCAGACGTGCAGCTCCCTGGTGGCGCCTGCAGGGAGCGGGTGAGTTGCTTTTAATGTTCTTCACAAAGACTGGCTTCTATAATTCCCTAGTAGGACTTCTCCACCAGGAGTCGCATATGACCTTTTAGTGCAGTGTTTCCCATTGGGGGTGCATATGAACCTACGGACCCCCTGTGGTTCACGCACGGACCTCCTACTAGTATCATGACGTTTGAAGCTTCTGTGCCAATATTATTTTGATTGTTATCCCATAGATGATAAAAATTACAGAATATTTTAAGGGTATGAGGGGAAATATATACGTTTACGTAGCTTATCATAATATTTTACATCAATTCAATGAAATCGGAGAAATTTTAGTCATAGCTTAGTTAACCCTAGATGCGTTTGCTTGGTCACATAAACTTAGATTTTTCTTTTTAAAAGAAGGCCAGACCAGCATATGCTAACCATCATCCAATATAAATAGTCATTTAGGGCGAGTCAAAATAAATTCAAGACAGTTGAAGGTAAAAACTCGCCGTATGTGAATAATTGGCTGAGCTGGTATGTCACGTGACTGTGCCATGAGTAATTATTCGTTTGGCGGATGTTGTTATGCTCTGCCGTTCTGTATTAACTGAAAAGCAATAGCCTGGAAGCCATCGACATCTACAATACTCATTCAGTACGTAATATACTAAGTTGATACCATTTTAATGGCGGGGGTCCGTGTGTTTCAGGGAGACTTCACTGGGAGTTCGTAGAAAACTGAACTTTGGGAAACTCTGTTTTAGAGGCTACATAATTTTGGGTTATACACGCCCTTTAAAAATTACCTTATAAAAGTCTTGTGGCGCAAATTTTGTGTTAACTTTCATTCTGTATCACCATGTGAGTTATTGAAATTTGCAGAGGGTGCGAGAGAGTTTAATAACTTTTCTAGGGAGCGCAGGACAGAGAAAATATTAGAAGCGGCTATTTTAAAGCAATACAATAAAAGAAACATAAAACTCTTGTTGTGAAACAGTACACTCGAGTTCTGGAAGTTGAATCCTTCACGTTGAATTTTTTATCAACTGTAAATTAGTTCTAATTTTCCATTGTTTATTTACAGCTTTAGAAATGGTTCATTAATTTGCTATGTTATTTTGCTACCTTCACATTATTCAATTCTGGGACATTTATAATCTTGCAAAGGAAAAGGTTTTTGCTGGAAAGTAGAGGCTCACCTTCCGGTAGTTTAGTTTAAAATTTTTGGGACTTTGATATCAACCCAAGCGGCGCGAAAGAGCTGGTGAACGATAATTACAGTAAAATGAGTTTCGCATGCAGGTATACGGAAAAAGCCATAAACGGCACGTAAAAGTTATTCCAACAATTTATGAAGAAAGTCCGGTAAATCTTAGAGATAATTTATAGTCACCTGCGGACGGAGAAAGTGAATACAAGCTATTCTAAGTCCAGCAATAGGTATGTTGCTGATCGTTTGGGTGCACTTTTTTATCAGGAGTACAAGGTCCAGTATCAGTACAGGTACTATTACCTCTAGTGTACTTTGTTCGCTGGAAGTACATGTGTTTTTATATAAAGAGTAGTAATTCAATATTTGTTTTATTTTTGCCATTGGCCATTTGTTTTTTGTTATCTACTTTATAGAATAATTGAAACCGTTATTTTATACAAAGTTTTGCGCAGAATTCAATGGTACCACTGGTTTTTCTCTAGGTCCGCTAGAAAAAAATTACATGCGTTTTTATGCAAAAAAGTAGTGATTTCATTTTATTTTTAATTTACTGTACCTAAAGGCTTCACGTTGACTTCACGTGGCTTAAGTATCGTATTCATAGGCTAGTCATTGCTACAATACATATATGCAAGTAACACAAATGCTGTTGAAAAAAGCTGCGGTGGCTGAAAATTCAGCCACCACACTGCGCGCCGCAACTTCAACCTGGCTAAAATTTCAGCCAGTAATTTGCTGCGGTGCTGTAGTTTTTTTTATTTGTTTATAAAATTTTACTCCACTCAGTTAGCCATTATCTCTGTATACAGTGCACCAGTTCGCTAAATTTAAGCTCCTGCTAATTCACTGGTAGAAATTTCATCCACACCGGCTGCACGGGTGAATAGTGTTCACTGCAGTATTCGATTTATTGGGTTATTTTACTGGCACACTTTTTTTCTTTGACAAGAACATGCTTTGGACATTGGCCGGTGACAACTGCAAGAGAATGCAGCACTGTTCATGTTTTTGCTGTCGAATATATTAGTAACTAGAGAATGGTTAACTTGATGTGGTGTAAATTAGACGCAGTTGCTGCAATTCACTGTGACAAGTCCGAACTAGGAATTAAAAATATCACGAACACTAGAATAATCAAGCTGGTAAGGTTGAAGTGGAAATCGGCTTGTTATTCACATTACTGTGCTCGATCTGCGTGCCTAGAAGACACCAACACCCAACTAACAATGACAAATTTACCCCAGGAGGTCCTCAGAAGTTCCTTAGCTAGGCCTTAGGGAGGTTTCTTTCGTGCCCACTTTGCTTCCTTCCATTTTCATACTCCTACTGATGGCGCTCTATTCGTCCCGACTTACTGTTCTTCAGCACGTTCATTATGTGTGGGAACGCCCTGGTCCATGGGGAACGCGCTTCTCTCTGCATGCGTACTGTACCGTATGTCTCTTTTATACTTACTCTCTTTGGATAACAGCTTACACACGCTTAAACTAAGAATATTACATCACTAAGGCTATAATGATAAAAATGCGAGTTGCAGATGTTTTCACAAGTAAGGCAAACGATTAGCGTCTGAACCAGCTGGAATCTGTTGGTCTTAACACAAGCTTGCATGATTCAGGTGACAGCCTTCCTGTCGCTCTACAACACCCACTGCCGCCGCCTGCTGGACGCCGTGTTGCGGGGTACGTTTGACGAGGTGAGTGTTGCGCTGACGAGTGTTGATTGTTAAGGTGACGGTGTGTTGCATACGCTAATGTCGATTAGTTAGATGAGTTGTGTTGCGGACGGGAAAGTAGTCTTTTGATGAAGGGAATGTCTTGCGAAGAGAAAGGACTGTATGCTGTTTAGTTACATGAGTTGCAGTAAGAACTGCCTGTTAGTTTGATGCTGTTGCTTATAGAGATGCGGCTATATTTTCAATATTCGCACTTTGCATTGAGAAAAAGCATCAACGGGGGGCATCGTACTTCTTTCCAGCATAACCTGACCGCTGGAGATAGCATACAGCGCACCCCATAGTTTTTTATATAAAAAAACTTGCGATCTTAGTTTCTTGTTTTGTAATAAAAGCCTTAATCGCCCGGCAACTTCCTGAACCGGCGGCCCTAACGATGATCTCAGCACGCTGCTCTTTACTCTAGCCTAGTATCTGATATGCAAAGAGTTCACTGCCATAATTTAAATGAATGTGTAAAAAGTAATGGAACCTCTCCATAATAAGTCGACAGCAGTACGATTTCTCTCTACTCTAAGGAATAACGGATCTAGGAGGGCAGCACTGTCAGCTTATTGGTGTGTCTTGCAAGCAGTGATGCTTGGCCTATCAAAAGAGGGTCACTGTTGTGTCATGGCAATCGTGGTCCTATGGGCTATCACCAGAGAACTTTTAACTTAGTAATAACAATAATCATGATGACTGGTAATAAAAGTACATCTTGTATGTATTGCCATAAATAGTCATACATTAACTTCACAACTAGGATACTTGGTTTTCGGTCCTTCTCAAACCACTCATAACTAACAGTAGATAAAATTACAGAAATTTGAGTCCTTATAGAAATGCACCGCCCTCAGCATAACACAACCGCACCTGACAATATTCCGACAGGCACTGAGGCCCCCTGGACCGACATTAACTACGAGCACGTACACGCACCACACTGTCACCCATACATTCTAGCTCTCGCTTCGGAGCATCGAGCTGTAAGCGTGTGCTCACGTTTTCCATTTGATACCCATTTTTTAAAAATAAATTGAGTTACTTTATGTGATGGTAGTGGCTAGGGTCTGAAACTTTGGCTTATTTCCTCGGGGAGTGAGCGCTTCCGGTCATAGCGCAATCCCACAAAATATTAAAACACAGTTTGTTGGCTGCTTGGTTGAATAATGGCAAAGTTATCCTGACTGCATGCTCCAACTAGAAGGCCTGCATGCACTGGTTCGTGCTGCAGATAAATTTCTCAAGGGCCCGGAGGAATCTATGACGGTAATCGATCAGCGATTGGCTGAACTATGACATCACAGACGGAAGGCTCTCGAAAACTGCGTCCCCCCGATCGTCTTCATGTCTGTGTAGGCGAGTGACCTCTGCTCTAGTGCACTATAAAGGGGAGAAATGCTGACACTGCATCGCTTCACGGCACGATTTTCGTATTTGGTTTGGGAAAAGGAAGCCCGACAACCCGGTAATGAACGATGCAGCAATCCCGACCACTCAAACACTAATGGTCTCTCATTCCCCTGTCAGTCTTACACTATGGGAGAAATTCACTTTCTAAATGGTAAATGGGCCGTTTCTTTGTCAGTTTAGCGATCTAATCATCAGAAACGTGTGAGCTAAAATATAATTACTGACGCTCACTTCCTTCCCAGAGTGAAGCTTTTTTGCACTGGCTCATGATGAATAAATTGAGTAAAAGATCAACGAAGGAAAAGGGAAAAATATTTGCATTAACAAAACACAAAGAAGAGCAGCAGGGGCCAATAGTGTCTATATTCTTGATTTTTCATCAGGTCATTCTTTCATACATTGTCAATCTTCTCTATCAGTATTAAGAAGATATAAAGAATATAATGTTTCTTTGGTAGGAGCAGGCGACAGCACGTGTCGGTTTCACGCTACCTCGCACATCTTCCATTTGCTGTCTAATATGAAAGTGAGTCCCATACTTCGTAGCCATTATTCCGGTCCGGGTATAAATGAAGCATGAGGTTTCTTTTTTGTAAAATGTCTACAGTTTTCTGCTAGTCTAATCTAACCTGCTCCACAGATAGCGAGTCTGTTGGTGCAGTTCTGGCAGGGGCTGCCTAGCTCCATGAGGTCCCTCCTCCCCAGCACCGTGCTCCTCAACCTAGTCGCCCTATACGACGCTATTTTGTACCGGGCAATTTCTTCGGCACTGGTGCCCACTGTGCTCAAGGTAGACCATTACCCACGTGTATTTTAATTTCATTACCGACAGGTGCACTGTGAGAGCGCATACCTTCGCCAAGCAGGGTGAAGGTAACGAAAAATTCAAATTGGTCGTGAAACCGTGATTTTCTTTGTATCAATACCAAAATCTAATCATTTGTGCCTTCTAACAGTATTTTAACAGATCCAATAATTTTCTTAAGGATACGTTGCTAAGTTTTTGAGTTATGCTGCTAACGAACATTCTGACAAACATAGGAAAAAACCCACAGACTAACCGATCATCACCAAAATTTAATAATTTATGTTTTTTAACATTACTAAACACTCCTGTAAATATCAGAAAGATTAATCCATAACTTTTTGAGTTATTATGCTGACAAGCATAAAATTAAACACAGACAAACGAACAATCACCATAAAAATTTGATCATTCGCTTCTCGTAAAATGCATAATAACTCGTGTAAATTTCACAAAAATGCGTCTATGTATAACTTTTCGAGTTATGGCTTTAAGAGCAATAACTCAGATAATCAAACTATCAAACAAACAACCAGATGGACGGATCTTCACCGGAAGTTAATTATCTGTTCCTCCTAACATACCTAACAATCCTGTAAATTTCGTTAAAATGTGTTCATGACTTTCTGAGTTATCTTGGTGACAGACAAAGAAATAGACGAATAAACAGATTAACAGACAAACTCGATGAAAACATAACCTCCTTGTCGGAGGTAATTTATTATGGAAAAGTTTATTTTTCTTTGTTACTATTTTGTAATTTTGCATTTGTAACGTCGACGCTGAACGTGGAAGCATGGTTGCTGATGCAAAAATGCTTTAATTTTCCTAATTATAAGTAGGTTAAATGCGAAAACTATGGACTGTTTGTTGTTGTTTTCTTTTTTACTGCATCTTAAAAAATTAACTCGTGTTAAGGTATCCACTTGATATTTCGAGAATGAATGAGATCTAAAGCGTAAATACCGTAGACTTATTTGAAACCTTTCATCGCGGTATTGATAACTGACTTGGGAGAGTGATGTTCACTCAAGATTCCCAGTCAGCACAAGTTGCACTTATGAGTAACTGAAACCTGAAGCCTAAATACCGTAGAATTTTTCCACACTCTAATTTATCACAGAAAATTGTTCCTTAAGCAATAACTCTTCTTTTGTATATATATAAAAACTCCACGGAAAAAAAATTATTTAAACAGATGTATGCCTAACATCACAGTGCCTATGTTTCCCTTAGATTTATAATTTTACAGAGCTATTTGTTTCTAGCAAGTACTATGCATTTTATCGACGTTTTTATTAGTTATGTGGGGGACACAAGCCCTGTCATGTGAGAATGTAGCTTCTATTTTTACTAGTTATTTGCTTTATTTGGTTATTAGTTGCTTTATACCTTTTCAGACAGACGTTTTCTACTTATTAAAATTTCATTGAATTTCTCTTAGTTTCAATGGTAAGCTTAGAAATTTTTCCACTAGTTGTATTCCAAGTTGTTTTCTGAGTTGTTTAACTGTTTCTAAGTTTCACTAATATCAACGTAATTTGATATGTCCTCTATTCATACAGCAATTACTGATGCCCAGCCATCTGTATTAGGTATTATAGCCCCCCTCCTCCAATTCCCCAAAGTACAATAACCCCCTACCCCCTACCCCCTCCCGCAACTCAGAGCAACAGGAAAGAAAAGAAAGCTCAAGCTGTGCATAGAATAAATTTTTCTAGTCTTTCATTACAAATTATTCGAAACACACATAAAATCTATATTCACTACTGCATGAGATAGCATTCATCTGAATGATTTAAAAACGCAAGCACAATGCTGCAGCGATGGTTACGCCAAAAACCTTATTGTATAACATAGGAAGCTAGTTGTTATTTTTCCTGCTACGAGTAAAACTGTTCCGTAATGACGGGGCCACAGTATACATTCGCACGCTCTACTTGTAGGTGGACCTTGAGCTTGTACATTGTTCAATTTGAATACTTTGAGGAGCATCTGGGATAGCGATATTCATCGTGTAATCGGGACAACGACTTGGGAACTGAGCGTGGTCTCCTTTGCCGACCCATTAAATGCATGACTTAATGTTAATACTCTCAAGGAATCGCACTATTTGGAGCGTGCCGGGCACGCTGTGCATTTAAGGGTTAAGAGAGCTACTTAATAGTGTAAGCCCGGTATTATTATTATAAAAATACACTAGACTGGCGACGTGACAACGGAGGAAACTCCATCAGGTTATCATCCCCCCCCCCACGCAACCAGCAAAGCAAGAGAAGAAAGAACGAGAGAGTGAAAGATCACAGAATCACTTTGTTCACAAATTGCTTAAAAGCTGCAGAGCAGAGCAAGATTACTCTAAATATCTACACATGATGGAATAAACGGACGAGAATATTTGTTTTAAAGACATCGTACCGGTTCCAAGACAAACTCGTGAAGCGCACCAGCACGTCGAGTCTCCCGCGCTGTTTGACTTGGTGGCCACCTTGTGCGCCAGATTTGGTATAGAGTATCATGGATACGTTCAAGCCGCTGTATCTCAAGCGTATTAACTGTTACGGGCTGAGCGGTTTGTGTACCCTGGTGAATATTTAAGTAAAATTACTATTTCATATAAGCTTTCAGCGTTATAGGATGGGGCATAGGCCATTGGGGAATTAGGTTAGCCAGTTTTTTCAATCCTTTGTAAGAGGATTCGCTTCCTCCCGAACTCATTGAGAGTCTCGGCTGTAACAAAATTCTAAAGCCGGTAATAAAACGGCTGCTGGCTTTGCCGAAAATGCCGTTTGGAGTATGAGTACCCAATCAATAGCTAGGCCTGAAGGACATTCTTCCTCGAAGGACATTGTGCTTTCTTTCATTTGCTATTTCCTAAAAAAATTATGATTTCCTTTCCATTTCCTCCTCAGGGGCGAGGGAATGATAGGCCATAGACAATAGTGATAGGTTAGTGTAGGTCGCCCATACTATGTAATAAGGGGCAGCGATCCCAATAGGTTCTCGTATGTTACTTTCGTTATTAGTTAGGTCTTCGAAACGTCTGCCTATCATGCCCACTAGGCTTCCTCCAATTTCATACTCATGATGATATTAGTTTTTTTCTGTATTTTCTCTTTTTTTTTCTCGATTTGCTGTTTTCATGGTCGTTGAGCCAGTGCGGGAACACTTCTTATCGACATGTTGTAGGTCCCTTATGTCTTCCTTCGTTAGATTACCAACTTGAACTACAGTTACTATCAAGAATAGCATATGAACCTCCGTCTATGCAGGACACATGACGCTACATGGATAAAGTAACGCATTAACTTGAAAACTAACACTTTTTACTAATGCTCTCTGCCCGCACAGCCAGCCCCGGAATCTGTAATCCAAATGATCCGCAACTTCTCCGTAGACCTGGAGCGGTGGCTGCAGAGGGCGCTGTGTGGTGTTCCCGCTGCGCTCAGAGCCGTTAAACTCCAGCGTAAGTCCGGCATTGCGTGGAGAACAATTTTTTTAATCCATTTTCCTTCAGTTATGTGGAAAGTGGTTTCGCCAGAGCCGGATATCCTAAGAGCAGCTGTGATTAGATGACGTTTTGGTATTTTTGTAGACTCGACAGCAGTGTGACAATTTTAATTGTACAATTTCCCATATCTACGTGATTTGTGGTTTCAGCAGCGCGAGCTTTCTTAATGATTATCCTCATGCAGTAAGATAAATAAGGCCTCCGATAAGGCAACAAACACTATTATGAACTTATAACTTTTGTTGAAGGTCCTGGTTATATTATCAGGACTAAGGGTTCGGTTGCCTGCAAATTCAGGGCTGAATATTTAAATATAAGATTTAAGAACTAGGTACCAGCAATTTTTCCCGTGCTTCATAGTGAACATTTGGCAAAGACTACCCTCCGAAGTTGTCATTGAAGAGACAATCATAGCGTTCAAAAATCGTAATAACTAACACAGGGAGCAACACCCTCCGCAGCTACGCGCTCCTCTTCGACAACTCACCAACTCGGCCAAGTAATTGAGGCCACCCTAATCCAATTTCTTCTTAGGTTAGTTAGGTTCGCTCATCCTATGTTATGGGGAGTAGCGCCCCCAGGGGGTTTGTGTAGGTTACCTTAGCCATTAGTTAGGCCTTCTGGATGTCTGTCTTTCGTGCGCACTTTGCTTCCTTCCACTTTCATGCTCCTATTGATCTTACTGTTGTCTGTTCTTCCTCTTCTTTCCCGACTTGCTGTTCCCATGCGCGATGATCCTGTGTGGGAACACCTTCGTGCATGGGTTCCCCGTTTTTATATCGACATACTATATGTCCCTTCCTTTTCCTCTCTTAGAAGAGCTTAGTACTTATTGAGGGAGGCTTAAATCTTCCTATAATACCTAATACCATAATCCAATTTCTTTCAAGCCCCAACTAACTGAACGTATCCGAGCTCCACCGATCCGAAGAAATTAATCGTGCTTGCTCGATCATTTCCTTGGCCGAGATTTTTTTTCTCTCCTCTGTTTCTCCCTCAGATGTCTAATGAGTTTGACACAATGGCAAAAGTTCTTCGAAAGCCGGAGCGTGAGTCGCGACTGCTCTCTTGGGATAGACCTGTTGGTCTGTCTACTGCCAGCTATCTTATCTAAAATCGGAACAAAACTTTAGTCGTGTCCCTTATACGACCAAACTAACTTGTCGTTCTCGTAGCCATAATACCGTTACTAGAATCTCCAAAACTGGACTGTGTACGTTAATGGGTTTCTCAGGGAAATAACATTATTAATATTATACTCCCGATGAGTGTTTAGGCCCGAGAAAAAAATCCATCATTAGCGCTCACGAAATGTCGCCTGAAACTATTTTCTATGAAATATCTCGTATAGTGCTTAGTTTCTTAAACTACGATAGTACGTGTTGCGTTGTTGCAATTTTTTGCAATTGCCGATGCCAGCTGACTGGTAGACGGCAATCTTACGGCTATGGTGTCAAGATTTGTTATTGTGTAAGGCCTTATTCAATATGAAATACTCGATGTGAGTGGCTATTTGAAAAATTAGATCTTAGATACTGGCCTTCAAAGGGGGCTCAAGTACCTTACCGCTCAGGTTGCTATAGCTGGCTCCAATTGCTTATGCCAAAGTTAGTTGGCAATGTTAGGTAGGACTTGATTTCACTTGTCACTTATCATCTCATTCATACTGTGTAGGCATTGTGCCAGTGACTCTCAGCAGACCATAATTATGTATAAGTCTCTGATGCTAGTCTTTAGTACTATTCTTAAGTTAGTTTTAAGCATGAAAACCTCAGGTGCTGTGCCCTGATCTTGTTGGACACAGTGCCATATGAGAACAATAAATGTCTGTTGTTCTTTCTTTCTTTCTTTCTTTCTAGTCAAACCAGCCAAGTCTCCCTATGCATCACTCAACTTTGTGCAAGGAGTTGCATCACTCGTTCGCCCTGAAGCGTCATTCTTAAAAAAAGCTGTCAAAAATCTGTCTACCTAGATAACGGTTCCCGAGTTATCTAGATGTGTAGAAAGTCACGGTTTGGGAAGCTATAAAGTAAAATGATAATACGTAAATAATGGTTGGTTCGTCATGAAATACGTCTAAAGGCACTGACATTTGCTCTCTGCTTTGAATGGTATCCCACGGGAAACCTTAGCTATAGGCAGGCTATCGGGACATGTTTCCTTCGTGCCCATTTTACTTTCTTCCACCTTCACGCTCCTACTGATGATACGTTATTCTAATTTTTCTTTTTTTCCCGACTTGCTGTTTCATGCGCGTTGTTCCTGAGTGTAACACTCTTAAGCATGGGTTCCACGCTTCAATCGGCATGCTATGTGCGTCTTATTTACGCTTGTTTGTTCGGCGTTATAGTGAAAAAGTAGAGGCTTAATATATACAATGTTGAACTTTATACCGTCGTGCTGACATATTGCCTCTCTACCACCAGAGTGTCAGCGACTGTGTCGTCAGCTGAGGCGTCAGGCGTCGTTGAATCAGCTGTGTCAGGCGGCCAGGCTGCTCCTTAGATCAGCTGATGTCACACAACAGGTAAGGGTGTCAGCATGTCAAGTATTTTAGGCTTAAATTCGCCTTTCAATCGGCGACGCCAAAACTATATATGCACCATTAAAGGTAAAGGTAAAGTCACCTTAGACCGCACCCTCACCTGGGAAACCCACATGCACTAATTTGTGCTGCGGGTATAAGCCCACTGGCCCCAGATGAGCAAGTGTAGTCGCAGTCGCCCTCGGGTCACGAACTATGGCGCCAATTTGACGGAAGGAACAAATGACCCGAGACCCCCCACCCCCCTCAT
>LQNS02276883.1:20065283-20079068 GCA_001587735.2 Parhyale hawaiensis | reverse complement strand
TTTGCTATACTTTTTTCCGGCAACAACGTGGCTCTTACTCGTAAAGGTTAGGAGACCAGGCCTGGTTCTGCTAATATCCTTTGAGAAATATACCAAAAGTGTAAAGCAATACGTGCCACGCCGCCATGATGGAAAAGCACCTGCCGCTAGATCGCGCGACACGGCCGTAATGGCGGATCGTAAGGGGAACTTCAAAGTCCAATATCTCGGAAAGTATGCATTTGCGGCAAAAAAGTCATTCCTGCAAAACGTCTTAAAATGGGCCTTTCTACCTATATAAGACTTCAAAATATTGAAAATGCGCGATGGTCTGAAAAGCGAATTTTACCGCCACGTTTTAAGGATTCTTATACCTAGGCTGCATTGTTTTGGAAAGTGAAATTTCTGCAGTGTGCGGCCAAGGTAGTGGCTGTTTTCATGGCCTATGCAACGACATTTCAGTGCTGCTGGGCATAGGATATTGATCGACGACTGAGGAGGCATAGGATGGGCGGTAGGGTTTAATTAGTTAGGTTTGCCCCTCTTATGTTAAGGGGAGCAGCGTCCCGGAGGTCCTTATAGAATAGGTCACCTCCGGCAAACGTGCCCAGTTCGCTTCCTGCCATCTTCCTACTCCTGCTGACGTTGCCACGTTCTGACGTGTCTCTAGATTTACTAGCCACCCGTTCCTTTTCGCTAGGCGGTTTAGGCTTTGCGGACTTGTGCGTAGTGCTAAAAAGTGCCAAGTCCTTCGTAACATAAAGCTCTGTCCACACGTTAAGCTTCTTAACAGGTTTCCTCATCTATTGATTCGTTTGAGTTACTGTGCCGTAGAATCAATGGAAAAGGTCACGGCTTCTGAGTTTTATGTCACTGCAAATTTGAAGAGATATTCGTTACGTGCGTATTGACATTTGCCGAGGAAACTGATATGGCGGTCTTCATTTTGATAACTTTTTGTTACGTTGATAACTTCTGTAGCTGACGACGACGCTACAAAACATTTTGACGAGTGGATTGAGTGAACGAGTTGAAAAGACTAACGTGTAGACAGGCTTTGGGTTGCCCGGAAAGTTCTTTCATTTCTCTGTTAGATAATTCTCTTCAAAAACAACACAAAAATCTGGGCTTTCTTTTTCGCTGCTTTTCTGTCACCTAGAAAAACCAGTACTGCTGTGCCTAGTCTAAATGAACTGCTGTCTTTTTTTCTGAAATTTAAAATTAAATCGAAGATTAAGCTGGTGGGGATATTTGAAGTTTGCAGCTGAACTAGAACGGCAGATATTGTCGAGCTTCCTTGCTTCGGATGAATGATTTTTCAACTTCATTGCGAACATTGCTTTGGCAGCATATGTACTTTCTAAGAGTATCATGCTGCGGTCTCCTTCGCTGGGGGCGTAGGAGCGGCCAGAACCCAAAGGGTTAGGTTAGTTTGCTTCGCCCATCCTGTGTCATGGGGAGCAGTGCCGGCAGGATGATAGTGTTGGTTACCTAGGCCATTAGCTAAACCTTCGGGATGTCTGGCTTTCGTGCCCACTTTGCTTCCTTCAGATGTCATTCTCTTGTTACCTCCGCCAAGGAGGTTGTTTTTGTCGGGTTTGTTTGTCTGTCAGTTTGTCTATTTGTGTCTGTCACCAAAATAAGTCAAGAAGTTATGGACGGATTTTGACGAAATTTACAAGGGTTGTTGGGTATGTTAGGACCAAGAAGATCCGGCCATCAGTTTGTTAGCCTGCCTCATTTTTCTCATTGCCATAACTCAAAAAGTTATGGAAGGATTTTTATAAAATTTACAAGAGTTGTTAGGTATATCACGAGTAGTAAATGAGCAAATTTTTGTGATGATCTGTTTCTTCGTTCGTTGGTCACTGTTTTTAACTTTATGCTTGTTAGCACAATGACTAAAAAAAATTGTGAATGGATCTTTATGAAATTAATAGAAGTTGTTAGTAATGTTAAAAGACATTAATGATGATATTTTGGTGATGATAGGGTGTCCGTTTGTGAGTTTGACTAATGTTTGTCAGAATGTTTGTTAGCAGCATAACTAAGAAAATTATGAACGGATATTAAAAAAATGAAAATACTGAAGCCGTTAACTCTGTTGAAGGGCACAATTGATTAAATTTTGGTGTTGATACAAAGAAAAATAGGGTCTCGGAACAAATTTTAATTTTTCGTAGCCGTTGCCTTGCTTGGCGGATGTATGGGCTCGCAGAGTGCTCTAGCTGATCTTACTTCTGTTTTTTTCTTCTTTTCCGATTCGCTGTCCCATACGCGTTGACCATGTGTGGGAACACCCTCGTGCATGGATTCCACGTGTCTATCGTCATCCTATATGTTCTTTGTTCCTCTGCGATATCACCTTTGTTGTGGAAACTTAGTCATAATCTTCTGAGTACAACAAATAAGCTATGCTGCGGCTGCCACTCGAAACTGCTTCACCACGACTGGTGCGAATAGTGAAGAGCTGTTGTAGCATCTTTTAGATTTTTCGATATCATTTTTGAACAGCTGGCGACAGAGTCTCACGCTAGTTTTTCCTCCAGTTACAGCCTGCTCATATTCCAGTTCAGAATTGAGGCAAATTTAAACTAGCCGTAAAAAACATAAAGTGCAATTTATAAACTATTTTCTTTCAATTATAGCCTGTAATAGTTGTGTGATGGCGATAGCGGAAACCCTATCGGTACCAGGCTGTGCTGCCTTCTTATAAAGGCTATTTCCATTAGAAATAGAATAAATAAAAAAAAATGGTCCCAGCAGTAAAGTAAGACAGCCTTGTATGAATAGAGTTAAGACTATTAGCTACTCTCGTAGTAAATTCATTTTACTGAGCAGCCGCATTCCCAGCAACCTCCTACAGCAGCAGCCGCCCCTGGAGCTGCTCTGCCGTCTCTGCTGCGGGTGTCGACCACACCGCTCTACCCCACCGGTGGGTGATATTCTTTTGCAAAACGGCAAACTTAGTGAACGACCTACCTTAGGAGGCATAAAATAGGAAGTAGGGTTTGGTTTAAATTCACTTATCCTACGTATACTGTGCGGTTTTAGCCCTAAAGCACCAGTAAGGGCTAAAACTGGGTTGGGGTTTGCCACATTCTTCCTTAATATCTGGTGTTGTAGGGGTTAATGAGAGCATATATTAAAAAAATACCCAGATCCTCAATTTTTAAAAACTGTGGCATGCCCCACGATACTGTTCGAGACGAACGAAATTGCAACGCAGTATGAGAGATTCAGGTAATTTTTAGCTTTGCTTCACTTCCATACCTACCAAGAGAAAACAACTCTACTATTACTATTAGTCTTGCTCAGATAATAATTATGCTGTGAACCTATCACTTGGAAATAGATAATTCACCGTTTAACGGTGCATTAAAGGAAATACTTGCGGGATTTGAACTATATGAAACGTGAGCACTTGGTGTTCAGTGTCAAGAAAATCTTTTTTGTGTTCTTTTCTTACAGGTTCCGGAGATGTCGTAGCCAGTTTATCAACATCAACAACCGAAGATTGTCAGCCGCAGATAACTACAGCATCGCCGGCAGGAGGCGCAGATCAGTGCCGCTCACCTCTGCCTTTCACTCATCCTTCCCTGACATCCTTCCTTCCTCCATCTCCCAGCCACACTACCGGGTCTTCCACTTCAGCCGAGACGTCCCCACAGCAGGGGCTATCAACACCAGGGCATCTTCTCCTGCAGTCCTCACAGCATGTGACTACTTCTACGCCTCCAGCTTCCCAACCTGCCAACCTGGCAGTAGTAGGAACTGCCCTGTCTTCCCACTCTCCCATCATTCCACCGATTTCAAACTCTCCAATCGCACAGACCATACCTGCTGAGTCTTCAATGTTATCCGGGCTATCTTCTCAGTCCCCAAGCCTGTCCACAGAGCCCCAATCTCTTCTTCTATGCTCCCAGTCCCCGGGTGCCAGCGTCAGGATTTCAAGATCCCCAACGCAGAGGCTGCAGACATCTATACTCACCCGATGTTCAGCTACCCTCATAGCAAGCCAAGCATCTGTACCAGCTCCACAATCCTCACCAATTCAACTATCGGCAGAATCTCCTTCGGTCGACTCGACATCTAAGGATAACAATCCTGTAACTCAAGTTGAAGAATCAACCTCGCGGGTGCAAGCAGTACCCATGCAAACACAGATCCAACCCAACGCTTGCAACACCCTCCCGAGCATGGGTGTGAACCTCCAGACGTCTCTTGGAGTGAGTAGTTCTTTTCAGCTGACGAGTAATGGAGTCAGTGAGGTGGACTACAACGGATTTTATGACTACGGAGGTAGAAACAACTCTTTGTACAAAACGTCTACTGTTTCATCTCCAATCAGTAACCCACAGGTTGGTGCAAGCTTTTTTTTTAGAAAATGTTGAATTATTTTGAAATTATGGTTAGCTTAGATCGTGCAGTGAGATTGTTAATAGCCAGATAACATAAACTTCGACAGGCTGCAGGGTTTCGTTCACCCTTCCTATTTTCCGGGGTGTCACTCCTCTTTCGTTTACTCCATAAGCTTAAATTAACATCTTTGGGAAGTTTTTTTTTTATCGGTACGTACCCATGTTACTGCCTTTCAATTTCATGCTACTATTAGGGGTAATTTTTTCCGCCAATATTTCCATTGCTAGCTTGCTTTACCAATGCGCAATCATAGGGTATATAACAGTCGTGTAGCTGTATACTGTATTTGTTATGCGACATGTATTGCATGCATTTTGCTAGGGATGGGTATAGTAATGCAAAATCTACTTTAAATACTAGAAACGCTAGTGAGGTGCAATTGTATTTCTCAGGTATACTACCACGACATGCCCCTGACTTACGAAGGCTCGGAGTCTGATGTACCCTCAGCATATTGCAGGGAAGGCTACAGCAACACTCACTGCTACTATGACCAGTTCAGTCATGCCACTGACCACGGAACTCTGTATCAGAACTACCAATCCTATTCACCTTACGAACAGTCACCGCTCTGTTTTAACAGGTAAATATTCTTACCTACTTGAAAGCAGTAGTTACCTTTTAAACCTCGGCTCCTATATCTAGGGAAGTTTAAGCTTACGTAAGATTCACCTCTTGGTTTCTGAAATATTTGTTTATCTGTTCTTAGTCCTGAAGATGTCTCTTAACTTTCTAAACGTTTTCTGCTTTCATAGAAAATACTTTCTGTAGATAATATGGATATCTCTCGCTTCTGATTGAAAGTATTTTCTCCGTTTTTTATTGTATACTTATAATTAGAGCCCGATATATTGCGCTTAAAGTATTGCAGTTATAGCTCCTAAATATTGCTCTCATTGCACCTAAAATTTGTTCGTCTTGTCCCTAAAAATTGCTCTTATTGCACCTAAAAATTGCTCTTATTGCACCTAAAAATTGCTCTTATTGAACCTAAAAATTGCTCTTATTGAACCTAAGCAATAAGGATGGAAGGAATAAGAAACGAGGAAAAGATAAATACAGCAAAAAACTGAAGTGACCAAAAAAGGTCGGATAGAAAACGGGAAGAAGCATGTCAGTGGATCAACGGACACTTAATGGCAGTTCCAAATTCCAATTGTTTGTATACATTGCGCTTATGCTAATTGACGATTTTTCCCAATGGCGAGAATGATTCTTGCGAATGTGTCGCTTTACCTGTACCCAGAAAGAAAAGGTTACAAAAATTTAATGCTCATATTTAGAGATTTTTGCTACTCAATCGTGTTTTTACCCCAACAGAAACATGGAACAATAATTTGTAAGGGAGTCAGTAGTCATAGCGTATGAAGTTTTGAGACGCGTGGCATTTATTATCAATGGTAATAAGTGCCACGAGTCACATGACTCCATCCTACAATGTAAGTTATAAATTCAATTTTTTCCCCTCTCGCTCACTTGACACCGTGCAGGACTTAGCCCAGAGGATTGTTATGCCTTTACGTCTTGATACCTGCTTCAGAAGGGAAAAATCGCTTTAATTTTAATCTATTCGATTAGTCTTGCAAAGCTTTCCATTATGTTGTAGGATGCTTAATCCCTGTTTCTCTTTCTGTAAAGTTTTACATGTTGTTGTCGGGCCTCCGGAGGAGGTGGCTTCAGTAGATTCGGAGCACCGCCAGTTTACGAGGCTGTCCGGCGTGTAGCTACGTCATCAGTTTGTTTACTGGAGAGCGTCGCCATCCTTTTAACGCTGCGCCTCAGGCCTATAGGCGTTGTGATTAATCTTCTAAGCCCAGCACTAGGGCATGCACCACCGCCACAACTTTACGCCCCTGGGACCTTCAAGACTGACTACCTGGTTGTCAAAACAAAGCCTAATGCAGTTGTAATTAACATATTACGCGGGAATACCTATTCAGAAATTGGCGTAACGCCGTTGAAAAACCTGAAAACTACCGTCAGCGTGCGGACGGCAGTATACCCACCGGTATACCACTTAACTACGGAACCTAAGAATCGGGTCCTGCTCCCCTTTCAACCACCTTGATACGACATCGAAGGTTCCACCTTCCTCCGCACATGCGCCTTTCAATGGCGTTTCCGGTGATGACTGCTAATAACTACGTCAACCAGGCGACAACCCGTGGATCGGCGACCTGAGCATTTGCATACTCAACGGGACACCAACAACCCAGAACCCTGCAGCGCCTATGGGTCAGGCCATATCACCGCGAGTCCCACTCCATCAGCCTTTCGGGATCTTCATCACTCCTCACCAGCATGAACGATAACCTCGTATGGGTTGCCCCTGCACAGCTGACTCCAGCTGTAGCCACGCCGGCATGCTAGGTTCCTTGGTAACATGGACACCGTTGAGCGTTACCTCCAAACACGGCAGGGTGTTACTCGCAGGCTGGCCAGGCCCCATTCACAACCTTCAAAGTAGACTACCCACGATCAACGCCGAGACAACATCCAAGCAATCAGTCAACTAATGTTTTTAACCAGCAGAAGAAGCCGGATTACACACGCCTCGGGTTTCCTTCCTGAGCTAACGCTGCTAGGCCGAGAACTAATACTTTATGTCCAGCGAAAGCCAACCAATGAGTGCGCTTGGACAATCAAATTTCACACAGATCAGTCCAGATCACCTCCCACGCAGATACCGTTGAAAGTCACCGCAGAGATTATTACGGACGATTTGGACAACATAAATCATCCCGCGTCACGACACCACTCCGTCACGGAGCATCACGTTACACTCGCTGAGTCGTCTCCTTAGCTGTTATGGAGTTACTCCCCAACCACCAAACTAGTGATCCTGTTGATCCAAAATTTAGGGTAAGCAACAACTCTGACCTATCATTCTGCATATGTGGCAATTACCGCTGCTCATAACACGAGTCGCGTCACGAGCGCCTCCCGACCGACAGTCTCAAACATCTAAGCTCAGAGGTGGTAAGAAGAAAGTACCCTCGTCTCTCGTCAGGCGTGGGTTTTACTCCAAAGACGACCCAACGGAAGCAAGGTCTACCATCCGGGCACTGCATATGTCTCTTACCACCTTAAGAATAATACACCACCTCAGCTTAGAATCCAAGACTAAGGAGAACTCTGTGGACTGAACTACCGCGACCCACTCCAAATAAATTCAGTTAATTCAGGCCCAATACCGGGCAACTTTATAATTTTACCCTGACGAGTCTGTCACTCAGCTACCTCAGCTCTAACCCTTCTAACCTGTTTTTCAAGCACTTTCGAGCTCTGACCTTGGACTGCTATTGCGTCTTTCTTACGCTCTCCGCTGTGACAGGCGACAAGTTGACTAGCCTTTGGCTAGTATCACCATTGTTGGACTCTAGTATTACGTACCAAGTCTGCCGAATTAATTCTCTCTTCGGTAAGATACTCGTCTGCAGGTATACGCGCGGACGCTAGGACCCGTCACGTGGTCTCTTCACCTTGAAAGGTTCACCACGAGTAACCCAAGGGATACCTCGGAAGAGTATGTATCACTTGGTCCATCGTCGCACTGATGGTCCTCAGCTCACTATAGCTACTTCTAGATGCAGGACCAACCACAAACTGCAGCACGTGCATCCAAGCAATAGACTATCCCTTTGAGGGCTACCCAATTGGCTGTGAGTCAGCCAATTAGATCAACGACCGTGCCAGCGTCACACACCTACGGCAAGGCCGTCCCCACGCTCTCCAATCGCCATATCCGAAATTCTGCCTTAGCAGCTAACCACATAGTCACCGCGGTGAGGAATATCTATCACGGTGATATACTTCCAGAGTACCGGCGGCCACTTGGCAGAAATCCTGAGATGCTCGGCATAATCTTCAATAAATGCGGCTATGCACAATGCATACTCTCCCGCCATTAATCGGCCTTTCTCATCGCTCTCAGGAAAATTCGGCCATCATCTCAGCAACCCAGTTAAGCTCTTCACATGTTGCAAGCCGTACTCTGTTACGACCACTTACCTTCACGTGGGAAGTAAGTATCCCACTCGGGCATTCGCCGAGCAGTACCTACAGCACTCGCGAATATCTGCATCATTCGCGACTATCGTCAGCATCTTAACTATAAATAGGTAACCTACAACTCTGCGTATCCTTATAAGAAGATATACTTTCGTAGTGATCACTGAATATCACATCGGCACTGTGATCAAATTGCAAGTTGCATAGGGCACACGATCCGGGGTCAGCTAACCATCATCCAGCTAGAATCCACCGTAATACTTCCACGGGGCGGGCCAGTCGGATACAGCACCCACTGGGATGCCTCTCTCTACGCTTTGCGTAACACTCATCGATTAGAAACTATGGAGAAGAAGCTTACAAAAAGGCCCGCGAATTATGTCAAGCAAACATCAACCTCGCTACGTACAGCCCGAGAGCAACTCAAGTTCAACCTTCGATGCCAACGGAACGACGTCCTACCCAAGTCGCTACGGTTAAAGCCTCCTATCAAGGCCAGGGAGGGCTTCAGAATTGCACATGAAGCTGGAAAAAAGTATCTATAGTGTTTCATAAAAAATGACCATTGCCGCATCACTTAAATCTCAATAGAGTTTAAACACTCCAACCTCTAAAAATCTTTCTCCAAAACTCAGCAATCGCAGCGGAATCTGCACACATCTCAGTCCGAGCACTAAGGAAAGTGAGAGGTCCCCGTTATTTTCGGCGCCTATCTTTCGAACCCGTCCATAATGACAACTCTACCCCTAAGATGCTGCTCGAACTCAATCCATCAGCATGAAGCCCAATCAATTCAAGAGAAAGACCGAAGGAAGGGTAGCTGAAAACTCCAACCATCCCTTCCACCGGGATTAGAGGCCCGTTGGAATATGGTACAATCCTGGTTTAAACAAAACCTCAAAGGGTGACGACTGTCTACCTCCCTTGTGATCCCCGGTTCACCCCTTAAGTTTCTTTGGGCAAGCCCTAGATTAGGGCGTCGTTAGATGGAACAAGCCTGTACTTTCTCGCGCCCACCCAACGCGCATGCAGGCTGCAAGCCGCCAGTCACATACTGGCCGCGCTTTCCCTCCCCCTATGACCTACCTTCAACCTGCCTGCTGCTTACCTTATTACACCAGCTATTACCTACTGAACTTATGGTACTTGAATCTTATAGGTAACGGCACATAGTGCATACCTGCCTTTACAGTTTCATACATTGGCCGCGCCCTCGACCATAGGAGTACTCGTTCGGGCCGTCGATAATAGGTCCTACACGGAGTCAAGTGAGCGAGAGGTGAGAAAATATGCTTGTAACAAGCCAAACGCGAAGGAACACGCCGTTTTTCTCACCGCAAGTGAACTTGATAACGTGGACGCCTCCCTCCTCTCCGTCACGACCAATTCGTGGGTGGGCATGAGGAGCGGAGACAGCACACGCCTCGAGGTAGCCTCGGCTGGCTGTCCCGGTCGCCATATGGCGGATGACTTAGCCACTCGGCAGACAGCTTCGTAAGCTAGCGGTGCTCCGAATCGGCTGTAGCCACCTCCTCCGGAGGCCCAACAACAACCTGAGAAACTTTTCAGAAAGAGAAACGGGGGTTAAGCATCCTACAACCTAATGAAAAGCTTTGCAAGACTATTCACATAGATTACAATTGAAGCGATTTTCCACTTGTGAAGCAGGCATCAAGACGTTAAGGCAGCACAATGCCCTGTGCGAAGTCCTACACGGTGTCAAGTTTGCTTACGGTGAGAAAAGGGCGTGTTCCTTCGCCCTTGGCTTGTCACAATCATATATTTATGTTATCTAAGGGCGAGTTCGCACGTCTCTCATCGTAACGCATTCAATCATGAAAATGAACACGAACTGTGAGTCAACTTTTTCTGTCACTGTCCACATGTGTAGTGTCCCTCATTCAACTGCACGATGCCGCGCGTTCAGTTATAATATAGTTTCTTTACATTCTCGCTTATATTTCGCGTCGGTTTGAAGTCACATTCGTATCCCATATTCAGTAGCCTGATCTTAATAGGAACAGCCCATTTCCAAGATATTTATAGCCTGATAAACCAATAAAAGAGAAATCAGCGTAGATCAATCAGTTGGGCTTCCAAATCAAAATGGCGTCCGTATTCTGACAACATTTTCAGGTTTTCTAGTTTTCTTGTCTTAAACGGGAGGTAAAGTGATTCAAATCATTAAAGTGACGATAAAAAACATTTTTTTTAGACTTGTCCATGATCTGTAAACGCTACAGAGGTTAAGTTTACTATTTATTGGTTCTGTTCACTGAACTTGAATGATGCAGCGCGTTCAAAAAAGGACATACTTCATCCTTCGGTCTCCCGAGTTTGCTGCAGCTGCTTCTATCAAATCAGCGCGCCGCGTCCATCAGTTTGACTGAACGTGTTACGACTAGGAACGTGTGAACGGGGCCTAATATATTGCAGTTATAGTTTTCATTCCATTTATTGCACTTATAGCTTTTATTGCACTAACGCCGTAAACTGCAATAAATCCGGGCTCTACTTATAACAACTGATACGTTGTCCCGGCCCTCTATGAGCTATTGCGTGTGGCAATGGCTCAGAGAGGACCGGGGCGTAAGTTCCGGTGTCTCTTTGGGAATGGGCCTATTTGTTCGTCTACTGCCGCCTAGCTAAGCTAATCTGTAATGCATATGGTACACTAGCGATCCAAAAATTACTGTAGTAGTCATGGGTTGTATTTACGTAGTAGAGCTAGTTAGTGGCGGCTCGTGCATTGGGGCCATAAAAAAAATGAATGAAAGATTACAAAAATGCAAATCTACCAACCACTCCTAAATAATGATAATCTTTTCAAAAATTCACCACCTGCATTCAATACTGAAAAGAACGGTTTCATCAGAATCGTTTCCAAGTGAATGCCGCTGGGCCAGTAGTTTTCAGCCCCATTTGCCTTTCAATTTCAGCGCTTAAGGAATGTCTGGCGGGCCGCGCGGTATCAAGCTGTTGCAATACAAATAAATGGCTAGAAATTGGAGCCAGCTGAGCTTGGCCCGTTGCACGCCTGCAAGCAGGGCTGCCAAAGCTTGGGTTTTCTCCCAAAGATTTGGGTTTTCGCTGAACGACTTGGGGTTCAAGTCTGACAATCTTGTTTATTTTTGTCCTTATGTTAGAAATACAAATAATGACGTCGAACACACGCAGTATATTATAACGCACATGGATGTTATTAGTTTGTAGATGTTGTTTCAAATCTTGTTTTCGGCCACATTTTGAGATTTTTTTTTCTATGTGATCGTGGGTTTCTCAAAAATCCCACTTGCAGCCATGTCTTTAGCACGCTAAAAGAGTCTTTTTGTGGCCGCGCTCGTGATCAGAATCATCGTGATCACTGAAAAGCACAAGAACGGTCAATGATTTTGTAAACAAACCCGAGACGCCATGTCAATTTTCGAAAAATATGTTTTAATAATTTTTTTTTACAGAAAATGGTAAGAACTATATTCCTTGCGAACCTATATTTATTCTGAAGCCAATGCATAACTGAACTAGCAGTATTAGAAATATTTTGAACATACACAGGCATAAAACTAAGGAAACTACAATTCTGGAAGTCAATATAACAAACAATCAAAATAACATTAGTCAATTTATCCCTAAATATAAGAAAACATCACGACCTTGCATTTCAAATTTGGAATTTTTACTTGTCCAACGGCTGGAATCACTCTTTGATCACGCATGATTAGGCTGCGGAGGAAATCACGCTGCGAGCAATTCTCACCACTGATCACGGTTGATTGCTACCAGAATCACGTCAAAAAGCGATCAAAACAGCGCGCGGATCATTCACTATCAAGCAGAATCATCCGCAAAATTATCACAAAAAGACGCCTAAAAATTTAGCCGCGTCTACACGATCGATCTTTTCGTCGAAGTTTGTGATCGCGGAACGATTTGATCGCCAGACACACGCGGCGAGCCTTCAAAGTTTGTGATTTTTGATCGTCAGCAGTGCTGGAAATCTTTTACCACGATCACAATCACAAAAAGTTTGCAAATTATATTCCCCTCGGTAATTAGATGTATCTGTTTTAAATATATTATTAAGTAATTAAAGCATCATTTTTTATTCAAATTTACCCGCATAGCAAATTTTGTTTAGGTTTGATTCGAACTTTTGTACAGCGGGAAGCATATGGCAACTATATGTTGCCAATTAGTAATAACTGTAGCATATTCCACAAATTACGTCTGTACCTTCTTTTTTTCATTAGTAAAAGCTACAATGGAGCAAGAGTTACGTTTTAATGGAAGAAACAGATGTACACAGCGTGAATTGCAATAGAAATTAAAGAAAATTATAAATAAAAAATAAGAAATTATTGTTCTATCGTCTGCATTTCTGCATTTGAGGGGATGTCAGTCAGTGAATTTTCAGCTATACTTTTTGCGAGTATCTATAAAGTTTTACGCGCCTGTCAGCAACTACAACTAAAATAAATATTTCTCCAATAATGTGAGGGCGGAATAGTGATTAGTACTAATGGAATGCTGAATTCGCGTAGCCACCTTGAAGTGATCGTGGCTTCTGTTTCTGATGCGTTGGGACAAAGAGGCGAATTGCTCGTGATTTTGATCGCCAATTCTTGTGTTTGTGATTGCTGAAAAGATCGATCGTGTAGACACGGCATAAGTTACCAAGGTGAAGAGCTCCGTGTGCTTTTAGCTATGTGAAGTGCGTAACGCTGCCAGGCTCGGTAGCGGCAGCCGTCCCTCTGCCCCCCCCCCCCTCAAGGAAAAATGTTACAGACTATCTTTCCTTACTCCCCCTCGATCATGCATGGACAGGTTCTTAAGAGGCTGTATGAACGCTAGTCAGTCCTGAGTGCTTTCTGCCTCTAAAGGACTTGATACGGCCCTGCTTGAAGAGCATATATAACATCACCAGCCGTTTCTGTCACTACCATTATGTTATTTAAACTCTGCAGTGAAATGTAGGGTAGCTGGCCCCACCTGTTTAAAGAGCCACGGGCCGCCACTGGTGCTAGTTATACCGACCCTATCGAGAGAAGCGCAGGCCGCCTAATCAATGTAACTTTTCATGTGGCTCCAGGATCCCGAGGCAACACCTAACACTACTTGTAATGAACGAAAATTTCGTAACACTTCCTGTATTGAAGGAAAGTCTTTGTAAGAATTTCCGTAATGAACGAAAAGTTTTGTAACGCTTTCTTCTTTCAGGTTCAAATCGAAAGACGTCGTAGGCTGAGGCTGCTCGAGACACTCCTGGGCTCTGCTCGAGACACTCCTGGGCTCTGCTCGAGACACTCCTGGGCTCTGCTCGAGACACTCCTGGGCTCTGCTCGAGACACTCCTGGGCTCTGCTCGAGACACTCC
>LQNS02276883.1:20030041-20042935 GCA_001587735.2 Parhyale hawaiensis | reverse complement strand
CCTTGCAATCTTTTTCTTCAGTATTAGATAGGGGGAAAATAGAACTAATAAGATAGGAGAAAATTCAGATTTCAAAAGGCGAAAAAAAAAGTTGAGTACCTTGGAATCTTTTTCTTCAGTATTAAATAGGGGAAAAATGAGGAAGCCCACAAGACGGCGGGGGTTTTGGTGAAGTGTTAATTTTTTGCCGTCATTTATAATGACAGCACGGGCCACTAAAAATATATATATCCAATTTCTTAGGCAGAATGCTGAATTTTCAATAAAGAAGCTTTCAGAACAGTAATAAGCACAGGAGACAGCGGGGGTTTTCCTGAAGGGCTAACTTACTGCCGTCATTTATCGCACACGTGCACCAGTCATTAATAACACAATATGCCGTCATTTCCAATGACGGCTCGGGACACTAGTAAGTACTAAGCTCTTCTAAGCGAGGAAAAGGAGGCGACATATATATAGTGTGTCGATGGAAACGGGGAAGCCATTCACGAAGGTGTTCCCATACAGGATCATGTTCAACGCGCGTGGGAACAGCAAGTCGTGAAAGAAGAGGAAGAACAAAAAAAGGTAATCTCAGTAGGAGTATGAAATCGGAAAGAAGCAATGCGGACACGAAAGACAGACATCCCGAAGGCCTAGCTAATAGCTCAGGTAACCTACACAAATCCCCTGGGGGCGCTGCTCTCCGTAACATAAAATGGTAAACCTACTCTAACCTAACCCTATGAACCCCCCTCCCTTGAGGGGATGTGCAGTCGATCACACATTGCTAAAGCCACGGATGGAGTCGACACTTATAAATTCGCCAACTACATGCCACCCCCGACCATCCGCATTCCTGATTAACGCCAGTACCGGCGCAATGGCTCCTGGATGCCGCAATGCTAACTCAGCAAGCTAGTCACTCTACAATAAGTCACCTGTCAGGCAAACAGGTTCGAACTTCCGTACTCTGCATCTGGTAGTCTGGCACGGAGACTAAGTTATTACAAAAACCTAACTGCTCATTAGCTTCGCAGTTTGTGCTCTATTGGATGGTGGCCTCTATGGCATTCATCTCCTAGAAATTCATATACGCGAATGATCGTGATCAACAATCTAAGATTTAAGGTTTGCTTAACGTGCCACGATGTACTGTGAACTGGACTCAGATTATGCCTGAATGAGTTTGGATGGGCGGATCATGCGAAGTATGCGCCAGAATATGTCCAGTCAAATTTCTGCAATAAAAATTTTAGTCCACAGCAGTGCTTCACAAACTTTTCTGTACCTGCCAGGCTACCATCCTTAGAAAACTTTTAGTACGTTCTCGCATCCCTACACAATAACTCGTATGGTGGTTAGACTTGATATTGCGCTAAGCTTGTGCACTAAAGTTAAATTTAAGCTTAATTTGCTAAACTGCACAATCCAAGATTTTGCACCCGGCAAAACTCGTCTCGCACTCCTAGAGGGTGTGAGAACGAACCTTTCTTGCTCCACAGATATGAAAAAGCAGATTGTGCTTACCCAAAACTGCTTTAGGTTAGTAAAGGAAATAGTGAGGGAGCTTTCTTAACTAGTAAACCGACGAGTCAAAGAGAAAGTGACCTTTAGAAGTAGTATGCTGATGGAATTATTATTATACTGTAGGGCAGTGGTTCCCAATCTTTTCTAAGCCTGGTAGCTACCCATAAAAAATTGTTGCGTTGTACTCGCACCGCCTATAAAAATAATAACTCATTGATGATAGAGAATGAAATTGACGCAATACATGTAAACAAGTTTATATATCCGACCTTATTTTATCCAAGATTTCGCACCCACTGGTAGATCATCTCGCACCCCAGCAAGCACAAGTTACCCTTGATTGGGAACCTTGCCTTATATATTCCTTGTATTGGCTGCCAATAACACAATTATGGCTCGACTGCTTTCGTTTCGAAATCAATTTCTTTCTTTTTCATAATCTCGGTGAGTGCGTAGGTTTCATTAATCTATCTCATCTCAACTGTGTTTTAGAAACGTTGTCCCCAGTCTTGCTCAATGTTGCATCCCCTTCAAAGTATGTCTTGTATTGGCTGCCAGTTGCACAATTACGGCTCGATTGCTTTCGCTGAAGCGTCAATTGCTTCATTTTTACATAATCTCGGTCCATGCATAAGTTTCATCTGTTTATCTTGCCTCAAATTTCCTTTAGAAACGTTATCCCCAGTCTTACTCAATGCTGCATCACCTCCAACGTATTTCTTGTAACGGCTGCCAGTTGCATGATTATGGCTCGATTGCTTTCGTTTAACCGTCAATTTCTTCCTTTTGCATAATCTCGGTGCATGCATAGCTTTTATTTGTCTATCTCACCCCAAATTTCCTTTAGATACGTTATCTCCAGTCTTGCTCAATGCTGCATCTCTCCCTCTATTAGTGGTTCCTAACCCTATCTCAGTTTGGCACACCTAGAAAACTTTTAATATGTTATTGCACTCTATCTAGTCTAATGCTAAGAAAGACCGTCGTGTGTTTATATATTTATAAATTTATAATTTTATTTATTTATAGGTTTCGCGTAACGCTCTTAACGAAATAGATAGGCAACAATTAGCTCTGGTCTTCCTGATTTCATTAGTGTATTCATCTGCTTGAAGACTGTAGTCATCCTGCAAACTTCATAAAAAACTGATAGGTAGAAAATATTCCAGGTTGCAGATGATGGCACTCGGACAGTATATCCAATTCTGGTCTTTCTTTGACAGCGTTGAAATCCACTCGATGTAGATGCAGGCAGCTTCTCTAAACAAGCTCTTGCATCGTGATGCGTGTACTCTATTCTGAGATTTCCTTTTTCCAAACTTCAGCTGATACTCTTATTTGTCATTTGATTATTATCGAGGCAGCTGGTAAGATATTCTTGAGCAGTCGGCAGGCGCGTGCAGACTGCGATGGTTTTCTCGGCAGCAAATTATTTTCTAAACATTTTGGGTTCTTCTTTGAATAGAACAAGTTTTCTCTTGAGAAAATTTTACTGTCCCAGTTATAGGACAACCTCGAGGATCTTGGATACAGAGCTCCGTATTTATTAGAAGCAATAACGACTGCGGGCAAAAAACATCGCTTTTTGAGTATCACCGAAAGAAAGCTGGGTGTTGTTCAGCTTTGCACGCTTATATGTACGGTTCCCTAGTTCAAGTTGGCAGTTGCGAAGTCTTACACAAGGAAGTTAATATGAGCCTTTCATGTATAGAAAGGGGCTCAACCGTCTACCCAAAATAGTTGATAACCTGTTAAATCATAAAGTGCATGTCCCCTCAACACGCGGCACTACCCAGATAAAAAGCTCCCTTCTATACATGTAAAGCTTTGCATTAATATCTTTGCGATGATACTACGGGCAACACAAGACGGGTCTTCACAAATTCTTCGCTGTCATTATTGGCAGCGCGGGCTCTCTAGTAATAAAATAATTCATCTGATAAAACATAAAAACTGAAGTTCACACGAAATTTTTGTGCAACTTTATTTTATCGAAATTTCGCATCCTCTGTAAAGTCATCTCGCACCCCTAAGGGGGGCGAGCACCCTCAGTTGGGAACCCCTGCTGTAGGGTTTAAGCTTTACTTTTACATTATGACAGAGACGAAAGAGAGTAAGAAATACGAAACACATAGTACACTGCGAGAAACAAGGAACCAACGCACGAGGGTATTCCTACACTAAAAGTCCATATACCTAGTACGCGTGGGTACGCAAGAGTACCCCCCCCCCTCTCCCCCAATACTGCAAGAATGGAAGCAGCGAGACAGAAAAGTAGGCTGTGAATCAATTGGTAACAGCCTTTTTCTCTAAGAACAACGCTTTCACAAAGCCAACCAACTATCCAGTCCAATATGCGGCCCAGTCTATGACGCCTTGAAATTCAACAAGCCTTGAAATCGAACAAGCCTTGGAATCCAACAGGCCGTCCAGTCCACCATGCCGTCCAGTCCAACATGCCGTCCAGTCCAACATGCCGTCCAGTCCAACATGCCGTCCAGTCCAACATGCCGTCCAGTCCAACATGCCGTCCAGTCCAACATGCCGTCCAGTCCAACACGCCGTCCAGTCCAACACGCCGTCCAGTCCAACACGCCGTCCAGTCCAACACGCCGTCCAGTCCAACACGCCGTCCAGTCCAACACGCCGTCCAGTCCAACACGCTGTCCAGTCCGACACGTCTTCCCAGGTCCTTCCAACACGTTGTACAGGGGCTCAACCAATAGAAGCCCCCTACCCGGACGATAGCTTTAACAGTTAATTTCTCCAAGGCCTTTGATACGGTCTCCCACCACCACCTGCTATCCAAGATCATGCTCTCATGGCCTACCTAATAATCTCATTAGGTGGATCTCTGCCTACATACGCGGGCGTCCGCCTCCTGCCTATGGGCGGGTAAAAAGTCGCCTTTCCGTCCCATGCACGCAGGAGTCCCCCAGGGCTCGGTGATCACACCGTTCCTTTTACTACTATGTCAACGACTTTCCCAGATCGGTGACGTCACATTTTCGAAAGCAGACGACTTCACGGTCCTATCCTCGGCTACTTGCGTTCCGGAGGCAGCGACGAGCCTGTCACGCCATGCCTCAACAATTGAGGACTAGGCCCATTCCACATTGTTCACGTCAGACTATCATCAATCCATGACGGACCCAGCAATCAAGTTGGGTGCGTCGGACCTCCCTCTGGAGCGCAACCTAAAAATCTTGGGCATGGTGTTTGACCCAAACCTTACTTTTACTGCTCACGTGAATTATGTTTGCAGCAGACGCTGCTCCCGCCTGCGGATTTCCGCCGCGCTGGCCGGCGCAAGGTGGGGAGAACAGAGAGAGGCTTTACTACTGACCTATCGGGCCCTCATCAGAAGCGTCATGCTTGACGCTGCCCCGGTTTGGTTTCCTAATGTCTCAAGAACCGCCGTGAGTGAGCTGCAGGCGGTACAGAAAGCAGCCCTGCGCATAGTCGCCGGGTCCTACCGCATGGCTTCGGCGCATCACCTCCACCTGAAGACCTCAACCCCACCAGTTAGTTGGCGACAGTCTGGGGTTGCTGTCAAAACAGTATCTCCTCAGTGCATCGCGGGTACATCATCCTGCCCACGGTACTATCACGGCTTCCTCCGGCCCTCGCCGCATTCGGCACACTCTCCAATCAAAGTTTCAAACAGACATCGCTCCCATTCTTACAGATGGGATTCTCCCTCCCTAGCAGTACCGCACTGCCCTGAGTGCATTACACACCTTTGCTGTTGCAACTCCAGCAGCTGCATATTCCCCCAGCAGAGTTCTGGGCTATCAATGCCCTCTTCTCCGTCCGGAGGAGTCTCTACTCCCCATATTTTTCCGAACTACCCTCTCTCAGCTACGCTCTGGCCACTGCTCGGTCTTAGTGGATTACAAGTTCCGACTGGGACGGATCGACGATCTTCCTGTCAACTCTGCGGACTGGACGAACAGTCTGTTCGTCATCTTTTCTCATGTTCTAGTCACCCTACTGATCTTTCGGTGAGCAGTCTCTGGCTGGACCCGCTTCGGGCTCCGCGTTTCCTCCCTTCGACCTTCTCTCTTTTCTGTCTAGGCCCCTACGGAGCCTCCTCCCCAAGTTGGCAATGGTGGACCCTAACGATGGCAGCAAACCACAACAACACACGTCTTCCCTGTGCACCGCTTTTAAAACTACTACTAGCTGTTCCCCATGAGCCCGCCATTCGCGTCTCATTAGTGACGGAAAAGTCGTTTTGATAGCACACTTCACCCGGGAATCCTACATGCAGTGGTTCGTGCTGCTGATACCTAAATGCCTACTAGGGGCCAGACGAATCTACGGCTCCAGTCGACCAAATTGTCTGATTTTTTTTTCAGAAAGACTCAGTCGACTTCCATGACTAAATTTAAACTCACCTCCAAGGTGTGGTCGTCGGTCCGCGACGTGCTGCTGGGCCAACGCGGCGACTCATTTGAGCTGGCGGCCGTTTTGGCGTCGCTGGCGCTGGGCTGCGGCTACGACGCTGTGGTGGTACACGGGGCCGCTCACACGGACCTGGTGATGGCTAACACGGGGGTGCTGCCCTGCCCGTATTGTCCACCTGAGAAACGAGTACGTATTATGCCGGCGCCACACTGCGCAAACGTACGCTCAACTTACGAGCGGACAATCAGATCTAACGAACAAGTCTATAGATAGATACGGTACCATAAGCGATGTACGAGCTGTACACATGTCCGCTCATTAGTTGAGCGTGCGCTTGTGTAGGGTGGCACAACGAATGCAATGTATTGGTTTCTTCACTGCGTGAACTGACTCCTACATTGTTTTTTAAAAATGAAATATTTAACCGTAGTTATCAAGAGGTGAAAGTATGGGTGGACCACACGATGCTTGACAGCCCACTCCTCCAAGTAGGCATGCCGGCAAATTTATAAAATCTCTTTCAGTCCACGTAGCGACTTTAAACCAAAATAACCTGTTCTCGGAGAAATGCATCCGCAGGAAAGCAGGCTTACACGTGCACTGGCCAGTTCTAACTTAATTGCAAACCAATATTTTGGCCAATTTTAGGCAATTTTGGTGTCCTTCGATTCAATTATATTATCGTCGTCCGCAGTCGATATCTAACTACGAATTAGCATTTTTGCGGTTAAACACATTTTCTGTATCATCGAGAACATTTTACTTTTTGTTTGAGGCCGCTGTGTTGACTGGAAAGTATAATTATCGAAGTTAAATCACTTTGCCATCAGCCTCATTTGCAAATCTGAATGCGTAGACAAGAATCGTGTGGTCTAAGATGTATATAATTGTCTTACAATCCAGTCTATTTTATTTCCAAGGCCTGTCTATAAGAGAGTCGAAATACCGAAACATTTTTCCCGCTTTTCCGACTGCAGTGCCGCGGGCACGGCTTCAGCTTGCCTAATATTACACCTTAAAAATTGCTTAAACTTTGAGTCGCCACGGCAGTGTTTCCTCTGAAGCAAATACCAGTTTTAAATATCTCTTATTTTCCAGTAAATGTATATCACACTGAAATATATATACATACATATACATTTCAAGTGGCGTTCAGACACGTTAAGCCGCAGTTGCGGTCGCAGAAACCACTGTTTCACGAACAGTGTTAAACGTTCTGGAGTTTCGACTCTCGTGCACAGCAGGCCTAACAGCGCTGAAATTGGCATTTTCGACAGGCGTCGAGTGCCGGTGGAGGGCATCAGCCGCTGAAGTACGCCGTTCAGCAGCCACCGGACCTGAGGAGCTACTTCGTGCCGAGGCCTGCCGGTGAGGTGCTGGAAGAAAGACCAGGACCAGCGGAGGATGCGGACACTCAGGCGGAGAACGTAAGCTAGGCTATGCCGTCTAGCTATATCATACTTATTTGGTTATTAAGGACAAGTATACACTTCACATTTGGCCATATGTGAATTGAAGCTTGCACATGTCCTTAATAGCCAAATAGATATCCTGTAATATTTTCACTAGCCTCGGTATATAGTATACGGTCGAACTTGATCTATGTGTTAAATTAGGTTAATCAGAATGATTTAGGTTAGTTCTTATCGACTGTATTTCCTTGGAGACCGCATGCAATTTCATCGCGTTATAACTTCAGGAGATAAATGTATGACCAACAATAATTGTTGCAGGAAGAGAATAAAATAAATTTGCTTGTTTCTTTGCAATTCAGGAAACCTACGACAGCAAGGTGCTGACAAGCCCCCACTACTGGGTCGCAGTCCTACCTACAAAAAGAGAAGTGGTCCAACCGATTTTCATCGAACCTGCCACCGGACTTCTTTATCCTGTTACCGGCGATGGCTTTTCTCCATTAAAACAAAAAACGAGCTTCAGATCAAAAAGCATCTCCGTGACAGAAAAATCAGAACTTTCAGTAACATTGCTGGATGAACAACCGAGGCCTGAGATATCGGAAGAGGCCCATGACAGAACTGGGGAGGTCGCACCACAAGATGACAAGGACCCTAAAGCGCCTCGCGCAGAATCCGTTGCAAAATCTGATGAAAAGGAAGACAAAACGCCAGAGAAAGAAAGCCAAGCTGACACCAAAGAGGTTCGCAAGTCAGTATCAATGGGCAGTACCGAGCAGCTTGGAGATCAGAGAGACCATGGAGACCATAGGTGTGCTTTCACTGGAGTCGGCAAGTTTCAGGAAATGATTGATCCATTTGAGGACGTTTACTGCAAGCAAGAATTGCCGTACTACGGAGTCCACTGCGTTTTCAATCATGTCGATTATTGGGCAACACTTCAACCTGATAGAGAGCCTACCCAGTTAAATGTAAGTAGATAAATCGTAAGGCATCTTTGGATTGTCAAAAATTTTTGGTGGAATCCAACTTTTTCAACAGTGTAGTTACTTTTTGTTTAACCATTTGCAACTAAAAAGTAAATGTTTGAAGCTTTCAGGTAAAAGGATATATTATAGCACTGTTTCTAATATTTATTGGTTTCATATAATGATGAAAATCAGAAATTTACATTTGTCTCCCAAAATTGTTTAAACTATACTACCTGTCCACTATAACAAAATTTCATATTAATGCTCTCTCTAATCACTAGCAGTTATAAATGCAATTTTTGTTTACTTACCTGGGTAGCTAGTGCGCATACGCAGAGACTCAACGAAATATTTATACATTAATTCTATACCCTAAATATTTGTTCATTTTATATTCTGAGAGCTTTCGTTTTCGTCACACTATTTTGATAATGGAAAATCTTCAATTTTTGATAATTAAGTTAATCTCTATTATTTTATTAATGGGTAGCTCAGCTGACCTATTTTACCCTAATTAACTTACACTCTGTTGCTGCAGTGGACCCTGGCGTCGGAGGCCGACTGGTATAGTTTCGTCCGCTCTACCAAAGATTGCGAAGGTGTTGACGTGTCGGTGCCCTTCACCAATCTTCCTTGTGAGCTCTCCGACCACAGTGAGTATACCGTTTCTCAAGCCTATGATGACAAGCTTACTTGATTATCTACGTTTTTAACACTGCTAATAATACGAGAAACCGATGTTTACTTTGGTACTTAAGTTAGCTCCAAACTAAGCTCTGTAGGTATCTTTACCCCAGGTACAACTGCGTTAAAGGAAAAGTAATCAGGGCGCTTATTGTCGGTTTATTTTAGACATTTGTGATGTCTCTCCTAAAATGAGCCTTCCTTTTCAAGCTGGCATTACCCATAAACACATAAAGTAGACCGTTACTTATGAAGAACAACATTATCAGTGGTTCAATATAGACAGACCTGCAGATACGGTAGTGGACTAGGAGGGGGAAAATCATGTACATCAAAGAACATCCAACTCCCATTAGTAAATGTTTCTGAGTAACTAAACCTACGGCCCAAAGCCCATCCCGTGCAGATGGGAACCAAAAAACTATCTGTGCCCATGCGACCCCCTCTCGGATCAACGCAATTAAGCACAGCCATCAGAAGCTAATCAGGATAACCAGTAGAAGTAGATACGAGCGGAAGAGTAGAGTACCGTACAGTAATCGTCACACTGAGCTAATTAAATGTGAGCGGCACCCTCCATATGAAAAATAGTCTGCACTGCCCCGCATAGGATACTATAATAATCAATACTCTTAGAGCTATAAAAATATCACCTATTATCACAACGCAGCACCTCAAGCATTCTTCACGAAAGAACACTGTGCACCCGCAGCATAAGACCTCAGCATCGGTCGGCCACGTCATCCCAAGGTGCGGTCACGTCATACCGTTCGTTACAAATACGGGTTACAAAGAGGAGAAAGGCTGCGATCTACAACATCGTGACCAGTGGTACAGCCGTGGTCATTATATTCAGGCTGGGTTTTGTTTTATGGATATATAGCGATTCCAGAGTTGTGAGTTCTATAGGATTGGAAAAGTCGATGATGGAAAAGTCGATGTTAGTAAAGTCTTTCCTGCTAAGTGGATGGTTGTTTTGTTGTGCATGAAGACGGGAAGCTGAATGTGTAGGTTTTGCAAGTGGTACCTAGCTCTTGGTCAACGCTGGCTTTGTAATGCTGTCCAGTGTTACCGATGTACAGAGCACAGTGCTATTTAGGTCTCCCCCGTCAGCATCGGCCCAAACCAACGTCTGAAGTTTCGAAATAGTTGAGCATAGTGTGGTCGACTTCACCACTCCAATCGAGGTCACCTGCAATGCACTGACGATTATTATACCTCTTTTAAGTGCTGGACTTGAGGTATCCAGACGGGCGGAGGAGGACGGTGTACAAGGATGCCGCAGTGCACCGCATCGCTCCTCTCCTACACAAATCTGGGGCAACTCTCCGCGTCTGGTGGAACTCTAACTCCAGAGGTAATTGAAATAGACAGTACCTACTATCTAGTACTAAAAATAACACGTTATGGAGCCTATATTGCTCGTAAATTTAAACTCAGAAATATTCTGTGCACGTAAGGAAATATTATTAAATATTTTATGGCCTTAATTTTAAGTCTATGTTTTAAAAACAATAGCGATCAAAATGAGGAATAAATAAAAAGACTTACGCTACATTGATAGAAACTCGGATCTCCTGCACCAGGCCTTTTCCACGCTGTAAACAAGCGCAAGTGCGGCATCAGGGGTTGCACTGAAATGAAAAAAATATGGATAGTTGAAGCGACATAACATAGGATTGACGAACCTAACTAACCAAAATTCATAGCGAATCCTTTGCCTCCTGAGTAACTACAGGACCTGCATCCACGCAATTCTCAAGGACTCCTGGAATTTCTCATTTCACCAGACTTGCACTCGTGGGAGCAGTTCCAGCACCGGCAGGACAGGCTGGTGGACCGCTTGGTCCGAACCTCTGGTTACGTTGAAGAGTCGTTCGACCGATCAAGGGCCGACACACTCGAGGGTAAGTCCACATGATCTGTGGTTACGTAATTTTGACATATCTTTCCGTAGACCGCCATTACAAATTACATAAAGGTATGGCTAAATCTTCGCGTGTATTTTGGTTTCATTAAGTCATCGATAGATCTTTGCGTGTATTACAGCAACATAATTGAGAATAATAATTGCGAAATCATCGCACACGTAACGGCAGATAGTTACCGAGGAAGACCTAAAGTAAACCAATATGTCTCATAGGCATAGCTCCCTTAATTATGCATAAATTTAAAAAGTGTACGTTAATGGGTTAGGCGTTAAGACATTACTCACCACGAAAGTTTCTTACTCTCATCCACCTAACCAAGCGCAATTCGAACTAGAGCACTCTGAGAGCACAGGCCTCCATCAAGCAAGGCAATGTTGATCATTATATAAATTGGCCATGAAACTAGGATTTCTTTTTTAGCATCACCAAAATTTGGCCATTTGTGAAACTTGAACGTAATAAAAAATTTTGCAATTGTCTTGAACATCTGTCCGCAACTTGAATAATTTCTGACGCACATTTTGACAATCATTAGTCAAACACAGAAACGGATGAACCAATGATAACCCAAATTTTGTAATAAATATTATGTCTCTTTCAACATTGTAAACAATTTCTAAAAGTTTAACGAATAAATGTTCGTAACTTCCTGATTTGTGTTTCTGACAAATATTTTGACAAACATTAGTCAACCACACAACAAACTAACCGATCAACACCAAAAATTGGTCATTTATGTCTTTTGACATTTCTGATAATTTCTATTGAGTTCATAAAGATCTGTTCATGACTCTGAGCTATAAAGGGTGTCCGGTACTTTCGTTGCCAAACTTTAACATAAGGTAGCGATCGTCGAAATGAACACTTTTTATTCTATGAAGGTATGGTCTAAAATGTTTAGTTAAATAGTTACAAGGACTTGACGTTGGATAGTTATTACAAAAAATTCGTACACTCTCTTACGGAGACGCTTCCACGGCGCTAAACTGCGCGGCCTACATCAATGGCAAGGATACGATATGAGAAGTTAGGTAAGTATCTGTAGCATTTATTATTATATAGTTAACTTGAATTTTTCAATGTTACGATAAGAAGAAACACATTTGACAGTAATTACTATGAAAATAAGAAACAAAATCCTATATAAGGTTATATGTTTTCAAAACTTATTCAAAATGCCGCCCATTTCCTGCGATGCAGGCATTCAAACGCCTCTCCAACGATTGGCGGACGCGAGCTGAGACAACAAGAGTTTCACTAATCCTTGCCGAGGCTTCAACAATCCTACCCCTCTTCGGTGATACATTTGCAGCCAAAGAAGAAATAAAAGTAAACAAACTAATCTTTTTCTTCGATGTCGAGGAGCACCCAGAATATCAGATAAAAATTAATTTAACCCCCTGTCACTTTCATGTACTTCATTTCTTTACCACAACTTTTTGAGTAACTGTCCAACTGCAGGTCCTGGTCTCTTCAACTTAACATATTAGACCACACCTTTATATTATACAAAGTGGTAATTTCGACGATCGCTACCTTATGTTAATATTTGGCAACAAAGGTGTTGGACACACTGTAATTCTAGCAAACATGAAAACATATATAGAGACAAACAAGTATCAACATATAATGTGGTCATTTACTCCTCGTAACAACACCAGAAACTCTTGTAAATTTCACAAAGATTGGTTGATAACTCTTTCAGTTATGCTACCGATAAAGTAGAGGCCAACAAACGGTTGAACGGCTCTTCTTCAAAAACCTAGTCAATCCACTCCTCCTAACGTGCTTACGAATCTCTGTAAATTTTATCGTGCTCTGTTTTGATGTAAATCTTGAAATCCGCCGAACCCCTGAGGCTGGCTCACCGACCTCCTGAGACTGGCTTCCCCGACCTCCTGAGACTGGCTTCCCCGACCTCCTGAGACTGGCTTCCCCGACCTCCTGAGACTGGCTTCCCCGACCTCCTGAGAC
>LQNS02276883.1:19973307-19998819 GCA_001587735.2 Parhyale hawaiensis | reverse complement strand
CTGTCCCTGCTTAAGATACGTTTGCCATCTTCTGCAACCCGGCCTATTTTCTGCCTATCACTTTCAATGGAGCTTGCGAGGAGCACCAGAGCCTCCAACCTGGGCTAATTTCCGCCTATCTATTTCGTTAAGAGAGTGACACCAAACATATAAATATATATATTTATAAACACACGACGGTCATTCTTAGTATTAGATAAAAAATAGAAATATAGACTGGTTTACCCGTGCCGTCAAAATTTGCGGCAGTCTTAGATGTTTTACTATCAGATAAACTATAGCCTATTATTAAGATACGTTCATTTTAAACTAAGGATATTCAATAACTCGTCTACAATTGCTGCAAAATTATCAATCTATACTAATATCAATCACTTACGATATTGGCCTTTCAATATTTGCCCATTTTTTCGATTAACCAACAACACTGAGATAAGAAGAATACCTGCACCGGGAAAATATGTAAATTTTTACAAGTTTACAATAATACTAACGTTGTAAATAGCTATTAACAATATACATACTAGTTATTAAAAGAAACAAGTACTAATACACAATATGGGCCACCTAGGAGAACAGTTCTCAAACAAAACGTTCTTCACTTTCAGTGGCTAGCTGTTCTCCGACCGCTGCCCGCCGATTGTTCACATCCTGCTAACTCAAATTTGCTCGTCTCCTTCTTAGCCTTTCTCTAGCCTGTCGTCTCTTCTTCTCTTCTGCAGTTGCAGTTTCCGAAAAAAACGTTCAAGTGTAATGCTCGTGAGACCAGAAAATTAGATGACTATCAGTGGCGCGAATTTTACTTCGGTAATGCTTCCATGATGCAGAGCGTATCAAAAAGATACCCACCTTGGGTGACTATATAGTTACAACATTGTCAGTTGCATCAAAATTTTGTGTTCGAAAGACGTGCAAGCTGGGACTAAGGATCTTCTAAGGCAATGCTCTTTTGGTCCGTTGTCGATATCCCCCCCCAATAAATACGGAGCTGGAGTTTTATCTAAAGCTTTCTGGAGTTTTTCTGCTCAAAGAAGAACCCGAAATGGGAAAAAATATTTGCTTTCAAGAAATCCGCCTGCTGACCGCTGTAGAATATTTCACTCTTTGCTTCATTGCTTTTGTGAGAGCACCAGCAAAATTAATTAAGTTTGGATGAAGGAATCCTCAGAAGAATACAAATCACGAGGCAAGCGATTGCTTAGAGAAACTGAATCTGCATCGAGTGGACTTCAACGTAGACGAAGAAAGAACTGCATTCAGATTAGGTATTATAAGAAGATTTAAGCCTCCCTAAATAAGTACTAAGCTCTTCTAAGAGAGGAAAAGGAAGGGACATATAGTATGTCGACAGAAAATCGGGGAACCCATGCACGAAGGTGTTCCCGCACAGGATCAACGCGCATGGGAACAGCAAGTCGGGAAAGAAGAGGAAGAACAGACAACAGTAAGATCAGTACGAGTATGAAAGTGGAAGGAAGCAAAGTGGGCACGAAAGACAGACGTCCCGAAGGCCTAGCTAATGGCACTGCTTTCAGATATAGGTTAGACATCATCTACAATATCTATGGTACAGCGTCTGTTGATAAGTGTGTTACCGGAAAGTTCTGCAGTACAGGTATCACTGTTGTTGATGTTGAGGTAAGGCGCATCACCGACGCAGGGCATTAGCGCTCTGCAATATCACTGGGCAGTGTCTGTTGATATGCGAGTTACTGGAAAATTCTACAGTGCTAATTTCCGCCAATCTGTTTTGTTCGAGCCTGGCAGAAAATGAATAAATAAACAGATAAATACACATTGGTCTTTATTATTTTGTAGAATGTATGTATAGGATCATAGCGTTTATATAATTCCAGACTCTAGAAACTGATGGAGAAGCAAGACTATGATATATATTTCCAGACGCAAGAATTGATAAATTCACTGCTGTCCATGCACAGGAGCAGGAAGAAGCCGCCAAACTGCCCGACGTAGAAGCCAAGAAGGCCCGAGAGCGACAGGGTGTTGTGGATGTCCTCGCTCCGTACTTGTGTCTCTTACGAGAAGTAAGTTATCCCTTTACCGGACTCCTGAAAAACGCCTTTGTTAGACTAGTTAAGGAATGTAATAATACATGGTCACTAGCCCTGTCGATGGCTTACATTTGCAGCGAGATTTAGCAGGTGGTTTGGAGCCTCATAAGGATATTGCGCTATCGAACGTTTAAAACGTTAGAAACTTTCATCGTGCATCGATATCGGTGAGACTGCGCCCCCAGAGATAGGGAAAAATACGTTTTCATTTAACAGTATTAATGTGAAATGGTGTTTTTGACAGTTGAAGACAATAAACATTTGTCTTACGGTAGTATCGGTGGTGGTGGGCTGTAGGAGGTAGAATATGAAAATAGAAGTTCATTTCGTCAAATTTTCTACTGACGTAATCGAACTAAACGTAGTTTTTTGCGTGTTTCTGCGATAACAGAAATAGGAGAAAGTAAATTTCGATTTTACAGCTATACTAGTATAATATATAATGCTGCGTTATCGTAAGTTTTGAATTTAAGATTTACTAGAATAAGTTTCACAGAAATATCAATGCTGCTTTATTCGTCAAATGCATGAACAGTAAGCTGCCTTTTCGTTGTTGTAACACAGACTCCTTCTCTGACAACGGAGATGGAAAAGTCAGTTAGACCACACACCCCAACTTTGTAGTCTACATGCAATCTACCACAAACTATCAGAGCTACAGCGTCAGAAACGGGAGGATCATATGGCAGTTGCGACCCCAGGCCGTCCCCATTCTCGTTAGGGCCACTGTTTCCGAAGTAGTAATAATAATTTTAGTTTCCTTCTGTTGCCCGGCTTGCAGAATGAAGGCCGCATAAGCCCCGATGATGTAGGGACAATCGTTCTACGAGATGCAGAACGAAGGTTTGAACTGCGGGCCAACCTTCTGCAAGGCCGTCTCGATCAGGTGGGTGATTAGGCAGTTTTCTGTTCTTACAGTTACAGCGCTCGCGAAGTAAACTCTATTGCTGCCGCGCTCTTTCTGTAGAAAATTAAATATCAGAAAAGTCCCAGTTTGGAGAACAATCTTTTAGAACATTTTTTTTACTCTGTCACTCCAGGTCTAGAGGCAAAGTCAACTTGACCGCACCCTTACTGAGAAACCCACACGCACCGGTTCGTGCTACAGATATAGGCCAGGTCAATGCTACTCCTGCAATCGACCAAAGATCGTCAAGAACTATGGTGCCATCGACAGAAGGCTCTTATGCAACGATATATGCTCCTCCCAGTAGTGTGTCGAGTAGCCAAATAGCTCTTTTTAGGGGTAGCTTACCCTCGCGCGTGGCCTTTCGTTTTAGGACGGACAATGGATTTCCGGTGTAGCGGGGGTCAGGGGGCCGTGAACTGGAAGTAGGTGGTACCTACCGGAAGTTACCCTCGAAAAAAGCAATTTGGCGTCACTATGCACTACTTAGTAGTCTGGAGTGTTTTTTGGGTGGCAGTCGTGCAAAGTTGAAACTTGTAGGCACTGTTTTTGGACCAGATTATAGGCATGGCCTTGCTACCAACTCGCCTGAACCCTATCGAGACCACAACGTCTATTTATCTAAGGGATGGTGTTATTTGCACCATTTTCGAAGGAGACCGGTCTTAAATCCTTTAAGGGTTAACTCTTCATTCTATCAGAAACATTTTTTAGGCTCCCAGCAATTTGCCGTAAAGGGTTGCTAACTCTCCAGCTGCACCGCACTAAGTCTGTTCCTACCGCAGGCTCGCCGGTCAGCAGCCCAGCTGGGGGCGCAGTCCACCGGTCACCAGGTCGGGTTGTCCGCCGACGACCGAGAAGCTCTGAAGCGCGAGACGCTTCAGGCAGAAGAGACACACGCTAGGCTGAAACGAGCATTGGCCGATTGGATCACTGAAGCTTCTCTTCGGCATGCAGCACTTCAGCAGCAACTCTCTCTTGACTCTCGTTTTAAATAATAAATTTTTTAGGGGGCAGTTGTTTTTAGATACCAAATCCTCAACCCTGAATTTATTTACCAAGCAAATGACTCCATGTGGTTACCTCCATAATGATATTCAGAGTAGTTTGAACGACTCTGCAAAGGGTCAAGTAAAGCGAGAATGATATCACTTGCTTTTTTTCGGTCATATAAAGACATATCACATTTAACCTCAACCCTCTTGTTGATTCGTTCGGTGACTGAGCTTGCAATTTTATCTCCCGCGCGTGAAGCGAAGAGGGGTACGTGATACTGCTTTCGTTTGCGCTTCGGTTGTATGTCTCTTTGTCTCTCCACCCTTCCCCCCCCCCTCCCCAAAAAAAGGGCGGAAGGAGTTGAGGCATCAGGGTATATATATTTCTGTTTCAGGCAGCCATGGGTGGGTTGACTGAGATGTGAAAAATACCAAAAATCTGGAGTTAGCAGACCATAAAAAATGACGGCGTTGAATTTGTAATTTTTTTTCCCCGCCTCTTACCACAGGTGATAGTCTTAAGACACAGGACGTTCTAGTTATATACTGTACTCGTGCGTAAAGTTTTCCATTAAATCAATTACAATTACTGGCGTCTGCGTCTACAGCTCGCTCTTAATTCGCATTTTGTTCCGTAACTCAAGACAGAAAGTCTACCGAGCATAACCCGCAATGCTGAAAAGCTACTCGTTGGTGCACGTACTGCACTGTATGTACCGGTACAAACCACGCTCGAACTGTACTCGAATAGCTCAACATTTGGTGCAACTTGAGAAGTGCAGTTTTGCCGAAAATATCTTACTGGTCACTTAACTTGGGTCCTGGTCTGAGATATCGGGTGTCTGGTAGTGGCTTTTGCTGATGTATATGCAGCCCACCGAATCGAAGTGAAAGCGAGGGCTGCATTGGCACCGATGTTGGTGTGTGCCCGCGTGTTGCCCCTCTGGAACTCGATGTAGGTTCGTATGTTGTCTGGTGAAGTCGTCGTGCGCTACGGACTGTGGGCAGCTGCCAGGACATTGGTTCGGTTTATTAACATGTAAGGGGATGCTTGAAGTTCATGCATATGTTTTCATTCAAATTCTTCTACAAAATTGAGTGGTTTTTCTGTCCCGAGATGGATGTTCATTTAAGTAATACAGGTATCTCCAGTTGACTCTCTTAGCAGGAGGTAATGCGATAGCTTTAGCTGGTCCTGATCTTTATCATGAGCATTCGATTCTCTATTTCGGATCAAGTTTCAAACCGTCTTCACCGTTACTGGGCTTGCTTGCTACGAACACCTAATGCTCGATTCAAAAGGAGAGACGACCGCAAAAAGTTGAACTTGCAATTCGAATTAAAGCTCTTCGTTATAGAGTAATTACGAAACTGCGACCACATTGGAAACATCGTTGTAGAAGTCGCTCTCTCAATAAGAACCGAACCAGGAAAATCTGACCGAAACTCTTCTGGTTTTGCACACACCTACGGAGGGCTTGCGCTCACACCTCAGTGGAATAAACTTTCCAGTTTTCCTCAGACTGAGTTGGTGAGCAGACGACATTCTACTACCTCTATAATACACACCTGAGGACACTACAAATAGTGCCGTTTCTACGTGAAGTGATGTTGAATTCACCTCCTTAGAGGATAAATTCTTTAACCCCTTACCGGCCATCATGAAAGTAACCGTACATGGTCACTGACCTTGTTAGGGTTAACCCTATTCAACACGGGTCATATTCCCTCAGGGAGACGCGGGTCCAGCCATGAGAGGGGACTTGAGCTCCCCCCCCCCCAGTTATGAGTCCAGCCACCCCTTACGGCCCCTACCGATTGCCAGCGAACTAGCAAGCGAATTTTGGGCTATACCGACGGCAGGTGAGCGAACTGATGGCCAACAACGAACTTGACTACGAAGTTTGCACTAAATGGAGCCGCGTAATATCGTGCGGCTGGCAACCGAACTTGCGAGTGCCGTGTCTGCGGGCGATGATCACTCGACAGTTGGCGCGAGTGCATTTGTTCGGTTGCTTGCACTCTGTATACGTACGCCTATAGGTATCCATTAATTCCAACACTAGCTTCGCTCGCTTGCTAGTTCGCTGGCAGTCGGTAGGCGCCTTATAGACTCCGATATTGTTACCACTTAGCCGTCATACACGTTTTCCATGTATTGCATGTGAAGCCCCTCTACATGTTACTACAGACCCCTGCAGTCCCTCTCCTACAATGAAAATTTCCTGGCACTATCGCCGTCCGCAACTATTTAAACACAGCGACTAGCCTGCAGGTCTCGCAGTGAAAAAATAACGTAATTTCTCTTTCATTGCTTTGGTTTGAATTTATATACGTTTTCAAATGGTACAGCCTGCGTTGCATAGGCTTAACACTTTTTTATTCACGTTGTGCTCTGTAGGTACAGAATCTCAATTACTGTAGGAATACGATAGCGAAATGAATTTTCCTAGGGAGAGTGTGCAGCCCGAGTAACGAGGGAGTTAATAAAATGTATTGTCTATATTTCGTGTCAAGTTCAGCCTATTTTTTCCTAGCATAATTAAAAATATAGTATCTTTAGATACAATTGTTTTAAAAAATATGATCTCCGTTATCAACACAAAATACTGAAATTTATCTAGAGGGCAGTAATTTTTTTTTTATTTTAGAAGATAAACTCGAGACATCTCGGGGTAGTACGCTAAGGAAACGTGTAAAGTTACAATTGCACTGGAATTGGTGGCGGCTTTTCCATTGCCTTTTTTTTTTTCTTGCGTCTTGCCTGTGCAGAGTCTTTCGTTAAATGGCTTAGCGGCCAGTGATTGTGACGCAATTATTGTGGGGCTTGCGTCAGCGACCATTTTAATTGCTGCAATAGTTCTTTCGACAAAATAGTTACCCTCGCGTTTTCCATAACTAGGAGGTCTCCTTAGTAAAAAAAAAAATGGATGCAGGTCATGGCTGAAAACATCTTTGACCTGTGTGCGGCCGAAAGAACGTTGGTGCACAATCTCAAAAAAAAAAAAAAACGGACCACAGGAATAAAAGGCTGGGTCCAGCTCTGAAATTCCTTATAAATAGAACGAAGAACGAGTATCTGGACCTATAGAATCCGCACATGAGGAAATCTAATCACTGATGCTCAACATTCGCCTGAAAATGATGTTCCCTTTATTTCCAAAATTACTTCACAGTAATTTTTAATTTTGGCTCAATTTACATTTAGTTAAATTTGCTACGAATATCCTTACTGATTACCAAGTCTAGCTTTATGAAAAATTGATTAGTTTCCATAAATTATATCAAAGCGATATTGATTTTCGTATAGACTAATTCACGTACCTATGTCTGATCTTGTACCAACTGGAAGTTCGGCAGCATACTGTTTACATTTCAAGTTCTTCGGATGTGGTCCCGACAACACCTCACTCGTCACCATGTTTCATGCTCTGTGAAGAAATGCGACTGTTAATAATAAAAACAACATTATTTTAGGTATTTCAATTCGGCATTTAATTTCATACAAGATTTAATAGATTTCTCCACGATTCTAGAAAACATATATCTGTTTATTGCTAATCTTAAAAAGAACAATTCTAGAGTAAAAGTATGCGCTGCTATATAAAACACGACGTTTCGGCAATCTACTACTGAGGCCATCATCAGGCATATATCTAATCTGAAATAAATGGAGCACTATCAGTAGGGACATTATTATATTCTTTAGTCAAATTATTGTTGAGTTTTGTATAGCATGCGCATACTTTTACTCTACAATTGTTTTTTTTTTTTTTAAATTAGCAATGAACAGAAATGTGATTTTAGAAATGTGCCGAAATCTATTAAATCTTTTGTGAAAGTAACATTTATCAAGTAGGGGATCACTTCGAACTCTGGTCAAGAGGTGAAAACGAGGCCCGTGGATTCCTGAACTGCAATCGTTTTGGTACTATTGGCACTGGACTCCAGGGTCGTCGGTGCCCACCATGACGAAAATATCAGGGGATGGTGTCCCTTCACTATTACTGCAGCAATAATGCAAGTAGGAATTGTCAGATAACTAATTTTTCTGCTCAGTCATATGCCAAACTTTAGCTCTTACGGAGTTCTTGGCTGCCCCAAAAGATGCAATTAAAAACAGCTTCTGGGCAGCCGAAATATCTGTTCATATACCTAGAAAAGCGCTAAAAAGCAAAAATTAGCAATAATCGATATTACTTAGCATCTATAATCTGCGATGAGTACAAGAAGTGAAAAAGTCAATTAGTATTATAATCATCATAACAAATAGTTTAAGCCTCCGTTAATTTACAAAACTAATGCGATCTCACAGAGGAAGAAAGCTGGACAATTTTTCATACTGTATAATAAAGCATCTAGTATGTTGATAGAAACAGGGAACACATGCACGAGGGTGTTCCCATACAAGATAAACGCGCATGGGAACAGCAAGTCGGGAATAAAGCAGACGAACAGATGGAGCGAGATTCGTCGGAGTATGAAATCCAAAAGAATCAGTGTATGTTTGAAAAATAGACGTACCGAAGGCTTAGATAATGTCTAAGGTAACTTACAGGGTTCGTTTGAGGTCGCTGATCGCCATAACATAGGATGGGCGAACCAGAACTAATCTACTCCTATGGCTTATGGCCCATGCGATGACTCCCTCCAGAGTGGACTGAACTATACGTAAGCGTTCCATATGATAGAGTATTTATACGCTATTACAGATAACAGATGCAAATACTGAAGAACTGAATTATGGATACTCTAATTATTAAGCATTTATGTCTTGTAGTAAAATGAAATTACAGAGCCATTGAAATTCTATAGTACTGAGCATGCATATTCCGTGATCATGCAGTTACTGTAGTACTGCATAATGGATATTTTGTGAAACTGATTAATATTCTGCAATAACTGAAACTACTGAAAACTGAAGTGAAAAATTAAGGTGCTAAAGAACCATGGACAAACGAAATTCAGCCGCCGTACTGGTACTCGCACTAGCCAGTACGGCTACCATCATGGTTTTCATCATCATCGTGACGCTGCTTTTCGAGGGCCACAGAAGTCGCTACCATGTGGTACTCTATCCTAATGATGACATGTAAGTACAGGAACGGATTCTTTTGGGTTTACAGAGTAGTATAGTATTTCCAATTGGATTTCAATAAGCGGTAAGTCGTTGAAAGTAATACTTTTCCCACTCAAATATAGTTTTTTCTAGTTACACATTATAACAATGCGATGTTGACTTTCGTATAGAGTAATTCACATATCTTTACCTGATTTTGCACCAACTGGAGGTTCGGCAGCGTACTGTTGAACCTTCCAAGTTCTTCGGATGTGGTCCAGGTTGCGCTCCACTCGTCCCCATGTAGCACCACTTTGCATGCTCTCTGTTGATGGAAGCAGAAATTGGTGGCCTGTCGGAAGGCGTTGGCACCAAAGCCATCAAGGTGGAGTCATCAACATAACTGATCAAGGGCTTGGCGACAATGGAGCTCAGTTCCGCTGTATACAAAAGGAACAGCAGAGGTCCCAACACGCTTCCCTGGGAACACCCGACACCATCCGGGTAACTCCACTGCAGTAACCATCAATGACAACTCTCTGCTCTCTATCTGAGAGGAAATCGCTAATGATGCGAAAGAAACAGCCACCAGCACCAACAAGTTCAAGTTCAAATAATCTAATTTCTTATTAAACCAGCTAAACATTTAGTAATTTGTACGTACTGTATGTCGCTACTTCTTAGATAAGAAATGGAAGAAGTAAATCGCAGCTCGTGGAAAGTTCTAAATATGCTTTAAGATAAGAAACTTTGTCTTTCAACCCTTCGGTACGGATCACATTGTTCAACTTAGTTATAAACCTCCCGAGATTCAAAGAAAAAGCATTTGAAAGAACCTGCGCCCACTCTTGTCAGAAGACCGAGTTTCGTTACCTCCGCGTCCCACACACTCGCCAAGAATGTCAAGTTATAATTCCCTACCAGTTTGAAGATATTTCCGCAGCTTAAGTAACGGCACTTGCTGAGCAAATTGAACTGATTGTTATCATTTCAACATCTTTTTTAGTAAACTCAAAGTATGTTTACGAGGCCTTAATAAAACTTTCGGTCGATTAACGAAGCAAACTCGTCCTTTTGAGTAGACAGTGTACCAGCCATAACACTAACCTGGTGCCGTACCTACATATACCAGTCGGTAGTGGAGGTGCTAAGCAGGCGACTCCTTTCCAGGTATTCCTCTCGCTTGGCGCAACCGTTCAACGGCACGCTGGCCGAGCCTCGTCAGTTTTACGAACTGCTGAGACCGAAAAATTCCACCTGCAGGAAGCTGCTGCGGCTGGGAGGCCACACCTGCCACAAGCAGCCTCGGGATCACAGCGAGGTCAGATCCTTCGGTATATGAGCTGCTTGCAGTTGTTATGCTTAGGAATGGGATGAAAAGAATCGAGAGTTCCAACAAAGTGCATGACCTACCCCAAAGTACATGTTACAGGTTAGGAAATTGAAGAATAAGTCAAGATAGGTTCTACTCCACTATAATAGGTGTCTGACTTAACTCACAGGCGCACGTATAACACCTGGATATCAGGAAGCCACATACTTTACCTACGAGAAGTAAAGTATACGCATGTTACTATAATTAAATCAAGTCCGCTTAGCGGCAAAATAGGTGATCCGAAAACTAAAGAGGAGGGAGCGTGGATTAGCTATGTATGTCGACCCAAAAGTCAGTACTCGTCGACCAAAAGATTATTACGCATGAAAATAGCAAGTCAGTGTAGCAATGGAAGGCTTTTTGTTATGGCATGGGCCTCTCTATTCAAGGCAAACGTGGTTCAAAGAAAGGAAGTACAGGAACAGGTTTTTTGCCAACAGAAAATAGAAAAATTATGTGCTAGAGGTTTTAAAAATAACAGTTATGGCCTGGATGAGAAGGGCAGAATAAAACATTGGCCGCAAATAGAAAAATGAAAAACTGTAATGACGTAAAGTGAGCACGAAAGAAATGAATTCCGATTGGGTCAACTAGAAGGGTATGCGAAGTTTATCATTGGTAACCTAACGTGCTATCTTGATAGGCTTGACCATGGACTGAGCGCATTTTTCTTTTCTTAGACGTCTGCAAAGTATAACATTCTATTACTAAATATTACAAGAGTGGCTTAAAAAGTGCATTGATTTTCAATTGTCACGTTCAGGTGTGTCTGGAACCTGGAGTTTCCCCTGGTAACAGCGCCTGCGTAGTCTACAGCTTCGGCCAAGACCTCAACATCACGTTCGAAGAAGGCATCTGGTTCTCCCACAACTGCACCGTGCACATGTTTGACCCCACTGTGGTTGCCACGTCACCCGTTCCAGTGAGCGTCTTTCCAAAATATAAGAAAAACTTATTTTATACTATCCTCTTCCGCATGTGCTTCATCCCACCGTTTTCACCACGTCGATCCAGAAAAAAAGGTAAAACGACCCCATCTCCCCCCCTCAAAAAAAAAAAATGTAAGATAATCCTTCCAAGTTTCCGTGGCCAATGGCATCAGCGAGCTGAGCTTCAACTGCAAATGAGGAAAAACAAAATTGAGAAAAGCGAGGTGGTAAAGTTTCCCTCAATAGTGTATGAGCTTTTTTCATAAATCTACTAATCTAGCAAAAACAATAAGGATATAACACCATCATTATAAATTCTTAAATAAATAACATTGACGTAATTTTTTAATTTCTATCATCCAGCTTTACTTACTTGATTACTGTACGATACTTCGGACGAGGTCCAGGTGGCGTTATGCACACAACCCATCTTGCGCAGAGGTGATACTGCAGTCCGTGACCAGCTGGATGGCTAACAGCGAGTTATCCCCACAGTTCACGTAGCCGCTTACAACAGGTTTATCTGGCACTTTCAGTAAGTATGCGTCCAGTAAGTTTTAAAATTTCACAGTCTCTGTACCGGTGACATTTCGGATGTGACGTGGCATTTTGTAGAATAATCTCGCCCCCGAACCGCGAAACTATTAGAATACTTTGTGGTCATTGCGTCATCACCAGTTTTGATCGGAATTCGCACGTCACAAGTGCGACCAATACGGTCTGAGTGTCTGGCCTGGATTCATCCATTGACGTTGACAATAATGCTTTCTAGAATTTTCCAGACATATATGATTGTAAAGCGCTCGAATCTCCTTTGAATGGAGTACATTTGAAATTGAGCAAGTCTTTTGTGATACTTTAAATCTTGCATGCCTCGGATTTTGGCAGTAATCGATCGCTGGATAGCCTCAAGGCGCTCTAAATCTTTGCGTTTGCTTGGCATCCAAAGAGGTGAATAGTATTCAATCATCGGTAGTATTAGTTGTTTCCGTAAGGTGAGCTTTGTGTCTGCCTCTCGTGAAGAGAAAGTTCGAAGCACCCATCCGCTCCACTTCTTGCACAAGTTTTTCAGGAATTATCAGTTATAAGAAAAAATTCCGTAATTATTCGTAGAATAAGTAAAACTTGCAGTAGCTTCAACAGACCTATTACAATAAGAGGATGGTATTCTACTTGAACAGAAAGGTTACGGGCATATTGCGTCAATTCAGAATTCCACACATCAAAACCATTTGATTCCGTTGATGAAATTTGCAGAACTAACGTACACGTTGGCGTAACTTTGTAACTTATAAGTATAAGCGTCTTATACTAATTGTAATTTAACTGGGAGGTACAGCCTTGACTGAGTAACTTAAAAATTTTCAACTAAAACCTGGGCAGATTTACCTGGCTGGCACAGACTTCCATCATCCGGTCGGCATCAGGAACGTGTCCCAAGACTTCAAGCCTCGGGCTGGTGATTCCAACATCAACTGGGTGGTGGTGCAGCTAATCTTAAAGGAATATAGCAGACTTCATCCAGTGGTGGACATTGTCAAGCTAGATCTGCATGGGGCGGAGTGGGAGGTTTGTTCAAAGTAGTTTGTGGTTTTCAGCCTAATTTCCCTCATTCACCCATTTCACTAAAAGTCAAGCTTTCACCACCAAGTTTCTAAAGTAATAATGACTGAGGCTGGCAGAGAAAAGTTTACCCTAAATTAGATAGTGCATCTATAACAATAGATCTAAGCAATTCTAATTGATTACAAAAGTTTTTATGTTTGAGAAAACTTAGAACAAAATATAAAAATAAAAATTGCATCACATGCATACGTTCTTGGATAGATGAATTTCACGCAGATTTAAATACAAGAAATATTTACAGGCACTTGAACAGCTACATCGACTGGGTGTGCTGTCTAGAGTGACGCAATTGTCGCTTTCCCTACACACCATGCACATAAAAAGCTCACCCTACAACTCATGGCTGGGGACACTCCAGGTATGTGCTGCATTTCTAAAGGCAAATTATATTTACTACTTTCAATTAGGTTAAATCAGAAGCAAATTTGATTTGAGGTGAAATTTTATACATAAAATTGTGGAAACGTAGTTCTTGAGGATAGAGTTTTGATAGTTGTTTAGAAAATAAACATCAGTTCTTAAAAACGCTGTCATCCTAGGATTAGATCAGTTGATATTATTATATTGTAGTATTGGAAGTTTATTTCTCGTCCTACGAATGTGGCTGTAAAAAGGCGCAAAGGACATGTAGTGCGTCAAATAAAATAAATTTTCGTACGATAGCACGGGTAAGCGGAGACAGCTGATGAATAATATTTTCGAGTATAATCAAGTAATTACTCCAACAGGCCCAGATACATAATAATACTCCGTCAAGGTGCTATTTTTTAATTTTTCTCCTTAGAGATTCGAATGCAGAGTTGGTGGAAAGCCTGTGCGAAGTAGTAGTTAACATCATTCAAGTAATCGTTGTATACTGAAGGGCGGAGAGCTTTGAATTACTACGAAAGTAAATCCCAAATCTATGTAATCCAAGTGCACCACAGCTAGGCATACGAGTAGCTAGGCTACGGTGCACAGTAAGGACTACAGCTGGAGGCGTAAAGAATGTGAGACCCAAAAAATTTACCAAGCCCTTTTAGGGCGTGTTCGATTTGGCCATTAAAGTCAATCTAAGTTATGAATATTAGACTTAACTTGTCCTGAACGCAAGCAGGAACTTTAGCTTCTTCACTTTGGAAGGTGATAGAAGCAGCCAGACTCTGTTGAGCAGACTAAATTCTCCTCCATTGTGCGGAGTAAGACTTAAGACTAAGTTCATGGAAGTCTCGCAGTGAACTGATTAAGAGCGTATTCGATCGAGACAGTCAACAGTCGCTCGATTTAAGCTAAGCAACTTGACTTCATGTCCCAATCGAATACGTCGTAAGAATCAACCTCCGATACTTGACTCAACAAGTCGAAGCCAAGGCATCCGTCTGGAGACTCCGAAAGGTCAAGGCCTAGAAGGCTTAAATTTTGCTGCCCGATCAATCACGCTCCAGTCCTATCAACGTTTTCTCTAACAATTGTTTCGGTAAAAGTTTCTCTTAGAAGCTTATTTTTTTATTAACCAAATTTTATACGAGCGTGCTCGTGGACGACTGAAAACAAAAACGAACATGGAATGGAAATCAGTCTTCTTTTTCTACCGGGGAAGAGGCTGACAGCCATGAACTGCGAGTTTTCTAGGAAGTGTTTCTGCCCTTCAGTTACACTGCTAGTGCCTACCTTTCGTGGTAGAGTACGAATTCTTCTTAGTCCTCATGGATGGGTCTCCGACAGAAACCTTCACCCGGGCTTCGCAAATACCAATGGGACATTCGCCTCCATTCTCCTGTCTCACACGGTGCTCAGAAGCTATTTATGTTTCAAGTTAGGGGAGTTCCAGAAAATTATTGAAGTTTCCAGTACGGAGTTGCCAGTAATCGTTTTCTATTTCTAGCAGGGAGAAGTTGACTGCTTCTAGTGAAGTGCCCCCTAGACGATCAATATTATTGCGTAATATTTTGGTTTGTACAATATAATTGATCGTGTTCGGGCAATATGGAAAGGTTGTGTAATATATTGTGTGATAAACAACATCTTGAAGGTATATTTCGCAAACGGGATAATATTGTGCCGTCTGTTGGCAATATTGCGCAACATTATGTCCAGGGCTGTCACTGATGGAGGAATTCCCTTATTTTTTTGGGAAAAACTTCTCTCGGCTGGGGGGATATAGTGGAAATTTAATATATAGGCAAAATTTGGGGGAATTCAATCATCTCCATGTGTAAACAACAAATAAGGAAATTAAATCTGCCAACTTCTGGCCGGTACGAAGAGCTTAAAGATAATTTATAAACATTAATTGAAAAAGTAAATAATACATAGATGATGCAAGTTTTCAATTCTTTTTGATGCCAGAGACTATAAGTGTAGCAGACCACTAATCTACCCCTGCTTCATATCAGACGAACGTTGCAAGTGCTAAACCCTAAAAATTTAGGAATACAAGCACAAATGCAGAAATGCTGACTTCATGAATGTCTAGCAGGGATTGTTTGCACAATGTGGTTGTAAGTCTTCGCTCGCGATTGCGCAATATATTGCACAACCTTCAATATCGCTTCCATACGGCGCAGTCCAAAATATTGTTCAATAATATTGACTGTCTAGGGGCTAGCGCCAAAATATTGTGCAACCCACAATGTGCAATAATATTGAACCTCTAGGGGCCGCTTTAAGGCAGTGCTACCTAGTAAGCGTTTAATTATCTCAGTAAAAGAAGTGCTAAAAAAAATTAATTGTTTCCAGAAGGGGACATGCTAATAATCGCTTAAATGTACGCAGTAATTAAAGCAAGCTGGTAAACATTAATGTTCCGGGTATGGAAAATGCTTGCAAAATCTTAATGCTTCCACCAAGAGATACTGGTTTGTTGCAGAAATACAGAGACATTCTGTCTCGGGTGGAAAGCCTCGGGCTGCAGCTGGTGCGCTACCAGCAACACGTCGGCCACCTGTCGCTGGTGCAGATGCCTCGAGAAGACCGGCCGAGACCTGCTTGTGGCAACGCCCTTTTCATACGAAAATTAGCCATTTAATTATAATCTGAGTTTAATTCAACCGATATTATATGCCGAATAGTTTAAAATTCTTTCAAGGAGGAAATCCGCTTCTGTGCGATATTAATTTGCACTCCTATTCAAGATACCTAATGTCTGTCAAAATCAGTTTATGTAGGACTTAAAGAAGTTTCTACTAGCTGTTTCATTGTGTGGAGATGTTGTAATGATTCCGTCTGTTTTTAATTTCGCAATACTAATACCAAACGATATTTAAAATGTATCAATGTATCAGTGAGTCATACACTTATTAAACCTAACTAGCCCTGAAATGGTCAAGCCTCCCTTCGTACCGTCGTGATAGAGCTTAAAGAGGTACCATCAAAACCGTGTTTTGCCAAGTATTACGAAGGTGGCGCAGTAGCGGCCGGCTGGGGATGCTGATAGCAATTCCACTGAAGGTCGCAAGATCGAATATAAGCCCAGGAAAGCTCGCTCTTGTGGCGCTTGACGTGCTTACACTGCGCTTGATTTCTGCCAAGGTTATGCAGGACACTAAGTTTTACCAGAAATAGGGAGGGTCGGTCACGTCATAATAGCCTTGCGTCGATGGCGCTATAGCTCTTGATATTTGATCGACTGCAGCCGTACATGCATGTAAAGCCAGTTAGCCTACATTTGTAGCACGAATCACTGAGTGTGGATTTCAAAGTAGGAGTGCGGTCATGTTAACTCGACTTTCGCGAGCAGCGACGTCGCGAAGAACCAACGGCAGCGCTTTGATCATTCACACGATCGACTAGCGTGGAGTGTTCCTCCAATGAACATCATGCACCTCACTGACGTCATTAACGTACCGAAAAGATGAAGCTCAACTATTGGTTGGCTTAGTTGGGGGGGGAGGGTTATCCTCTCTAAAAATGAAATTACCTCCTATATGGCTCTGCCTTACTATCTATTCACCTCACTCCAATCAATGACTAGAGAGCTACTATGTCTAGCGTAACAACTCCTTTTGCGTCATCTATGGCGTTACTGCCCTTTTCGTATTAGCGCTTCTGTTTCTCTGACACACAGAACGATAGTGTCCTTCTGAGCCTGCTAGAGGTATGTATGATCACCTGCATGTTTCATCAAATTGTCTTCTCCCTTCGTCTCACAACATGGTGCACGTCCAACACTTCAACTAGTGCTATTGCAACCAAAAGAGACGATTTAACTCACGAGATGACGAGTCACTAAAATTTTGCGTCTAGTGTCGAGAAAGCTCGGGAAAAACCTTATTTACTCGAGTCTGAAGACGTCGGTGAGCCGCCTCAACCATATACCGGGCAATTGATTTTTGGTCATTCCCCTTGTTCTATACGTACGACAGCGCTTTTCAGGCTCTCGGCACACGGTCTCTACTACGCAATCCATAGCATGCACCAAGTGCATTAAGTTTTTTTTATGAAAAGACTAGTCAAAATAGAAACATACGGACATGGATACATCAGAGGATATAGTAGAAACTGCCAGCCTTTGCAAACTCATCAGTAGTGCATTGTACTATTCTGGCAGAATTAAGTCTTTGATGCTTGACTTGTCTGAAACTTCGGACAGAAGCATTGGATTTGTCTCTTTGAAATGTGTTGCAAGTGTCGGAAGCAAGGCGATTACAGCGAGCCAGCTCCAAATTCCATATTACGGAACAAGATTGAGCTTCAAGAAATCTCAAGGTGATCGGTTAAGGGTCAGCGCCTGAACTGTAAATCATCGGGACGAAGCCAGTGCACCTTTTGCTGCTTTGAACACATCGATGCTTAAAAGCTTAATTTTGCATTCGAAAAGATCCTAAACATTGTTCAATTTTTATAAGCTTTCACATGCTTGGGGCTTTCTTAGCCAAGAATGCCCATAACAGACTTTACCAAAACAATTTACAGAACCTGCCAAAACAGTAGGACGTACATATATTATTCAACAGTATAAGCCTCTACTGCAACTACAAAGGTGATTTGACAAAGGAAGCAAGGAGGAAAACGTTTGTCGTGTCGACAGAAAAGTGGAAACGTGTGGAACCCAAGCACGAGCGATGTTCTCACCGAGGACTAGCGCGCATGAGAACGGCAAGTCGAGAAAGAAGAGGAAAAACAGAACAAAGGATCATCAGTAAGAGGATGGAAATGGAGGGAAGCGGAGTGGGCTCGGAAGATGGACTTCCTGAGCCCAGCTATAATACCTAAAATGACCTACGGATCCCCCTGGGGCCGTTGCTCCCCTTAACATAGGATGGCGAACGAACCTCACTAACCTCAACCCTACGGTCTATGTTCCCAGGTGTACAAATCTGCAGTATTTCCTCAGCTCTGCTGCAATGAACATTGATATTTTTATTATTTTGTTGAAGACACCTTCATATAAAGAAGATAAAAGAAGTCATTTAACTCATTGAGTGCGGAAGTACTCTCAGTTTGTTGATCTCAGCCAGTCTGGAACTCATGTTATGGGCGTAGGTTGCGCCACTTTCGAGTTTCAAACGTTAAACCAAATCACTTCTTCATGTGAAGACCCACAAACTCAATCCTTGAAACGAAATAAAACACAGGAGGAGCGATAATAAAATACCGTGCATGACCATTGTCGAGCAGACTATGTTGCTTTCAATTGGACATTTATTGCAGTCAAGTCGAATGCAACCGGTATGAATACTTTAAAAAATGTATCGCTACCTCCTTGTTTCCCATCCTTCTGGTACACAAAATAGATATTACGGCAGTCTCAGGCGTAATAGCCATTAGGGATGTGACTAACCTGCACGGCACGAATCGCTGTGAGGAAACAATATTATATTTAGAAGTTTAAGACAATAAATGAGAGATATTACAGAGGAAGAAAGAAGGGACACGTACATAAGAAGAGGACACGTGGAGCCCATGCACTAGGGTTGCTTTCCCATAGGATCAACGCGCATGGGAACAGCAAGTCGGGAAAGAAGAGGAAGAACAGAATCCCTTGTTTTGGGCCTTTTTTGGGGTGTGTGTCCTTTCTTCTGTTCCTGGAGTGATTTGCAGACGTGTGCAAAATTGAATAAAATTGCCAGTGAGTTTTTGTGAATGATCAGTGCTAAAAGTGGTCAAATTAATGAGTAGAGTCTACACGGGCTAGATCCCGAAAGTATCTTGAATCTGATGGCCGCCACGGTAGCAGCATGCTTCCGTTCGCAGCTCTAACACCTTGTATCGCTCGCAGGTTCGAGGCCACCCCAGGCACGCGAGCTCTTAGCAGATCTGGGTGTGCTGACTCGGCAGTTGTGTGTACATGCATTGCGCCGTGGTCGAACTCACCTTCCTCACTGATGAGGAGGTGGGGAGTCTCGGGGTCATTTATTCCTTCCCTCATTGGCGCCATAGTTCTTGGGACTCGAGGTCGACTGCAACTATACTTACTCATCTGGGGCCAGTGAGCCTATACCCACAGTACAAACCAGTGCATGTGTGTTTCCCAGTTGAGGGTGTGGTCTAAGTTGAATTTACCTATTACCTTTACCTAACAAGAACAGAACAGAGCACTATCAGTAGGAGCATGAAAATTCAAGGAAGCAAAGTGGGCACGAAACACAGACGTACCTATGCCCTAGTTAAGGGCAAAGGTAACCTACACAATCCTCTTGGAGGCACTGCTCCCTAACCTGTCTACCTTTATGGTCTAGCCTCTGCCCCTGAAGGACGGTAACTAAACAGTCACGATGAAAGACCTGACGAGTGAGAGTCGGGGAAAGTTCCATTGGGCGCCAAAATGAAGCCTCGTAGGCTTGATTTGTTCAAAACTTCGGGCAGGTGCGCCAGCTTCAACCTGCTGAATTGAGCTTCACGGACTGATCCTTAATCCTTTCTTCTGCGAGTTCCGGAAACTACATATTGTTCTGGGAGATAATTCCTACATCGGTGATGCGCCTCAACCTAGACAAGTAAACATCGTGTTCCGTAAAAAAGAAGATTCCAGGGGGCTCTTCGTAATCGCGTCTCGTCTAACATTTGCAGCTCAAGTAAAAAATGCAAGGGCCTCATGGTCAATTCTCCTGCCCTGAGTTTCAGACAAGCCAAGCCTTGACGGCGCGGAATCGAACTGCGGTCTCCAGACCAATCGGCAGTGGTGACATCCAATCGATGGCGTCACTACCACACTGCTTGTATTTTCGTCACTATGCTGTAATTTATTGTGGAGCGGACTGGAGTGAATAAATTAGTGAGTAATAAATAGGGTGACTGGTGCAGCACTTCCAGTGCTGGAGCCTCACCATCCGTTCGGCCGCACAACTCATAAGCCGAAGTCCAGCAGCTCTCGCATCATCCAGATGACAAGTGGAGGTGGTACGCGTACCCGTACTCTCACTTAGCCAGGATACCCGAGGCAGTTAGTTACAGTCAGGAAGTTTTAGCCTCAGTTTCCGAGCAGAACGATATCACAGAGGAAAGTGCAAGGGATATAGTATGCCGATAGAAACTGGGAACCCATGCAAGAAGGTGTTCCCACACAGGAACAGCGCCCATGGAAACAGCAAGTCGGGAAAGAAGAAGAAGAAGAACAGAATAAAGCATAAGCAAATAGGAGTATGAAATCTGGAAGGAAGCAAAGTGGGCACGAAAGACAGATGTCCCGAAGGCCTAGATAATGGCTGAGGTAACCTACGCAAAACCCCTGGGGGCTCCACTCCCCATAACATAGGACGGGCGAACCTAACTAACGTATCCCTAAGGTTCATCCTATGCTCCTGAAGAGATGCCCGGGGCAGAGCTGCATGAAGTTGAACAGCGTGCGAGCTCAACGTCTACTCGTAAGTTGAGCGTGTGATTGCATTGTGTGGATTCTGCAAATATCGAAATGCGTTTGCGCATTGTGCCCTCGACATAAGCGGCATGCTACCGAAAGCACAAAAAAATATTACCCCATCATATCCACGGAATAGTTTCCAATAGGACTCTAAATTCCCTAAAATACACTGCGCATATCTTCCGAGTCTTCAATTGACAAACATAATTAAGCGCAATAAGATTGCTTTCGCGGGACCTGCCGACAGATGCTTGAATTTAACACATTACACCGAGTTTCAGTCGTTCTACCCCTAATCGCTTACCTTTTCAGACTTTCTGAAAACGTAATCCTGCTATGCAAATCCGAGTTTTCACTAGTCTCAAGTGAAATCTGATTACTTGCAGTACGATTCGAAGCCAAGTCCACTACTTCGGCTGGTCAGTGCACAACATAATTGTGCCTCAAAACACTTGCAATGCGAGGTTTACTACAAGCAAGTTATCAAGGTTCATAGCACCTCTAAAAGACGAGAAGGATAAAGCTGAAAAAGGGATAAGAACACAAACAAAAGGAGGAAGCAATCCCGTGGCATAGGTCGTGAACCATCTGTCTCTCCTTTCCCCCTCACGGAGCATAAGGGAAGTCATGACCATGGCAGAACAGTAGTCCAGTAATGCTTAAGGACCGAAACCTACTAAAAGCAGTTCAGCGAGAGGCTGGCAGGCAGGCGGTTTTTGAGAAGCACGGAGAGCATTGGAGCGAGCACACCGAACAGCGCTAGCGCTGTTCGGTGTGCTGTTCGGATGAAAGAGACCCTGTTTTAGATAGTCTTTTTCGCCGCTCCCATCCATTTCCAACACGCTGAAGTAGGTTGTAGTCCAGTGGCATGGGGTTCACCACCTTGGTCGGCCCACCTCACGGAGCAGAAAAGGAGGCAAAAAAGGCGTACCTAATATTGCTCCACCAGCAGAACCTGCTGCCGAATGTAAAAGCTACAGTAATCTGACAAGGAATGCAATAAAACCGGAAGCAGATAAAACTCATATTGAAATATGAAATTGCAGCATGGAAGCAGCCAAACCAGCGTTGTTTATATCTCAAGTATAACAATATCGTGCTAAAACAGTCCAAGTATTTCGTCCATAATCATGGAAATAATTTTATTAGGAGCATTCTCCGAACCCTGAAGAATGCCGCTGTGCGTAGAGCAATAGGTCCTATAGTTAGGAGTTACAGTACGGCTACAAATGGCATCACAACGCACACAAAATTTAATGTTAGGAGCTCAATTCCATTACTCAAACTTTTTCCAATATGATCGATCATTTAAAATGAGAATACAGCACAAATAACAGTCATGAAAGGGAAATAAAAGTAACTTACAAAAATAGTTTCTTTTCGAACTAATCGAAGTTAACCGTGACGCATATTTAGCGTGACGCTTAGCTTTGTGTCGTAAACGAAAACTTTATGGTCATTATGGCAAATTGAATGATTTGGAACATTAAAATTGGCTGACACAGGTTCAAATTTGTCGTCTTGACCCGAGTTCTAAGGGTGAAATTTAAATCATCTAGGAGCGATTCACTGGCGTATTTAATAAGAGTCTTCAAATTTACGTTATCGTCAGCTAAAGTGTAGATCAATGATAGGTGGTCACAAACCAGTCTAAGAAATAACGTATTCAATTCTTCGGCCACAGCTATGGTATTCAGTTTGAGCTTAGGACAGCTCTCTGCCAAGACGTCGTGAAGAGCTGATATTACTTCGTAGAAGGTTGACAAAGACTCTTCGTGCAACACCCGCACATCGGCACGGACTTCAGTATCCTTCTTCTGACAAAACCGGACTTTCGCGCTCCTAGTGAAATTCAAAAAGCGTAGTATATTCATCGAACATACCATCACCAAAAATAAATTAACTTTTTGCAATTCGTGTTGAATATCAGGCACACTCATTCCAGAAAAATGAGTATCTTCGAAAAATTTTGAACTAAGATATTCAGTGTCAGGCCAGATGATCGTTCCTAAATTGATCTGCATCGATAAGTATAAGTTCATTTCGTTCGCGGAAGGTAGCTTTTTCAATTCATATTCCATGTCAAACTGCAGCTTATGACTTTTGTAGAAAATTGTATAATTCTGGTAGTCAATTTTCTCAATTTCTTCGACACACCAATAGTTCCATTCAGCAACAGTAGCAAGAGGGAGCATTTCATCATAGAAGTAAGCGCGAAATTCCTTTCTTGAATTTAAAAATTTAAGTTTCTTGCCGTCCCAGTAGCGATCAACGAAGGCAATATCATCCTCGTTATCCATCTGTAAAAATACAAGTTTGTCATGGGTTATGTTCACACTATTTCCTGAATAAACTGAAGATTTCTTCCAAAAAATGTAATGGTATATACAGTAGGTTAAACTAATCTAAATAATTGTCAAGCTGTTGCCCCAGAGGGAACTAAAAGGATGTAAACGTGGAACCTATACACGAGATTGTTCCCCACACAGGATTAACACGCAAGGGCACGAGTCCAGAAAAAAAAAACATTAAATAGTGAATTATTATTATATTGTGGATATTCCCACCGTATTAGATACAGAGACTATACAACAGCGATCCAATTTTGTATGATATAGTTCAGAAGTTTAGTCGAACTCAAATGAGTTCTATTAGAACAATCTTGGCCAGGTGCACCATGTCTGGCAGGAAATAAGGCGCCAGCATCTCCAACTCCACACGGCTAGGTCGAACGAAATCGCTCAGCCGGGCGGCGCAGAGAAAGAGACGAAAAACGAAAAGAGAAGAAGACAGAAGAAAGCGAACACTCGTGCGGGGGGTTCCTTCCGTGGCCCCCTACACGGGAGCTAATAGAAGTCCTATGGGATGGGTCGCTTACCACCATTCGGCGGCCCACCTCGCGGAACAGAAGGGGAAATATAGAGAACCTACCTAACTCTACAAAACTAACCTGCTCAGCAGGAACTGCTGCCAGATGCTACATCCTTTGCGGATAAGGCATTCTTGACCCTTGGGTGCGTGATGCCCAAACATATTGTGACAAGGAAAGGGCCCGCCACAATATTTTTGAGGGCCCTCAAAAATGTATCAGTTGCGAAAGTTCTACCCAACTTTTTTAATATCATATGGAATAGGAAAATACATAGTGGAGCCGTGGAAGAGAAATGTATACAGACACCCCTAGAGCCTGGACTAGTTAGGCATGTGTATCCATTGTTAGAACTTTATCATAACTATATTTTAATTCTGCTTTGTCCCTGGATTAGTTGGTTAGTACGACCGTAACGCTTTCATTAATATTTCATGTGAGAAAATTGGGCATCTGTAAGACATCCTTCATATGATCCGGAAAGGGATCAAGGGGAGAAGAAGCTGGTCCTGTTAAAGATTAAGCAGATGGCTCGCAGCTCTTACGTACAAGATACATGCACTGGCTCGCTTAGCCCACTTTCAACCCGTTCTATGCCTGGTGAAAGTTAGGTGGAGTCACAATTGAGGAATGAAGAGCTTCTGTAAAAACTTAAGACAGGTTCCTGCAGGGTTAGATCAGAGAAAATTAGGATGATAAGGGTGTGAGATATCACTGAAGAGCAGGGCTTTGCTGTGTGGTATTCCCACAGTTTCTAGCCATTTATAATTATTATTTATACGTTATTCACTCTTCCTGTACACAGCACTGCGATAGCACGCACTACATTTTCACTCCTGATAACTTTTCCCTTCTGACTTCCGCACGAGATGTTAGTATTAGCATTTTAGAATCTCTTTATACAGCCAAGTATCGGTCCTCCCTAAGCATAGAACAATCAGCCATACCCTTCATAATATGCTATAATCAAGGCCACCATTCAATCGCATGAGCTAAGTACCTCAGTCAAGGAGGTTATGTTTTCGTCGGGTTCTTCTGTCTGGTTTTCCTGCATCTTTCTGCCTGTCATCAAGATAACTCAAAAAGTTATGGGCAGATTTAGACGAAATTTACAAGGATTATTAGGTATGTTAGTAGGAACAGTTTATTAACTTTTGGTGAACATCCGTCCATCCGTTTGTCTGCCTCCTTTTTCTCAATACCATAATTCAAAAAGTTATAGACAGATTTTAATTAAATTTACACGTGTTGTACGATATATCACGAAAAGTAAGTGACCAAATTTTTGTGATATGTTTGTTCGATTATAAGTTTGTCACAGTCTTTCATTTTACATTTGTTAGCACAATAACTAAAAAAAATTGGGAGTGGATTTTTATGCAATTTATAGGAGTTTTTAGTAATATCAGAAGATAAATTATTAAATTTTGGCAATGCTCAGTTGGTTCGTTTGTGAGTGTAACTAATGTCTGTTAGCAGTATAACTCAAAAAATTATGAACGGCTTTTAAAAAAATTGAAGCAGTAAATACTGCTGAAGGGCGCAAATGATTAGACTTTGGTGTTGATACAAAGAAAATCGTGGTCTCGGAAGAAATTTTTATTTTTCGTAACCGTTGCCTTGTTTGGGGGAGGTATGCGCTCTCAGATTGCTCTAGTTCTTCTCTATTATCTACACAGTTTCTCGTTAAGGTCATGTGGCCTTTTTAAGCGGCCTTGAGAGTCGCTCTATTCTAATTTTTATATTATACAAGTTACTTATTAAGCCCGGAGCGATGAGGAAGGGACATGTCAAAAAACACGTGCAACCCATCAATACACGAGTGTTCTAAACAGGATCAACGCACTTGGGAACACACAGTGATGGGCACTAAATACATCAAAGTATTTAAATACTAAAT
>LQNS02276883.1:19953867-19966175 GCA_001587735.2 Parhyale hawaiensis | reverse complement strand
GGCACACCGCAACTGGTCAGCACCGGCACACCGCAACTGGTCAGCACCGGCACACCGCAACTGGTCAGCACCGGCACACCGCAACTGGTCAGCACCGGCACACCGCAACTGGTCAGCACCTGCACACCGCAACTGGTCAGCACCTGCTTTTCAAAAATATCAAACTTTTAGTGTTGCGTTCTGCTCTAATTTTGTGCTCAAATTCAGTCAGAACTTCATTGTCCTCGGAACTATGGTGGTATGTCCCTTCAGGGGCATAAGATGGGCCATAGGGTTAAGTTTGTTAGGTTTTCTCATCCTCTGTGTTTTGGGGAGGAGCGCCCCAGGATATAACCCATTAACTGCGAATGACTGAACAATCAGCTCCCGGCACTGCATAAAAGCTACCTACGCATGCTGCAGTTAATGGATTAAACAAGCCTTCGGAACGTCTGTCTTCCGATCCCACTTCCATCATCTTACTCCTGTTACTTTCCCGACTTTGGTTTCTATTCGCGTTGAACCGGTTTAGGAACACCCTCGCGCATGGTTCTACGTTTCAATCGACATCCTACACGTTACTTCCTATTTCTCTTCTGAAGCACCGCACTTGTGTATAGGGAGGCTTGAACATGTTCACTCACAGCTGTTTGTCTGTTCCATCCCTCAAGAAAACAGAAGAACTACATGTAGCTGCACTTCTGTGTACAGCGAGATGTGCAGAAGAGTCGCGATCGGTCGAGCGACGATGCTTCCTACCTTTGGGTTGCGCGGTAAGTTCGTGAAGATCTTCAGCGGAAAGTACAAGGTCAATAAATATAAGCTAAAACATTTTTAATCAACAAAATATGAACCAAGCTTTACCAGGTGTTCGTGAACGGTGGATTTTCAAAGGTTAAGGCTTTTTGCTACTTCTCGGATGGTGCAATGTGGGTTATTCTCAATGGCTTCATTTGGTCATCATTTGTAGAGAATGGCGTGTCTGATCGGTCTTTATCAATGAAGTTGCTATCTCCAGCTCGAAACCTTGCGAACCTCTTCAGTCTTCTTTCGGATAGAAAATAAAGCAAACCGCGAACTAGATCCATCCTGCTGCATGCAGCCTTGGGGCAACTTTTACACCGATTCTGGTCGAGCATTTGTGGACGAAATGCCACTCTCGAGAATGCTTGCTTCTCGTCTTCTTTGGGCATTACGTTGCTGAGGGTCGGCTTCTGCTAGTGTGAATTTAGCTATAAAGAAATGACCAAACAATAATCAAAGCAAACTGCGAACAGTGCCTTAAACCTTTCGTGCCACTTTATCATGTCACTTTTCCTGGGGATAGCAAAGTTTGTAGCGTCCACAAATGTAGATACTAGGCAAGAAAGCGTTAAATGGAAGTGTAATCTAATTTTATTTGCCCGGACTCAATCAAGTTCCAAAATACGTCGAAAGATGAACTGCTAAAAATCAACACGAACTTTCCGGGCAACTCTATACAATATATAACCTTTGATTATGCAAATACAATTTTTTACTTTATTTTTCAAGATAAGTGTAACTTTGAAATGTCAATATTCACTAAATGTATGGCTATGTTGCAAATGAAAACAACACTTTTAAAATAAATACTTAGCCATTCGCCAAGTTTATCATACAATTTGCTTGTTGAGTTTTTTTTTTTTTACCGTTACCTCAGATTATGCAACAAGTTAATAAAAACGCCATAAAGAGGAAATAAATACAAGTGAACAGGAGTATTTTTATTAAACGTCCGAAACCAAGAAATTAAAACCAAAACACTTCAATAAACACTGAAATAAGTGTTTACTAGTGGTAAACATGAGTGAATTTTGAACATGGCAATTTCTATTTTTCATGATTTTTAAAAGGAGATTATCAACAGACTATCAGGTTTCACATTTCAGATGGTGGAATAGAATCTGCAGCTGTTTTTACTGCATTCCACATGCTTACTTTGCTCGAAAACTGCCTATCACCTTTATTATTTCTTTTAATCATTGCCCAGAGGTTCTCAATGGGATTAAAATCGGGGCTATTCTCAGGCCAGGTCATTAACCTTCATTTAAATCCTCCATCCGTAAGCCAGTTGGCAGCGTACCGTGCTTGGTGTGAGGGAGCGTTATCGTGTTGAAATACCAATTTGCATCTGCGTGCGATAGTCCGCTCATCAAGCCATGGAATCACGGTACAATCAAGAAACTGGCAGTACATTTCTGCATCCAGTTTAACTCCTTCTGCCATTTCAAATGGACCAATAAGGGTGTCACCTACCATCCCAGCCCAAAACATTACACCACCACCTTGTTGACTCTTAAGCTGTGTCTGTTGAGGTCGGTGTCATGGAGGACCGATTTAGACGCCCGTCTATCTTGACCATCAAGAGTGGCTCTGCATTCGTCAGTAAATATGACATTGGAGAAATCAGTTTTGATGTTTTTTTTTTAGTTTTTGTTGGAAGTATTCGTTTAATTGCCTTTTTCACTTTCACTAAGCTTGTACAGAATCTCACATCTTGTCTTTCTGCTAAGTATTGGAGCTCCAGCGTGTTCAAATATCGCCTTAGTTGTAGAAATTGGATTTCTAGCAATAGAAACCTTCAAATATCGCATATCCCGAGCAGTCAGTTTCCTTGTAGGAGCTCTATCCGGAGTTTTCCGGTTGACATTACCTTCAATTGCATAAGCCTGAATTATTCGGTAATTCCTTGGAAACTTCGAGTGTTGTCTTAACAGAAGCCAATAACGAGGTCACTTTGATCTTTTCTTCACTGGTTAGCCCGCTTTTCTTGCCCATGTTGACTAGAGAGTGATGTTGCATAATCTGGCTTAACAGCAGAACCCAGTGCGATAAGCAAATGTTGCCAAAACGTGGGAAATGGTTCCGTTTTATTTTTCTCTAATTGTTTCTTTAGTTACAACATACATGTGCACTACGTTACTATTAAAATTTTAAATGTTTGACACTTATCTTGAAAAATAAGTAAAAAAAATTGTATTTGCAATTAAAGGTTGACATACGGTATATTTCACGCAGGCGTAAATAGAGATAATTATTTTATTGTATTGAATGTCGAACACAAGGGAAACTTAAACGCGGGACAGATTTTACCACATACATTTAAAATATCAAACAGATGACGCAGCAAAGCCAACAGTTTTCTCTGCTATCTAACGCGCACTAACACAGACAATACAGCCATTTAGTCCATAACCATAGAAATTATTTTACTCGAGGCAATAAATAACTGCTACAAGTAAGAATAAAAACGCCCTATGAAACAAACAGGTAATCACTAATACGTGCTAAAACAACACACACCATAGTAACTAGTAAACTATAAAACGAGCTGTCACCTTAATTAATACTAGGACACTAGGGGCTTACCGGCCCCTGACCTGAAGGAGGTCAGGCAAACCAGTCTTGCTAAAATGAAAGTTTCTCTCAGCAGACCTTGATGTTAATACATTAAATTAATTGCATGCAGTCGTATTACTCAAATAATTGCTTATTTCCAATACCAAACGCTGATTGCTTACGTTAAAGACATTACGGCCAGTGTGCTGTAGGGATTAATGTAAAACGATTACCCCACATATAATAGATATTTAGGGTTTTAGAGGCAAAACGAACGGAACGCTATGCAATATCATCCACTTCTTACATAATCACAATGTTAGTTTTATGTCATAATCGCTAGTCGTAAAAAGCAGGTATGAATAAGAAAAATTGTTTCAACTTCGTTTCATTCAGCAGACGCTTAGAAATTCACCTATGGGCTTCTTACCTATAATCTTGTTAACTTTCGTTGAAAAATACATGGAACATAGAAAAACTCATCAACTCCACATCCCGTATCACCCCTGTACTTTACAACCAAAACTAGTCAACCTCACCTACATCTACCAATACAATCCAAGTACGTTAAGTGGGAACCCACGTCTTCCACTGCGACAAAATATACATACTGTACATATACCGGATTGGGCATAAATACTGTAACAAAATAAAGCTCAGATTTATCCCAACAAAAAATTATATTTAGTAGTCCAATTACAGAAATTGATTAGCAAATACTGAGGAAACAATATGATATAAGTATTATTCAGAAGGTTTTCCAGAAGCCATCATTACACAACGAAGTCTTTCGAGAAATCATCTATGGCAGCACGCACAGCATCTGAGGGCATTTTCTCCCAGCATTTGTTCAATTTTATCTTAAAAGCTTCAATATTTTGGCAAGGAGTAGAGCAGATTTCATTCTCCAGGAGTCAACACAAAGAATTATCTAGAGCGCCAAGATCAGGTGATGAGGGAGGCCATTTTTCTTTGCTAATCACTGAGGAAAACTTCCAGTTGTTTTTGACCCTGATGGGGTCTAGATTAATAAAGACCGTTACACTGTGGACATTCTTATAGGTGCAGTGATCCCATGGCCTAACTGTGTACGGTGATGAAGTTTGGACTCGGCAACAAGATGGAGACACAAGCCACACTGCTCGAGTAACACAGCAGCGGTATAGACAATGTGCGTAATGTATTAGCAAAGAAGAGTGGCCTCCCTCATCACCTGATCTTGGCGCTCTTGATTATTCTTTGTGGTAACTCCTGGAGAGTAAAGCCTGCTCTACTCCTTGCCAAAATATTGAAGCTTTTTAGATAAAATTGAACAAATACTGGGAGAAAATAACCTTAGATGCAGTGCGTGCTACGATCGATGATTTCCCCTTAAGACTTCGTAGTGTAGTGAAGGCTCGAAGGTTAAATAATACTTGTATCATATTGTTCCTTCAGTATTTGCAAATCATTTTCTGTAATTGGAGTACTCAATGTATTTTTTTGCTGGAAAAAATCTGGCGTTTTACTTTATAACCGTATTTATGCCCCACCCTATATACAGGTATATAGCGTAAGCTATTAACCAACACAGTGATTTGTACCGCGAAAAAAGTCAAATCTCAGTTCATATCTCCATGTACGTGGCATGCGTTATTAGCTGGCCAAATTCCACTTGTTTTGGAAGCTTCATGTAATATTTGCGTCCTTATACCAGCCACATATAAAAAGACAAACCTGCTACCCGCTAAGCGTTGGTAAACTTTTTCAACGCCTGAATTTCCGAGTTCTTATTACAAAATGTATTATTTCTTATACAACTAGTGACTTGATAGGGGGCCAAGAATCTGTATTTAATTCCACCGCGAAAGGTAGGATGAGGAACCTACCTAAATCTACGTTCCGTCGAAGAATGAATGCATAGTTTGGTTCGTTAGTTGTAAACTTTGTTTACCGTCCATAGCCGCAACTCATTCGTTCCAAGAGAGAGAGAGTGTGTAGTATTCAAATACCACATAATTTATCCCATGGCCTACGTGCGCTACTACGGGCAGGAAACAAGGCGCAAAGCATAGTATACGAGACACTCGAGTCGTCGGCCTCCTTCACGACCTTCCACACGAGAGAGTGGGAGGAGTCTCGCGGACTAGGTGCGCTATCTCGATCGACAGCCCACCTCGTGGATGAGAAACGGAAATGGAGAACCTATTTAACTTTACAACACTAACCTCGTCTGCAGGAACTGCGGCCAGATGCAGCATCTCCTGCGGAATAGGTACTCGGGTTTGCCCCGGAGTTGGGTTCGTTCGCATAGGGTAAAGGAAAACCTAATGGTCAGTACGGCAAAATGGATGATCTGCAACATTAAAATAGGTTCACACAGGTTCACATTTTTAGTCGGGAGTCGTTTTCTAAGAATGATCTTCAAATCTTCGATGAGCAACCTATTCGTGGACCCAAATAGCGGTTCCAAGTTTACAGATTCATCAGATAAAGTGTAGGTCAAAGACAAGTGGTCACAAACAGCATGAAGAATAAACTCTTTGAGTTCTCGGGAGTGCCAAAGGGTCTGCAGCTCTAAATTTGGACAGCTTTCTGATAATACTTCAGTAAGAACTTTCAATACATCGACGTATAAATCGCTACTAGCTTGCCGCAGGAGTGATTTGTAGAGTGCTAGCCGTTTTCGGTCTTCACAACGGAAGTTAACAGTCACGTGGTTGGTTAACTCCACGAATTTTAGTATGTTCATTGAACATAGCATCAACAAAAATCCATTGATTTTTGACATTTCTTCTTGAAATTTCGCTAGTTTTAAAGAAGGAAATTGAGTTTCTGCGAATAACTTCAACTGGAGATGGTCAACTTTAAACCATATGAACGTTCCTAATTCGACATGAGTCACCAAGTTCCAACTGATTTCGCCGTAGGAAAGCTTTTCCATTATACTATCCATATTAAATTTCAGCTTTTGTCCTCTATAGGTAATTGTAAAATTGACGTAGTCAACTTCATCGAAATCTTCGATACGCCACGTGTTCCATTCATCAGTAGTTGCTAAGGGAAACACTTCATCGTAGAAGTATGCATAAAATTCCTCCGTCGATTTGAAATATATAGGCAAATGCTTATTTCAATACTTCTTTACTGCAGGAACAGATTCTTCATAGAACTTCGTAAGCTGTAAAGATAGAGTCCGTCTTATTAAGTTTGGACACTGTTTCCTAAATGAAATATAGAAAAAAAAACAGAGCAGTGCTTCACCCGCATCAGCGATAGACGCGAGTTGCTAGCAGACATTCAAGGTCGCGAGTTCGTGACAGCCAGACGGAAGAGTTCCTGCTGCACTTGTGCTCCTTCAGCATCATTATTATATGCAAAAATTCAAGTGGCAGTTTCCAGAACAAAGGCGATATCACTGAGAAAGAATGAAGGAACACACAAAATGACGATGGACACGAGGGTGTTCCCACACAAGCTTAACCTGCATGGCAACGGCGAGCCGGGAAAGAAGAAGAAGAACCATCCTAAGTTTAATCAGTAGAAGTAGGAAATCGGAAGGAAATAAATTGGGCACGAAAGGCAGACGTCCAGAAGGCCCAACTAATGCCTAAGGTAACCCACAGGGCACCCCCGGGGGTCTGTGCACCCCATAGTGCACCCCATATAACTAACATAGGATGGGCGAACCTTATTAACCTAATGCTGCAGCCCGCCCGATGCTCCTTGAAGGGTGCTCAGTCGGTACATTGTGCCTGTTGCTGGTGTGGAGACACTACTACCCTAGCCAGAAACTGAAGGATGGTCGGATGAGGGAAGAGTCGCAGGTCGTCGTAGTAACAGCTTTCCGTCGCTGGCGCATTAGCTTTTGATTTTTCTTTGACTGCGGTCGTACTCTCCAGGGAGGCCAATTAGCATATCTATATACAGTGTGTTAGAAAATTCAGAGCAAATATGTAACCACAATTAAAGTCATCATAGCCGTACCCAGTGGTGTAATTTTTCCTTTTTTTTCAAAATTTAGCTTTTTGAAAGTTACAGAGTTTTTAATTTTCATTCCGAAACAATTCAGTGTACAAAAATCAATTTTGAATTGATTGTAACAAAAATTGATAGCAAAGTGAACCTTCCAATGCTCTATGGGAACATGTGTTCAATATTTGAAAAATGTGTAAAATTACTGAGAATACGAAGTTCACAGTCAAAATATGCTACACAAATTAATAGTCACAGTCGTGAAAACCAAATTCCTACGACGGAAGCCTATTTCAAGACCTTTCAAATGATTCACTGCTTTCCAAAAAACAATCAGATCAAGTACATTTGTGAGGAAGCAAACGGATACAAGGTTATCAGCATTTACGTGCACCCCCATGTTCCCCTGTCACCGCACCAGCTATGCATGACTCGACGAATATCAGTGCTGCGGTAAGTGGTTTTAAAACGTTTGAGGAAGATTTTTGGATACAATACAAGCTGTTCTATTTAGAGATATTAAGCATGGTGAAATTTACATACATTATGTTTGGGTAATCTTTTACTTTAGGGTCAACATTATATCCCAAGATAATTTTCCTTTTTTCACAATATTTTTCAAAGAAATGTTAATATGATGTCCTATTGTTTTTTAAACAAAAACAAGCCGACGTGACGTTCAGTGCTGGCCCGGCGCTGCCACTCTAGACAGGTGATCAGTATGGTGACGCTTGGTTAGGCTAGGTTTGGTTTGTTTAGGTTAGGCTGTGTTAGGTTCACAGTTATTTTACTTTTAAAGATCGTTAAGGGCGCTGACAAACATTGCCATACGTCCAGAGGTTATAATATCAACATTTCTTTACAAACTAGAGCAAAAATCGAAAAATTCTCACGAATAAAATGTTCTTGAAATTAAATTTTATCTATACTGAGCGAGTTTCATAACCAGTGGACCAAAAATAACAAATAATATGCCGTCCCTAAAGTAAACGATTACTCAAACATAATGTATGTAAATTTCACCATGCGTAATAAATCTATATAGTACAACTTTTATATTATCCAAAAATATTCCTCAAACTTCCTAAAACCACTTACCGCAGCAATGACGTTCGTGTAGCCGTGCCTGTCCGGTGTAGTGACAGGGCAACATGCGGGTGCGCATCAACATTAGTGAACTTCTATCAGTTTTCCTCCTGGCAAATGCACTTAATCTGCTCATTTTTGGTATGCATTACATCATCTGAAAGATCTTGAAATAGGTTTTCATCTTAGGAATCTCGTTTTTACGAGTGTGACTATTAATTTGTGCAGCCTATTTTAAATTTGAACGTCATTTTCTCCCAGTTATTTTACACATTTTCCAAACTTGAAAACATGTGCCCATAAAACATTGGAAGATTTACTTTACTACCAAGTTTCGTCAAATAAGTTTGAAAATTGAATTTTTCACAGCGAAAACTTTCTTGGAAAAAAATAAAAACGCTGTAATTTTCTCAAAAAAAGCTGAATTTTGCCAAAAAAAATACACCACAGGGTACGGCTATGATGACTTTACATGTGGTTAAAATATTTGTACTGAATATTTCAAAACACTGTATATGGAGCAGCACAAATCAGTGAGGTGTCGTAGCGACAGAAACCCACTCCCTTCTAAAAACTTGGGCCTGAGTCACAGTGTCAATTGCATCGTCATCGGCTAACTGTACAACAGTACAATTAATTACCAGTAAAGTAATGTGAATAACCAAGATCGTCATGCATGTAAAGTAATAAATTGTTATATATCGACGTAAATTAAGAAAACCCTTTTGGAAAGCTCAACTTAGACATTCATGTAACAAATACCTAGATGTAGCGATCATAATAATTGTCTCAAACTCATAGCTATCTGGTGATAGACCGCTAATGACTAAATACATGTCTAGAGCTAGTTTCCAGTTCAACATTACGACCGGTCGCTTACCTGATGAAAAGGCTGTCGTCTGTCACCTGTCACGTTTCAGGTTAAAGGGAAAACTACTGCAAAACTCTGTTGTTGCTACACGGGATAGCCTGTCTCCCCGTTTGAAAGTCCCATAAGGTTCTCGAGAAGTTGAAATTTGCACGACAGCTGTCGTCTGTACCGACGACAGCTGCCGCGCTGTTTGAAAGGAGCCTAAGACTTGATTTAAAAATAATACCAATTTAAAGAGAAGATATGAGGAATGCTACCAAGTTTCATCTATGGCAGAGAAAGAAGAGGAAGGACAGAGAAACATATCTACAGCAGTATAAAATGCAATGGAATGAAAATGGGCACGAAAGACAGGCATCCCGATGGCCCAACTAAAGGCTGATGTGCCCTACACTGTCACCCTGGATCGCTGCACCTCACAATTGGAATGGGCCAACTTAAGTAATCAACCTATGGCCTACATACCATCCGATGCCCCTGAGAGAACAAGTGCACCTTAGCCCACTTTACATTACCATTCTCAAATGCCGTTAAACAATTGCACAAAACTATTACATATAAGCTTCACTGGTCTCCGAAGTTCAATGGGGGTCAAAGATGAAATGAGGGACACCAAATCAAAAGATACATTGATCCCATATAAATGGGTTTCGCCACTGGCTCAAAACCATATAGCAACCTAGGAACGTTAAAACGTAACAAGGTAGTCAGAAGTAAGCTAACCTTGAAAAGGCTCTAAAAACGGAGGAATAATTTCACAAACGCCAAACATGAGGCAGAGGTGCTCCATGAAGCACAATTCCTAGAAAAGTGGACGTAAACAAATCGACTTCAATACCTTCAATCATTCGACTCTTGTAAATATTGAGCACACTTCCGGAATTGCATCAATTTAGGTTACTTAAGTTTTCATACCAGTACACAACCAATTTTCTAAATCAGCAAATGAACGAGATTCCATGTCCAAATAAACGTGAAACTCGTGCAAGAAGATTTTCCCACCCAGATCAATGCGCAGGCTCACAGCAACTCTAAAAAGCCGAAGACGAACAGAGCATAACACCAGAAGGAGAATGAAACTGGAAGAAACCTTAGGGCACGTCGCAAATCGGTTCAGAAGGCCTAGCTACAGTTCAGGTAACAAACAGGGCCCACTGGGGTCGCTCCGAATAACGTGGAATGGGCGAACCTAACTAACCTAGCCGTTTAGCCCATCTTATACTCCCTGAGGGAATTTACGTTATTCCGAATCTGTGACCGAACGGGTTAATGTTGAAATGACAACGGTATTGCTGGTACTCACCCCGTCGTCAAAGCTTTCAGTTTCCATTTCCTCTTGCGTTGCCATCTCGTGTGCTCAGAATTGATTAAAATACGATAAAAATATTTACTAGTGTGAGGATGGCCGTTAAAATAAGCTGCACGAATAATAACTGCAATGTAACAGAAGATAATTAGCAATTTGGCGATAACCTAAAGGGCACAAAAAATATTGACATTGGAACATCAACTTCCTATGGCGCATCGCTGATGTAGTTCACTCATGTTAGAGATATTCGAGCCACCCGATGCCTGCGCGTCTTCGTTCGTGGGTGGACTCTGCGGAAGTTCTCTGCGTGACTGCGACGGGGACTTCTGCGGACCAATCGCAGGCACTCATCGTGGGAAGAGTGGTTAACGCGAGTCGTTGTGGCGCTTTTTTTCCCTCTCACTCTCTTCTCCCGCTCGTACTTTTTCGCTGTCTCATTTTTTTTTCCTTCATGGACAGGTCTTTTCTGACGGCGACCTGCCCGCTCTTGTCTAGGCAGCTCTTTCGCTACTTGTTTTCCCCTCCCTCTGTCCCATTTCTCCCCTTATCCATCCTATTATGCGGTGGCGGTGATATCACCCTAACCCCGGCCCTGCCTATCCCTGCTCAGTCTTCTCACGGAACGTCACCCGCAGAGGATGGTCCTTTCGGTGCTCCGCCTGCGCGTGCTGGGACCACAAGCCCTGCTCTGGCCTTTTCAGTGCCGCTAATTAACGACCGGACTGGAGGTGCCCCAGCAGTGCACCTCAGCCTCCTCGGTCCCCCTCACCCCCTCCTGTCTCTCCCTATCCTACTAACGCCCCTCTGCTCATCGTTATGCAATTTAACTGCAATGGACTTCTGCATTGCAGATCTGAACTATCCGCCTTCCTCCACAGCAGCAATACAGCCATCGCAGCCCTCCAAGAAACAAAACTCACTCCCAGCTCTTCCCTCAGTCTCCCCTGGCTACACCCCAGTCAGGAGAGATCGTTCTACCGCCAATGGCGGTGGTGGTCTCTTGTTCCTAATCAGCCAGGAATTCCCCTACCAGCAGATTACCCCTAATCACCTATTCCCCAATTACCACACAGTCGAACACCTGGGTGTCACCGTCAGCCCTCACTCAAACATATACATTCCTCCAGCTACATCTTGTCCCCCTGGATACAGGCTCGACTCTTTCGCCCTTTTTGCCGACTCCCTGGCTGACACCTCCATTATGGGTGACTGTAACGCCCACAATACTGACTGGTTTTCTGTAACCCAGGATGATCGGGCTGCCGCTCGGGGTGAGGAGATGAGCGACTCCATTAATAATGGACCCTACTGTCTCCTCAATGGCGACTCACCCACCAGGGTAAGCATTTGCGGGAAAATGTCATTCCTAAAAAACTTCTTAAAATGTGTCTTTCTACCTATAGGTATATCACTTTAAAATGTCGATAGTGCATTAAGGTCCTAAAAGCAAATTGAGCTACGGGATTAATTTAGGGAATTTTTTACTTTAGGTGAGCCAGTCTATTTTCTTTATTCAGGGTCCGATTGTTATGAAACTCGCACAGTATACGGAAAATTGAATTTTAAGAACATTTTATTCATGCAAATTTGTTCATTTTCGCAATAGTTTTTGATAACCTAACCTATCCTAGCCTATCCTAACCTATCCTAACCTATCCTAACCTATCCTAACCTATCCTAACCTATCCTAACCTATCCTAACCTATCCTAACCTATCCTAACCTATCCTAACCTATCCTAACCTATCCT
>LQNS02276883.1:19935273-19945496 GCA_001587735.2 Parhyale hawaiensis | reverse complement strand
AGAACGTTTTCAAAGATTTCGTTCATTGTATCACTTTGAGTTGAGTCATTTAGAAGAGCGTCCCAGTTTACCGACCGCAGCTCATCGTTCAAACCAAACCAATTAATTTGATTATTGAAAGCATTCAAATCTCGTAGACTATGTTATTTTGCGCATTATACTTTGGGCCTAGAAAATTTTTTGTAATAACCAGATTAATTGTCAATACCCTCATTATTTTTATAATAGTAATAACTTCCAGAGCCTGGCACGATGGCCATCGCCGATTATACGATGGCGATGGTCTTTCGACCATCGCCATCAGCAAAACTGCGATATTACGATGGAATATCGCAAAAATCCATCGGCGATAGCGATGGTCCGATGGAAATCTTATCAAACATTCGGCGATGGCCATTTTCTCCATCGGTGATGTGTAATGAGGAAGAACTGGTCCGATGAAATGACTGAACATACCATCGGCGATGGCATAAGATGTGTATCGTCATCGGTTGTACTTCCGATGCCGATGAAATAAGGCAAAAAATATACAAAAAACAGCCTTACGAGTTTGAAACATTCATGATTTAGTAACATTAAAACAAAGAGGGCGTAAAAAGTTTATATTAAGACATTTGCCATATGTCAATTTATAACGTGGGCCGTACATTTCGCTAAGAATAGTATTACTGGTTTGAAAATCACACACAGGCCGAGGTTTGTGGTCTGAGATGTATGCATTTTCAAAATGTGTTAATGCGATGGTTTATCGACGATTTGACGCCTTACGATGGCCATCGCCGACGGTTATTTCATCGTAGGGCATCGCCGATGAAAATTGGCGATTTTTGGTTCCGATGCCGATGGAGCGATGGTATTGCCATCTTACGATGGCGATGGCCATCGTACCATCGATTTTGCCATCGTACCATTGTAACCTAATCTGAGATGACGACCTCTGACAATTTCCATTATGATGTTCATACTAACATTACTTTTATAATCATTTTTCAATGGCCTCGCTATTTTTTTTTTCTTCATTTTAGGGGCATTGCACTTTCTACTAGGGTCGTTCCAAAAGAAATGCCTCCTATTTATCTATTATTCCGAAAGAAGGGATTCGAGGAGATGACATATTTTATTGCTATGATGATCAAACTTCTTCTTATAAGCTCTTCGGACAAAAAAATTAACCACCTGTTTCCAATATGGTGTAAGACCTCCACGAGCACGTGCACGTATAATAGCTGAATTTTGAACCCCATAGACGTTCAGGTTATGAGGAAGCTCTTGAGATGCACCAGTCTTCATTCACAGCTGCCCAGGTAGCGATGTGTTCCTAATCTGCTCTAGAACGATGAGAAGAAAGATTTGACGGAATGACAAAAAGATTTTTTGCATTTGGTCAATCTAAGGCAATCGTTCCTAAAGTTCAGTTTTCTGCGGACCACAGGCGGAATCTCTCTGAAACACACGGGCCTCCCACCATTAAATTGCATCAACTTAGTATATTGCGTATTGCGGTCGCGAAAATTACCAACTGATAGAGACCGCCGCCGCATTTTACGACCTTTTGACTGAAATCCTTTTGCATCAAGGATTTAATGGTAGCAAAATATCTATGACGCCATGCAATGATCATACGTCTAGAGTTGTGTAGCTCGTAAGCGACCAATTACAACAGTAGCCCAGAAAATCGTTCGTCTGAAATGAGCTAGAGCCTTTACGCATTGGGCTGTCGAGGACTGGAAAAGTGTCGTCTAGTCAGATGAGTATGATTCTGGCTATGTAAACGATGCCCACCGTCGTGTTTACCGAAAATCACAGGAAGTCTTCAACAAAGCCGGTGTGCAAGCGGCGATGCCAACACGAGGTGGCTCTGTCGTGTTCTGGGGCTCTCTTAATTACTCGGAAGTGGCCCTTTGATTGAGATAGACATCAAACTGAATAAGGAAAGCTAAATATATTTGTTAAACGACCAAGTTGTGCCATTTGCTAAGAATCTGCAGGAGGATCGAAAAACACGATTTATATGTATGACGTATCATAATAATTTTCGATGTATGAGAACAGCAGCATTCCATGCGTGCCTGACTCCCGTGCCAGAGGTGTCGGGTTCTAGTGACAAGCCTGTCAAGAGATCTTTGTGGCATCTTACGAGCTGAGTTAGCAATTGCTTGGTATGCGGAGCTGGGTGCTGCACCTGGCTGACCAGGAATGGAAGGGTAGGGGCTCGGGTCGTTGAACCTTTCCTTTCGGCATAACAGTTCTGCTCTTACTCCTCTGGGGCCAGTTCGCCTATATCTGAAGCACAAACTAGTGCGTGCGGGTTTCCCAGAGGAGGGTACAGTCAAAGTTGACTTTAATTTTGCTTTAGTAGTGCTAGAGGGCAGACGTGTGTCAGGAGCACGACATGCGTGCTTGACCCAGCATATGTAGTCAAGGAGCCGAGATCGAGTGACGAGCCAGCTGAGCTGTCTACCTTTTTTTTATCCCGAGTACCAAACTTTTTAGGTGGACTTTTATAAAATTTAAACGAGTTATGTTTATCACGAGGAGTAAATGACAAAATTTTGTGATCTGGTTGTTCGTTGGTGTGTTTCTGGGTTTAAATTTATGCTTGATAGCAAAGTAACTCAGAGTTATCAATGAATCTTTATAAAATTTATAAAAATTATCTTTAATAATGTTCAAAGATCGAAATGACTTGATGTTGGTAATGATCGGTTAGTTTGTTCCGAGTGTTTGTTAAAGTATAGATATTAGGTCGACTAATCATATAAAATTTAAAGTTTCAGGAATGCCTCCCATCTTCAGAAATCTAAAATATTCAGGTAATCTAGTAAACTAGAACAGAATTCTTTTTTATTGTCAATATATTAGGGAGCTGAGATGTTGCTCNCTGTACAGTCAGAGGGCAGCGGGTCAGGCATGAACCGTGTACGTGTAGACTGCAGAGGTACAGCCGAGGTCATAATGTTGAGGTTAGGTTTTGCTCTGTGGATGTAGAGAGATTCCAATGTTGCGAGTTCGAGTGGGGTAGAAAAGACTATGATTGAGAAGTCTTTTGTGCTGATAGGATAATTATTTTGTTCAGCATGGAGACGGGGAGCAGAATGAGCAGGTTTTGCGAGTGGTAGACCGGTCCTACTGGATACGCCTAAATGTTGATCGATTCGAGCTTTGAAATGTTGTCCAGTGCTCCCTATATACGAAGCATTGCAGCTTCTGCATTGATATTTGTAGACAACACTAGACAGTAGAGGTGTAAGAGGTCTACCACTCGCAAAACCTGCTCATTTTGCTCCCCGTCTCCATGCTGAACAAAATAATCATCCTATCAGCACAAAAGACTTCTCAGTCATAGACTTTTCTACCCCACTCGAACTCGCAACATTGGAATCTTTACATCCATAGAGCAAAAACCTAACCTCAACATTATGACCTCGGCTGTACCTCTACACACTGTTCATGCCTGACCCGCTGCCCTCTGACTGTACAGATGTTGACATCCGGACCTTCCAAGCTTGCTCCATTCAGTTGCATTTTAGACTTACTGCGTCGTTGTAGAGTCGAGGGATTATATAACTGTTATTTTTTCTTAAGACAAGATCAAATGATCTAATGGACTTATAAAATCTAAAGACTTCTACCCTCCGTAAGGAGAAACTTTAAATTTTATATGATTAGTCGACCTAATATCTATACGTTAGTATTTTTCTGAGCTTGATCTCCTTTTGTGTTTGTTTAATGTTGATCAGAACGTTTGTTAACAGCATAACTCAAAATGTTCTGAACCAATGATCAACAAAATTGCAGAAGCTGTCATTACTGCCGCAAGGCACAAATGGTTAAATTTTGGCTTTGATAGAGAACAAAATTACAGTTTCAGAACCAATTTGAATTTATCCCTACCGTTGCCTTGCTTAGCGAAGGTATGCGCTCTCAGAGTGCTCTAGTGTACTTATGAAACGTACACGCCTCGTTATCGAGCAAGTCCTTTGTATTACGCTATGATTTCATGACACCAATACGAGAGTCCAAATTCTGAGGTAGCTACCGCAAACAAAAATGTTGACGTACTGTATTTAAAACAGTTACACGTGGCCCTAGATAATCAAGAGCTGCACAGACACCGGCTTACAGACACGACCGACCCACTTTCTGTCGAGTGTGTGTGAGTTCTATTTGAGTTCGTCACTGTACTTGGTTGTGAGAGTGAACTTCAAGGCCGAGTATAGTCATCAGGCTACAGGTTGGATGGTGAAGGATTGCCGTCAAGATCTTCTTGTTTATTTACATATTATACAGACACGATCGACCCGCTTTCAGACACGATCGACCCGCTCTCAGACACGATCGACCCGCTCTCAGACACGATCGACCCGCTCTCAGACACGATCGACCCGCTCTCAGACACGATCGACCCGCTCTCAGACACGATCGACCCGCATTCAGACACCACCCGCATTCAGACACCACCCGCATTCAGACACCACCCGCATTCAGACACCACCCGCATTCAGACACCACCTGCATTCAGACACCACCTGCATTCAGACACCACCTGCATTCAGACACCACCTGCATTCAGACACCACCTGCATTCAGCCACTGCCTGCATTCAGCCACTGCCTGCATTCAGACACTGCCTGCATTCAGACACTGCCTGCATTCAGACACTGCCTGCATTCAGACACTGCCTGCATTCAGACACTAGCTGCATTCAGACACTAGCTGCTTTCAGACACTAGCTGCTTTCAGACACTAGCTGCTTTCAGACACTAGCTGCTTTCAGACACTAGCTGCTTTCAGACACTAGCTGCTTTCAGACACTTCCTGCTTTCAGACACTTCCTGCTTTCAGACACTTCCTGCTTTCAGACACTTCCTGCTTTCAGACACTTCCTGCTTTCAGACACTTCCTGCTTTCAGACACCGCCTGCTTTCAGACACCACCTGCTTTCAGACACCGCCTGCTTTCAGACACCACCTGCTTTCAGACACCACCTGCTTTCAGACACCACCTGCTTTCAGACACCTCCTGCTTTCAGACACCACCTGCTTTCAGACACCACCTGCTTTCAGACACCACCTGCTTTCAGACACCACCTGCTTTCAGACACCACCTGCTTTCAGACACCACCTGCTTTCAGACACCACCTGCTTTCAGACACCACCTGCATTCAGACACCACCTGCATTCAGACACCACCTGCATTCAGACACCACCTGCATTCAGACACCACCTGCTTTCAGACACCACCTGCTTTCAGACACCCCTTGTTTTCAGACACCACCTGCCTTCAGACAGTTGTTGAAGAGATTGCCTGCGGCGAAAGAGTAATGTGTAGCATTTTTCCAACGCACCAAAGGAAAAAAAACTCCGCAAATTGGAACACATGCATTTAAATATTCAAGTATTAAAAACTATCGGTAAAAATAAACTTCTTTATTATACAGGTATCTGATGTGCATTTGGGCTTAAACAGTCCAAATATTCTGTCCGTAATTATAGAAATAATTCTACTGTTAATGTAGAATAAGGGCTTGAATATTAGGAACAGCATTATCGCAGAGTCATACACCAGGACGTCACGTAATGTTTTATCTTATTAAAAATCACTTAATAGTTCAAAAAAAAAAAGTTCAATAGTAACTGGAGGGAAAGCAACTTAATAAGAAGACCTGCTCAAATTGCTAAACGATAATCTAAAGCATCTTGTATTTCTAATTATTTGTATATAGACATATTTTCGAGGCCATAAAATTATAATATTGGTGCGAATTTTTGCAGCAATTACATACTGTACATCGATTGCGCTCTCTACACAATTACGTTCAAGAGATCAAAACAAAGGAAATCAAGTAAAATATTGTACACACGTCACGTCTTGTCTAAGATTAATTAATAAAAGTATCCACAAAAGCACAGAAATTAACTAGACTGACCTCGTTTCGGTCGGCTTGCAACACCAGCAACGTACAGATCCTATAAAGCCCACCCTTCTGTCTTACACTCTCACTTTATCTGTTTCTAGAGACAGTCGAGAATAGAAAATGTATGTGACAGTCAAGTCCAGTATCACTTTTGACTTATCTTTCTCGCCTAGCACCGAATTAATGAATGCGAACTATAAAATACATTTGTTAGCGAAAACGTTCGCTCGCCTTGCTTGGACCAAAATAATAAAAAAAAATGCTGGGACGAATCGGGTTACAGGAGGGCGATAATTCATAAGAACATAAATTCCTCATTTCCAGTTCTCCATCCAAAGAGAATGCAAGCCTTAATTTCCCAAATTTTGCTAGTATCTGAGGGTGATCCCGTTCCTTGCTAACAGATATCCAAAATAAAGTTTCACCAAAAAAGAACAGAATTTACCATAATCCCAGTAAAGGGTGAAGAATTCCCTAGAAAATTAGGTAATATCCTTGACTGTTTTGGCAGGGAACTTATTACTAATAAAACTCGCAACTGTGAGTGGCTGAAGTTACTTCATATTCTCGACGAACAAGCAGAATCAGGATCATCCGTGGAAGTTATTGTCGCCGGGTTGCGTATCGTAAACGAGAATCGAATAGTCATTATAGCCAAATGGATGATGTGCAGAAGTAAAATTGGCTCATAGACTTTTACATTTCGAACCGGAATCCATATTCTTAGGAACACCTTCAAATCCCCAATGAGCAACTGCGTGGCGGCTGCAAAAAATTCGTTCAACTTTTCGTTACCGTAGGAGAGGCCAGACAGAGTGTAGGTCAATAATATATGGTCACAAGCAAGTCGATGAAATAGCTTCCTCAATTTTCTGAACTGGGAGAAGAATGAACGGGGCTCGATACTTGGGCACTTCTCCGATAATACTTCGCGAAGAACTTTCAATATTTTTTTGTGCAAATTAATGCTAGCGTCTCTGAATCTATACCAAGCTTCCATGTTGTAGGCGACACGACCTTTTTGGACATGAAGTGCGACATCAACACCCTTGACTGATGCTAAGAATTTCTGCATAGTAATCGAGCAAATCATCAACAAAAACAAATTAACTTTCTTCATTTCTTCTTGAAACCGCTCTTGATCCATTTCAGCAAATGGAGTCCCTGCCAATAACGTTGACTTGAGAGCTTCCGGCTCGGGCCACATGAGCGTTGCCAACTCGATATGATTTGACAAACCCGGATTCATTTCGCCCCAAGGAGGGAGATCGTTCAATAGACGTTCCATATCAAAGTATTGTGTTTCACCTCTGAAGGCAATTGTATAGTTCTGGTAGTCTATGTTAGTGATGTCTAGGAAATTTCGATGTTTCCATTCATCTGTTATTGATAACGGAAGTACTTGATTGTAGAAGTATTGGTGAAATTCTTTCTTCGATCTGAATAACGGCAGAGCCTTATTCCTCCAATAATCTTCTGCAGAAGCAGCATCTTCTTTGAGTAGCACAAGCTGCAAAAAGATATCAAGAGTCAGTCTTAGTTGGTATCTCCGCAGGGCTGCCAAAATAAAATAAAGAAGTCGCATTGTTAGTAATCATCATCTGCGAACGAAGTGAAAGAGGTGATGATGTTTTTGCTGAAGATTTAAATTTATATATATATACATATTAATAATGGGTCGGATGTGATTTTTGGACGCTTGCGGATATAGATCTTTCAGTGGATTTTACAGTTCTGACATCCGTGGATGCGATTGCAAATGTCACCATATCAGAATCCGCAGATGCAGTAGTTCAAAAAAGGTGCAGACATCCGCGGACGCAGATGCGGATATTCACCCCATTACTAATATATATATATATATATATATATATATTTGTAGGTTTGTCTGCCCACCTAAAAAGCGGTAGAAGGAGTTGAGCAATGTTCATATTTTTTTGCAGGGAGTTGGGTGTGTTGACTTAGATGTAACCCATGCCAAAAAAACTAGGCCTAGCAGGCCATCAAAAATGACGGCGTTGAATTTGCCTCTACCGCGGCAGCTTGTCTTACGCCACGAGGAGTTCTAATTTTCTTATGTTATTAGGAAGGGAGCTAATCCCATGGGAGGGGGGCTGAGCCCTATCCTAGTTGAACTCAGCATCCACAGGATTGGCTGGTCAACAAATATGACACCACGAATGATGGTCTTACGCCACGAGGCATTCTGGTTATTATTATTATTATTATTATTATTATATTCCTACTTTAGGCATCCCTACCCACATAGTGCACTATGATCCAAAGAGAGGTAGAAAGAAGGGACATAACGAATGTCAAGGGAAGTGTGTCACCTGTCTGTGCAGAAGTCGACGCTCATGGGAAAAGCAAGTTGGGAAAGAGGAGGAAGAACAGAACAAAGTGTCATCAATAGAAACTTGAAGATGGAAGGAAGCATAGTGGGTACGAAAAACAGACGTCCCGAAGGCCTAGCTAATGGCTAAGATAACATGTACAATCTCCCTAGGGGCGTTGCTCCCCATAACATAATGATTCGCAAAACTAGAATAGTAGTTCTCATTGCTTCTATCCCCAAGCACTTGCTGGAATTTAACTTAAATCTCTGACTTCCGTTTTTAATGCTCAAAGTCATTAATGTTATCCTAAGTCACCTTCAGCAAAGCTAAGAGGCTCTCTACGCGCAACTTCTGTTGAAGTTCGTTTCCTTAACATGTTTCTCCAACATCCGAACAGATAAGTTAAACTCCATATTATACCAAACCACTTCTACTATAAAGCTACGTGATACTTCTGCTTTGGCTTTACGCCACCTCAAGGCGTTGCAGAAACGTGAAAAAACAGGAAGAGCTGACTAGTATAACGCAGAGAGACAAGTATAACGCCCACGCGAGGGTGTTGCCTCAATCTAGCGCGCACAGGGACAGCAAGTCAGGAAAGAACCTGAGCGACAGAAAGAATCTGAGCGACAGAAAGAATCATTAACAAAAGTATGAAAGTGGAAAGAAGCAAAGCGGGCATGAAGGGAAGACGTCCCGAAAGGTACGTCGAATATAACTACGTACGTAGTTTACGGCTATGGTTCAGACAGCCTATACAGGGTCCCCATGAGGGTCTAAATTCCAAGGCAAAAAATATCTTCCTTCTACCACATATCACGGAAACTTCACACGTACGAAAATGAATTTGATAGTAATAACTTTAATAAAATACCCATAGAGACTCTACAATGTTGAAATGTAACATGGTGCACAAGAGAAAGTTTCTTATTACTTGACAACGAACAAAGGACATGTCGCAGTGGTCCCACATTCTAGACTTCATCACGACCCACTGCTTGGCCTCCGTCAGGTAACAGTAAGAGCTTCTATCGTAGATACAGATTAGATCGCTTGTAGCCAAAGCCATTACAGATGCCTTTAAATAAAGAGTTATTACAATTTAATCCTTTTCTAGGCTCGAGGCGAATTTTGTGGTCCTGACTGAAATACTCAACAAATGTACTCTTGAGTGAATATTGGACATGCATTATTAGACCTAGAAACATTCATGAATCTGCAGAATATATCTTTATGCTCATCGTTCATTACGATCATTTTAGATGATTACTACTACAAGAAGTAGAAAGAGGCCAAGTTTGTGATACAGAAAAATCTTGAATCAATCCAAGCAAGAATAAAAAAAAATGATTTCAAAGATTAAGGTTAGACAATGGTAATCCGAAAGAGGCACAGCTAGTAGCAAGAGGAATTATCTGAAAACTTTTCCAATATGCTCCACGATTTGGAGAGGCTGTCAGATCTTCTCCAAAATTATACTGTCATATATATATATAGATATTGATGAGTAGGATTCCAATTAAAAGTCGATTAGTGGGTGTGTTTCATTCAAGCACTGCAGAGCACACATGCAAGGAGACAGAAGCAAAGTTTCTACCGAGCGCAGCTGCAAGGTTCATATGAAGTCAACAGCTTCAGGGCTACAGTACCTGACGCAGCACCTCACCCGTACCTACATAACCTAAAATTTCGATGCAACGTAGAATTCAAGACATTTCAGCTCCTACCTGTTGTGCCAGATGCTCAACCTCATCATTTCTGAACTAAAGGTGATTGCTCACCGAGGCCGGAGCGTAAGTCCCGACTGCTCACCGGGTAGCCCTATGGGCCAGTTGGTCAGTCCATTGCCAGCTACGTAGCAATTCTATCAAAACCAGCATCCTTCCTAAGGGCGCTGGCACACCAGGAGCTGTTGAGCTGGCAGGCGGGCAGGTTGGCAAGCAGCACTACCGTCCCTCACGACGATTTTG
>LQNS02276883.1:19913711-19924017 GCA_001587735.2 Parhyale hawaiensis | reverse complement strand
AACGTGATTTTGGAATCACTAGTACAAACAAACTACAACCCAGTCGGCATGTTGACAAGAGTGTGAAAATGGCAAGCAGAGTACTGGGATTTATCACCAGAAACTTTGAATACTAGTCCAAGGACATCATCGTTCTTTGGTACAAGTCATTAGTGAGGCCACACTTAGAATTTGCTGTTCAATTCTGGTCGCCACATCTCTGTAAAGATATCAATAACATGGAAAGAGTCCAACGCAGAGCAAAGAAATTGATACCTCAGCTGAGAAACAAGTATGAACGTCGCCTAAAAGAACTGGGTCTGATCTCACTCGAGCAAAGAACTGGGCCTGATCTTTCTCGAGCAAAGACAACTCAGAGGGCAACTTATAGAAACATGCAAGTACTTGAATGATTTCAACGACGTACCTACAACGGAATGGCTTCAACGATGTACCTACAACGGAACTTTTTGAACGAGACCTTAATGATCGTTTCCAAAATAACTGTCAAAAACTCAAGCATAAAACTCGAAGAACAACCTTAAGTCAGCAGTTCTTTCCCTATTTCATAGTCAGCATTTGGAATAGACTCCCTTCCGACGTTTTTGGTGAGATTCGGTCTACTAGTTTAAAAAAAAGTCTTGACATACATTGGGAGAGACATCCTCCACAGCTAATATTTCTTTCTCCACGAGTTGCAAGCACTAAACGGCCAAAGCTTCGCAGCCGACTTTTTCTCACTTCCGCACCATCTATATCTTTCAGCTCCGTAGACCAGCGGCTATCGATCATGCTTGCGTGCATTCATGACCATCTCTGTGGCTGAGATTCTTCTCTCCCTTTTCTTCTTTTTTTCTTTCGTCTTCCATCTTTTCTTCTTTTGTTTTCTCAGTCCTCTACTTCCTATTATTATAATGGCATTAGCTCATAGAGGGCCGGGGCGTAAGTTTTGGTTTCTTTTTTTAAGAATGGGCCTCTTGGTTCGTCTACTGCCGCCTATCTAATCTAATCTCCTGCGGAAAAGGAAAAGGCACTAGGGACCCTTGGGTGCGTGAGGCCTAAATATATCGTGGCAGAGGAAGTTTCCGCCAGTATATAGGTACCCCTGAGGGCGTTCTTCGGTCTCATAGGTTTCATTCATGCGCCATTCAAACTAGGGTAATGACGTGTCAAGCAGTAGCCGATAGTAATCAGTTACGTTACTAGTTTACGTTAGGCGTTAGAGGTCTCTCTGTAACCACCATCTTGACCAGGTGTAAGCATCTGCCATGCACTAATAATAATTGTAACAAGTTTCGAGTAAAACTCGACATGTTGCTAGAAACAAAAATATATACCAGTGGAGCAGTTTAAGGCATATTCTATGAAGACAGCCTACCACTGTACTCCTTAAGTCAGTATTTTTCTATTATGTTCCTAATTACCGAAATCTAGCAACAGTACTGTTAAAGTGTCGATTGATACAAGGGAAAGGTTTAAATATATGACTAAAGGGCAAATCTTACCTTAAAGTTTACTATGCAGTTCTATTGCTTCATTGCCCATTGTATATTCAAAGTTCCATTTAATATTGTATCAACTTACCAAGCAAACAGTGTAATTTTGCCATTGTTCTAAAGGTCTAGGAAAGCTTCAACTATTCAAAATGAAATTATATCTTAAACCTAAATGTTTTATCTTTTTCACTCAAACTAAACATCATCTCTTTTGATATAGGACTGTGATTGGAAACCTTATCCTCAGAATAAATAGAAAAAATAACAAAAATAACCCCTACATATAACGGACCCTCGGACCAACTGGTTCTGACTAAAAAAGTCAGAATCAATGGATGCGTCTCAAAATGTAAAGAAAGAAAAATAAACCGTATAAGTATCAATATTAAACTATCATGGCTTTGCTATCAAAGACTGCTACGATAAACTATCACAGGAAAAAGAACAAGTAAGACATTATTATTATTATAATATATTTTGTTTAACCTCCGTAGCCGCAACTCAGGCGTTACAACAGAGAAACTACTTGTGCAGTATTAAAATACCGCATTTTGGGTAGGCGTGGTGGCCACGTGCGCTACTATGGGCAGGGAAACAAGGCGCAAAGTATAGTAGGAGACACTCAAGTGTTCATCCCCTTTAAGTCTTAGTTGACTCAGTGCTTTACTATTGGCGGAGCTATTAAGGAGCGTAGCATCTCCAAGAAACGAAACGAGGAAACGGAAGAAAGATCGCTAGTGCAAAGGTCCCTTCCGTGACGACTCGCACGGGAGCAAACGGGGAAGTTCTGGGGTGGGGCACCTACATACATTTGGCTGCCCTGTTCGCGAAGCATAAAGGGAATTCTAGAGAAGTTACTTAACCTACTAACTTCCTCAGCAGGAACTATAGCCAGCTGCAACATTCCCTGAAGATAAGGCACTGAGGCAGTTCCTGGGTGAGTGATTCTCATCTACATGTTGATGGGGAAGGGCTTACCAGAATATGCTCCTGAGGGCGCTTGAAGACGGAATCTGCGCTAGATGGTTGGTTATTCAATATTAGCTCTACCTACACTTTGATAGAGCAATTTTAGGGAAAGAATAAGATAACGAAGACAAAACTATATCAGTTGGAGCGTGCAAAGTGGAGAAAAATATAGCGGGATGACAAGCAAAAAGTTTCGAAGATCCTACTTAAATTTATCTAGGGAAAACTGGAGGTTTTCTACTTTTCCAGCTATATTTGTTAAGACCTGGAAGTTTCCATCAAGATCTGGTGATCCAAAAATAAAAAGGTGAAATTTGTAAATCGTGAAACAAAAAAACTAAGACTCAATGGCGGTTCATAGCTTCTTGAACTATCCCCCTTGATGAGAAGCTAGAGAAACGAACAAGATTGCCACTGTCTACAGTGAATGGAGTACAGTACTTTCAAATCGATCTATTTAGCCCTAAGCCGCAAAAAGTCATTCTTTTACATTTTAGATAATGCTATTTTTATAAGAAGCCTAATTACGATCCGTTTGGGGTTAATTTAATGTCGTCAATGTGACGTCACCAGCAAAAATTTCATCAGCCAATAATAGCGCTTAAATTTAGAGCGCAGCCTGTTGAATTGCTCCAATCAGCGCCGCTGCTGGCCATGCTCTGCGCGATGCCAAGGATTGTAGAAATAAACTTGTGAACAATTAAAAACTTTTACTACAACAGGTTTAGACCAGAAAGCAGTAACACTGAAAGTAGTAGAAACCATTTGACCTGTTAATTCAACCTTTACTAAAAATTCATACTCTTGCTTTACATAACTTTTATCAAGTAAAAAAATAGTCAAGAATTAGAAGAAACTGATATTTTCTGAATTTGAGAATAGCGTCTATTGGGAAGCGCCGAGAAAACTTGCGATGACAAAATTAACAATGCGTGAAAAACCTCAAAGTCAACAAGAGTTTACAGACTGCGGAATTTCCATGTCTGAGGCTCTTAATACACATTCAGCCATTAGTAGTGGTACGTAACAAACTTGTGAAGTTTCATTTCGTTGTCTTCGTCAAACAATTTACAACGAATGGCCAAAAATTGAAGCTCATCCACAGCTTAGGCAGTCCAATATTTTCATAATATGAATAGATTTTACTTTTCATGATACTGTTGAAAAATGTGCCTATATAGCAAATTTTACTGGAGAAATTTCGTCGCAATAATATATAAAGGCGTAATATGGCTGTTTTGAGGACATGGCCATCTGAGTGTCAACTGTAGTCCTCCAGCCACCGACACAGAGTTGATAATAAGTGCTTGGACAGAATACAATACCAGCGAATTTGAAGTAGAACAATTCTCGAGTCAAAAACATCAAATTCCCAAAAGCCCCTTCGTAAATTTATGCACAATTTTAAGGAAAACTTAGACGTTACCATTACAAAATTCTGCTATCGTCAGTTAAGATTATTGACTGACAAGTTGACGCGTCAAAAATTGCTTTCGGCGATTTCTTGGAAGCACGCACCTCCATCGACCCCATAAACATTAAACAGCACAGAAATTCTTTAATTAACATAACTAATTTTAATTTTATAGAAAGGATTACCGGAAAAGAATCGATGGTCAGAGAGAATTTTTTGTAGGACATATTATTTTAGCTTCTGGCGCGATTGCACTAAACGAACTATATACTCTAGTAAGCATCTGGAGCCGAAAAGAAAGACACAAAAAGCAATTACTCAACAACAAGTATCAAAGCAGCAGCTGTGGATAGAAAGTGACCACTATTCCGGGTCACTGGAAGCATTCGTACTCACAACCTGATGCAATGATGAGCAGCTCGTACGACAGATATGCTACAGGCTTCTAACGCATCAGAAGAACGTGCGAGAAGCACATCCTCGCACCAAGTTGAATGCCTGGTGTGGTTCCTGCAATTTACTACTCGCAATGCTAACTTTTTTAACTCCTCTAGTATGAAACTCCGATCTTCAGTTATCTTGATTTGCACCATAAGAAAAATCCACAAAAAGAGTCCGATTGGACATCGAATAGAGGGCCAAGCTCCGAAATTAAAGTCATCGTCAGACGTATGAGGTTCAGAGTTAGTCAACAGATGCTTCTCCGAAGAGAACGGCTGCAGAGCTTGTTTACTCGACGGTCAAATTTACGTGTTCGTTCTTTCAGTAAATCGTCAAATGTTCGATTTTATTTTTGTCTACACGATTCGGCGAATAGAAAACTTAGCAAAACGGTAGCCAGTAGGTTATGAGTTTTAGAACGAGTCCCTTTCGAGAGGCTCCAGAATTGTCTTCGAGTCATTAGTATTATTTCAAAAAGTTTAAGCCTTCGACTCATTAGTATTATTTCAAAAAGTTTAAGCCTTCGAATCATTAGTATTATTTCAAAAAGTTTATGCCTCAGTTCCCACACAACGGCGATCTAACAGAGATAGGAACAGGGGACATAAAGGATGTCGATAGAAACTGGGAACCCATGCACGAAGGTGTTCTCACTCAGAATCAACCTTACCTCTATCCCAAGAAAAAGCCCTCAGTCGAACGGTTCAGCCAGGAGAATAAAGCGCGGCAGATATACAATTACCATTCAGGAGATCTACAGAAACTACATCCCATTGCCACAGTGGAGGAAACACACCAAATCATCGTCAGCCTTCGCTCTCCAACTAGCAGCGATAGAGAATCTGGGAATCTAACTTTGTCAAGACCACAATATCACACCTTCTTGAGGGCTAAATAAATCATTTTCAAGCTGGACCGTCTACACTACGTCTATAGAAACACAGTAACTGAATATGCAATTGTCATAATGGCAATATGAATAATTTGCATCACTAAAATTGGTTCAATGAGGTTCACACTCTTAATCTCAATCCTGTTTTTTATAGCAGATTTCAAGTCTTGCAATAGGGCCGAACTTTCAGCTCTGAGGTAATTTTCTATATTTACAGAATTAGGGGACAGTTTGAAAGATAGGAGCACATAATTCGACACAAGTAAGATGATCCATTTTCTGAAGCCAGCGTCGTTGAAAAGGATCTCCCAGTGAAAATTTGGACAGCTCCTTTTAAGTTGTTTCGAAATTGTCGCCATAACTTCGAAGTACAAAGACCACGATCTAACAATCAAGGTCGTATTATCATCTTTTATGCTCAGCGACTGTCTGAATGACATTTTGGCATTCGTGACCCTTTCCAGGAACTGCGGCAAGTTCATGCTACACATCATGAGCATAAATACGTTGGCTTTCTCCATGTTGAAGCGGATGTCAGCGATGTCCATGGCAGCAAAAGTATCATCGGCATAGAGTTTCGACATGGGCTTCTCTTTGCTAGGATACACCAAACGGCAAATGCCCAACAGTTGCCGTGCGATCGTACCGCAATTTTTGTTGTTGTAACTTTCTCGCTGAAAGTAATCCATGTTTGCAGTGAACCATCGCCCACTCCGTAAGACTGCACAGTTCAGGTAGTCAATTTCCTCAACATCAAGTGGATTCATCTCGTACCATACGTGAGTGGCTTCAAGAAAAGAGTTCCTTAGAAGGTAATCGTGGAGGCCTTCTCGAGTGTCTGGGATGACTTTTACCATTGGCTCGAAAGACCAAAGGGTGTCTATGGTGGCTCGATCTTCTTCTATCTGTTGCCTCGATAGCTGGAAAAATACCACAGCGTTACAAGATTGATCTGATTTCCTCCGAATTCAATCGTTTCCCCTAGAGTGCGCTTCAAGTCAAACATTTCGAGTATAGCACGGCACCTATATGAGACCGATTATGAAGGCCAATTAATTTCGAGAAAGGGTTAACCGTCTAACATAAAACAGATTCTCCAAGTTAAGACGAGGAAATTTAAGTTTTGATCAGCAGGGAGCAGCCGGGACCCGCGCTTCTGCCCTCTATGGGCTATTACTATTACGTCAGAATTGTTTCAATAGCTGAAGAAAACTAGTTATGAAATCTCAGCCAAGGAGGTGACCATGCAAGCACGATTACATAGGTAATTGCAGCAACATAGACCGCAACAGTACTTGAATCTTAGGTCAAAGTGGCCTCTGACGCTGGCGGCCAAAATGGGAAAAATTGGTTTTCTCAAGAGCGATTATGAACATGTCCAGACACGGTCATGCAGGTAAGCACCCAAGTGCGTCCCCGCCGTATCCTAGATACCTTCTTCGCAAGAAAAATTTTGGGTAGCTACATTGGATTTTTATATATTTGTTTTTTCAGAATTAGAAATGGGAAAGGAATAGCTCTCGAAAAAATCCCATTTTTCCGTTGCCGACTTTTCGCCGACAGCCTCAGACCTAAGAGTCGAGTACTGTTGCGGTCTACGGAAGCAGTATACAGCGGGTACTCTGAGATGTTACATTGCCGGAGCATAAATGGTAATCTATTATTGTAGCCATTAAAAATTTGGCCAGTAATTCTTCATCTTGAAGTTCGTAGCTTTGGGGGAAGGGCGTGGTTCATATGTCAATGTGATCAATTCTATAGCATTTCCACACGAAGTACGCAGAAAGATTGGATGATCCAGCAGAGGAAAAGATAGAAGACTCAAATGTGATCAGAACTGTTCGACTAACAACACAGATCAGAAAGCCCGTCAGGCCGTCCTGGAGAAACCTACAGGGAATATCGCGTATCGAAAGTATTAGAAATTGACAGATCTGGAACTGTCTCTTATATTCAAAACCATTTTAACCTTGTGGAAAAGTGTTCTGTTTCCACAATTATTCAAACAGGTATTTGAGTTGAGAGGCTGCGTCAAAAGTCTCAAACCGATGATATTGAAGAAAAATCGAAAGTATCGTTTTCAGTTGGTCAAAAGTAACGAGGATCGTAATGTGCTATTGGCGAAAAGTGGCTTTGTCGAAAAAATAAAGTTCAAAAGGTTAAGAAGCGATAAAACGCGTGTTCAACAAAGACTAGGGAAAGAATTTCATCCCCAGTGCCCTGCTTCAAGACGAAGGGGATATTCTCCTATAATATAGAGGAGCAATCAGTACAGGTCGATGAGTACTTTTCAACTGTCGATTTAATTCCCAATTATGATAATTTGTAAGTGAATTCTTTTGTAATTTAGCCAATGCCCTAAAACGTACAACTGCCAGAGATTCCTCCACAGTCATCACATTGCATGCTTGGAATGGCCCGCTCTATCACCGGATTTAAATCAACTAGAGAATGTATAGTATTATGTCAGGAACTCGATATACAACAAAACTATCATCTAAATGAATCGTGGACAGTGAGTAGTAGGCCTTTTCACCGGACTTCTCAGAATTTCAATTCACCGAGAAGATGCCAGAGATTGCGTTCCGTTATAAATATAGATAATTTTACTCATCACTGTTCGTACATTACATCACTCAAAATTTTATTTGAAGAACGTATTTCCAATAATAATCATTATTACATCCTTAGTTTAAGCCTCCATACCCTCACGGTACACTGTAATCCAAAGAGGATGAAAGAAGGGACATATAGGATGTTGAGAGCAACTGGGAACCCACGCATGAGTCTATTGCAAGTCAGGAAAGAAGAGGAAAAACAAGAAAAAAGATAATCAGTAAGATTATGAAGATGGAAAGAAGCAGTGTGGGCAAGAAAGATTTTCCGACTTCTCTCAAAGACCGTTAATGGCTATGGTAATCTACCAAATCCCTTTACTAGGGCGCTGCTCTTCATAACGTAGAAGGAGCAGTCAACTTCACTCTATGGCCCATTACCCCGTAATGAGGGGGGGGAGGAAGCCAGGAGAAGTAAAATACTGAGTGAACTCCTAAAACACAGATGATCCAACTGGTCCAACAAACGCAATTGGCAACATTTATGAATGCCACTGAAATTACCTCCATTGATTCGTAAGGCCAATCGAGAGTAGCTGCCTTATTTGTAAATGTATAGTACGTATAAACTGTTGTAAGCTATACGGCACACTCAAAGTGAGAAATCCGCAAGCGCTGGTTCCCACTGCCGATAAATGCAGCTGATCCTCAAGGCACGCACGGCCTCAGTTTACTGCTGATTATTATTATTATATTCTTAGTTTAAGCTTTCCTACCCACAGAGTACACAGTGATCCAGCGAGGAAAAAGAAGGGACATAAAGAATGCCGAGAGAAACGTGGAAACCATGCAAGAGTCAACTCACATGGGAACATCAAGTCGGGAAAGAAGACGACAAGCAGAATAAAGTATCAGTAGAAGCATGGAGATGAAAGGAAGCTTAGTAGGTAGAAAAAAGCCGTCCCAAACGCCTAGCAAATAGCTAACATAACCCATACAATGCCCCTGAGGGTGCTGGTCTCCATAACATAGGACGGGCGAACCTAACCCTATGGTCTAGGGTCCATTCTATGGCCCCTGAGGGGGTTATTGTTATTATTAAATCACACCAGACTGGCGATGTAGGAGCGGAGAAACTCCATGAAGTTAACAAACCCTCACGCAACCAGCCCAGCGGGTGAAGAAAACAAAAGAAAAAAAAAAAAAGATCCGAGATCTCAGAATAGCTCTGTGTACAGATCGTTTAAAGCTGCCAATACCCGCACCAGTAAAGACAGAGCCATCAAGACCATTCCAAACATCCGCGCACGATGGAAAAAGCAAACGGGAATACTGGTCCGTACGGCATCGTAACGGTTCCAAGGCAAACTCATGAAGAGTACCAGTACACCGAGTATACCTCACCCGAACAAATGGATCCGGAAGAAACTCAAAGACAGTGGAAGACTGGGGCAGTTATAGATTTTATAGGAAAAACAGACCCCACCAACTCTGCGACAATGCGCCAGATCACAAGGCACAACACCACCCAGCATGAACGCACATCGACGAACCACTTTGTCAAGCAAACACAGAGGGCAATCGGCAGCAGAACCCCAGACTTTAGAGCAGTACTCCAGAAGAGAGAGGACAAAGCAACTAAAGCAGCGACGTGTCAATTCTACTGAGCCAAACACCCTCCAAGCACGCCTCATTAAGACCAATTTTCTGCGATGCACGTGAGGCAACCGAACGAATGTGAGGCTCAAACGTCAACTTTGGATCAAAATTGACACCCAAGATTAGCAAGTCATTAACCACAGGAAGTGATGCACCAGCATGAGTGCAGGAAAAGGAGGTCCCACTGAACGCCACCTGGACACGAGCATGGCCTTATTCTTGCCCGCATTTAGCCTCATCCCCCACCTAGAAAACCAGGAATCTATCATTTCCAAATCATGCCAATTGTCAAAGCCAAGGCGCTAAAGATGAAAGGCTCCTGCGGCAATTCTGCCATCCCCCTCCTTAAGTAACCAATCTGTGTCCCGTATATCGAGGAAATGCTCTCGCAGCAAGTCAAGCGCCGTAAAAATCTACCTATTGGGAAACGAGGTTCATTCTTCCGTTCTAACGTGGGTGAGGCTGGAGTTTTAACGTTCATCAAATTTAAGTGTTACCCTTTTCTCACGAACTTTGTTTCAAATTATAAACCTGACGATGTTATCACACAATTTTCTGAACGGTAAACGTAATAGTCGAAGCAGTACCGGCTACTGCATATTTTCGCTGCCGTTGACAAACTACTTGAGAACCACAAAGGTAACTTTAGGATTCCCTTAATGCAGCGCGCGGTGTAGCAAGACCAGAAAGCAACTTTGTATGTCAATGGAAAATATAGAATCTATGAGCGAAGGTGTTCCCTTCTGGGAAGAACGAACATGTACCAAGAACACTGACGCTAATTTCTATTCGACTACGAAGCGAATTGCTGCGGGCTGATTCCACATTTATCAGTTAATGAAGACTTAAATATTTTTCAAAGAGGCTGTTCCAATCCCGTCCAGGCTATGACATCATGGGA
>LQNS02276883.1:19897678-19908858 GCA_001587735.2 Parhyale hawaiensis | reverse complement strand
CAGCCGTCATCCACGGAGCAGGTCTCCCCCTACCATCACCACTGTTATACTTCAGTGGAAACGCAGAGTAGTACAACGCATAAAGTTCCTTCACCAGTGAGTCCATAGCAACACCAGGTTCGGCATGCAGGTGATCGGGTAAGCTCAAAGCCTCAACACTATTCAGAAATATATTAGCATTACTCAAGGTTATAATTAATTCTTGAAGAATAAGATTCCGGACAAATTTTTCTTTCGATAATTTTGCGCGAACAAACCAGACCACTGAAAAAATGAGCACTGGGCAAAAGTTTCTCATTTCCCCTATGGGAGAGGTTAACGTAGTAAGCACATTATACATATTGCATTAGGAAAGATGAAACCATTTCAATGTAGCTAAATTTCAACTGTGTATTTTGCCATGACAACATGCTTGTCTTTACATAAAACATTAAAGTAAAAACAAAAAACTGCTTACGCTCGTACAGTCTAGTTTACATATTCTATCAAATTACAAAAGTATTTCGAGGGAAAGGAATTCCGAATTTCTCAAGAAGTAATATGGGAGCAAAAGAAAAAAAAAGGCTAATAAAATTTTCTATCGCACTATCGTTCATTCTCACTAAGCCTCTCACTAAGCTCATTACCATTAAAAATTTAGGTATTAACATACCCCAAAATTTAAGATAAGGTAAACCATTGAGACAAAGTTTGCCCTAACAGTTTTATTATTACATTTCAATTCCTAAACCTAAATAAAATATAGAACAGCTAAAAATATAGAAATATTTTATAACATCCGGGACCATGAGCCTAGTAACAGTTTGATACTGAAATTTTTTTTAAATATATACACTCATAAGCATTGATATTTTCATAATATTCGAAACTTTATGAAACCTTCGCAGAGTAGAATAAATCTAGCGTACATCACATTTAACATTATAAAGTAGCAAATCTAAGTAGGACCACATTTATAAAATCGGTTAAAGAATTCATTGCAGGAAGAGAAGATACTAATAGATGAAACAATATATGCTTTTCTCAGGACGCTGTATGTTAAATGAATTGAAGAATTTAGCTTACAATTTTATGCATATTTTATTAAAATTTCAAACAATATTCCATCGGCACAACGGTGATAAGTACACATCTATCAAAATCTTTAGTTACATCTTCTTATTCAAGGGTAAAAAAAAAAACAGCATGGAAAAAAGGCTCCATTTTCATCAAGAAACGCGGGCAGCCTGTGTCTGGACTCAGCTAACAGGTAAGCAAAATCAATAACTTAGTAGCTAGTAACAAAAATAAAATTTCAACTAGCAAAAAACAGTTAATTCAGCCTTTAAGGGTCTTAGAGAAACGATTAATTCCAGCTGAAATTTTTATTCATATCCACCGAACATAGAGTAATAAGCCTAGGGACCCGATTTTACCTAAAAATCGTGAGCAAGTCCCTACCAATGATTTGACCATTAGAAACAGTTTCTGGATCCACCTTAATTTCATCACGTCATTTCACTACGAGTTTTATTCTGATGGCCAACTCCAACTAGCAAGAAGACGTGTCTCAGTTTTGGCCAGGGTTGCTATAAAAAAGCCATAGAGCAAAGCATCAATGATACTAAAAAGATAAAACTAGATACAATAGTATTAAGAATTTCCCGCGATCACGCTGAACCAGATATGAAGCTCACTAGTCGGAACCAACAGTGGTCACACGGCAGCTCAGAACATAATCATCGATAACTTAGATTTTAACTAGTCTTGTTAAACATTATAAAATTTTTCACTAACTATGCACAAGAACCTGCACGAACTCTCCGCTTACAATACTAAAAAGGTACAGTACCCAACCCTCAAACTCCTTATAACCGCAAATTTTAATTCGGCCCCTCATCACAGATAAAGCAACGTGAATCTCAAAGCGATTTTTATAGTGGACTCTGTGATTCCCACAATCCACGGGGACACGCATCATCCATCAATCAATTCTGCGTAAGAGCCATAATATGATCCCATTCAACCCAAAAATAACATCTCACAATACCTAAAGTTTCATTACTAGCAACAACCGCTTATTTACAACAAAATTCGGGAAAATGAAACTATCGGCACGTGTAGAACTACCCTGAAGAAAAAAAAGGCAATAGTAATGAAATAAAATAGGATGAACATTAGGAGAATGACTAACAATCTGAAGTGAAAGGGTGCTCAAGGACGCCCCAGAAGCTCAACGAGATTCCCTGGGAGTCCAGTAGAACAACGAAAACGTGAACCTGATTGTCATTAAGGCGATTTGAATTATCAGCATCACCATAACCGGTTCAAGGCAGTTCACTGGTTCAACTAAATTTTTGTTTCTCAGGGCGCTCTTCAATGCTTTGATAAGAGTCCAACTTGACGATTTTAGGCAATTTTCTAAATTGACATCACAAGGAGATAATTTGTATGTTGTTGCCATCTGTTGGGATAGGAGAAAGAGAAGAGTACGTCTAAATTTAGCAGAACCAAACAGGGTTTGCTGGCGAAAATTTGGACAGCTGCTTCTAAGCTCTGCTTTTATTACATTAATAACATCTAAATAGAGAGTCCAAGTTGTCCTCACTAACGTAATTTTATCGATTGGTGAAACATCTTTGGATTGACGGAGAGAAATATTAGATTGGATAAAATCATTCTGAAACTGCCCTAGATGCATAGAACACATCAAAATTATAAACACATTTGACGTTTCCATTTCAGTTCGTATCTGGTAAATATCCTTACCCAAAAAGTGATCATCATAGTACAATTCCGGTTTAGGATCATCAATACTAGGATACACCATCTCCCGTCCGACCATCAACAACCTCGATAGCATATAGTGTAAACTTTCATCGCAGAAACGTGCTCTCAGCAAGCTATCCTCCATATCCCAGGTCTTCTCTAGTCCCCAGTGTGTGAATGTGCATTTCAGATAGTCAACTTTCTGAATTCCCCCTGGATGCCCGAACGTCATCCAAAGTCTGGTGGCTGGAGGAAACACATCCCAGCAGTAATGTTGGTGAAGGTCCTGTTTAGTACGAAGTTGTAAGACCGAGGCCAGAGATTTGTGGGCCCACAGGACTTCAATATGATAACGATCTTCAGCGATCTGACGTTTCAAGAGCTGTGAAAATATAACTGCTTTAGAACGGAGTTGGCTTAAATTACTTCATTCATAATCGACACCTTGTGACTACAAACCCTGCAATCGAGAAGAGAGCAAGAAAAACACAAAAATTTTCACCCAAAAGCGAGCATGCATAATTAGGAATGAAACGCACAAGAAAAAAAATAGTAGAAACAAAGCGAGTCCCTTAGAGAGAACTTTGTTCGTTGAAAGCTCAACGAAACTATGAAGCCCAGAGGTGCGTTTCAAATTATTTCAATCAGACGAGGGTGTTACCCTCACCGTGTTACCCGGTGTCACCCCGTGTAGTGGTGAGGTGAACGCGACGAGCGATCTTGGCGACCTCAAAAGTGTTGCGGAAAGCTCGTACGGTACTTAAAATATTTTCGACGGAACTGCATTTTGGGATAAAATATTCGAGAAAATTACGGCGGAGATTTACTGTAAATGCAAGAATTCAACTACTATTTGGCAGTCTTGAGATAGTTACTTTATTTATGAGCATCAATCGCACTGCTCACGAACAAAAACAATGCTTGCAAACTAAGTATAGCCCAGCTCATAACCCTACTCTGTGTTGCCCAATCTATGTCGCAGTGGAGGTCGGGATCACACGGATCATAACGAAGGTGACGGAAGGTCTGATTGCTACAGAACTCAGGAGATTGCTCTCGGCCTCGTCCGTGTACCCCACCCCAATCCCTGCACATAACATTGCACGATGAAACGAGCCTACATTATGCCAAGGAACTTGGAGAGTTTATTAATCGAGTAGTGCAAGTTGCACAACAATAACTAGAAAATTAAATCTATAGATAAATGAGTGTTCGACCCTATAAAGAAGTGAGATTAAGAATAATTTTTCTTGTATGCAAAAGTTAGAGTATCAGTTTCCACAACAATTAGGTGATATAACAAAAGACGAAGGAAAGAACAAATAGTATGACAGACACGTGGGACCCATGCAAGAGGTGTTCCCACACAGGATCGAGCATGGGAGCAGCAACTCGGGAAAGAAGAGGAAGAACAGATGGAAGGAAGATCAGTACGAGTATGATGAGACATGAAAGAAGACGAGATGGGAAGAAAAGGATCAAGAAGAAAGGTTTCCCCAAAAGCATACAAGTAAAACTTCCTAATGGTGGTCAGAGGCCCGGTGGGTAGCTGCAATTTTTTCAGTGAAGCGGTATCGGTAGAGCGGTGACGGATTTCCAAAGTTCCCGTTTCAGTAACACGGTAAGTTTTCAAAAAAATTACTAGCGGTATCTGTAATCCAGTGATAAAGGGTTAATAAGCTCTACTGCTATTTTAAAACAGCTAAAATCAAAATCAACTAGAAAATCACCAAATCAGTCTGAATTACCTTCAAAATTTCCTTATTACCTTGCATAAGTTTTAAAAATCTGATATGCTGAAATGAAAGAAAAAAGTGCTTCATTTCTGTGCATTTTTTTTTTTCAACCATGACAAAAATATTTTTATTTATTTTACACAAGCAGTCCACCGTGTAAATGGGCATAGTAAATGCTTGAAATGAATTGCTCCATGGAAATTACAGACTATTCAGTAAAATCACTATCAGACATAGATAGTTGTAGTTTACTAATTTCGATGAAGTGCTCGTAAAGGTAACACAAAAGAAAATTAAGGCAGGGCCTACGTGGATCAAGATTAACTTGCGGGACTCGACGTAATTTCACGGTTTCTTGTTTTCACTTGCCTTAGTTTGATTTGAGACAACTCTTAACTCAACTCATACCGTCTAAACTGCAGTAATGTCCACCGCTTAACCCTGTCTACCGCTAAGCTGTCCGTCTACCTTACAGCTTCTTTAACCTCTCTTAGCAGTCTGGTGTTGCTTGTGAATCTCTCATTTGTTCTACCAGCAACGAGGTCGCACTTACGTCTTGATAAAGATGTATAGGTACGACTTTACTTTTTGCATCGTTTTCCTGTGAATTTGCACGCCTTTTCTAAGCGCTGTTTCCTACAGCTTACCGATAATTCAGCCCTTTATAATCTAACTAGTTTGAATGTTTTGCCGGCACATTTGATTTTTTCTTTTTTCGTATACTACTACACGACACGTGGATATTGACCAGTAGCCATAATTTCTCTGGTTTTGATGGGATAGCACTGTAACAGTCCAAGGGACTTCCAGTTTCTTCAGTGACAATATCTTAACCCTCTTCTAAGCAGGTCATTGCATTTCCATAGACTACGCATATTCATTTTAAAAAAATCATCATCTGCCGCCCCCAAAGCGAATATTATTTGACTTGAAAAGAGCGGTCGATATGATACGGGTGAGACGAGCTTCATATTTTTCCTTCCAAACTGGCTAATATATTTTTCAAGAAGCAAATGGAAGACCATTACCGTTGATCTTCCTTTGAACAAAAATCAGAGCTTCTTTTCAGTTAGATTTCCTTCTTTCCAATACTGAAAAGAGAAATGTCCATACACATGGACAGACGTACGCACGGAGCCTCAAGTAGAATAACAATATAGACCTGAGTACTCTCGCTGTCAAAAATGACGCAGGAATTACTCAAGACCTATTCATTTAACAGGTTTCATTTTTAAAGTTTTTGGAGGATACGCTGCAATGGCCGACTCGAATTATCGTAAAAAATGAATTCTCTCTGCTTCAATTCACTAAGCAGCACAATCGTCCCCACCTTATAGATGATATGCGAAAAAATCATCCATTATCAAGCAGCAAAACCTTATCGAATTTAATTGAACTAGCATGACCCGCGGATTTTCCACGGTTAATTAATGTTCTCACTTTTCACAACAAAGCGATCATAACTTTCGCTATTATAGCTCAAATTAGTTCCACCTAATGCAGGGCCGCTGTAGCGTAGTGGTTAGAGCGCTCGTTGCTGCATCAGCAGGTTGAGCGTTCGAATCCCACAAGCGTCATTGGTTCATGGCAGGAAGGACATCAGGTGAATAAAGGGCCTAAACTCCAGCAAAATCCTGGCATTAGCTGGGCACCTTCCAAGCCCGATATTCTTACATGGGAGATGCGGGAGATCGTGACGAAAAACAGATTGATTCAGTTCCACCTAATGCAGCTCCTTAACGTACCCCATAAATAGCGCCAGTCTCTTAATCCTCACGAACTGCGTCCAACCTCAAGTCTATTGCACACGAGTCGAAACATGGGAACGTTTCTTCCTATACTGCCTATTACGCTACTGTGTATGTAGTAGCTTCGACTTGTCTAAGGCCATGTTCACACGTCCCTCATCGTAACGCATTCAGTCAAACTGATGGACTGGCGCGTTGAATTGATGGAAGCAGCAGCAGCAAATGCGGGAGAGTGAAGGACGAAGCAGGTCTGTTTTTTCAATGCGCAGCGTCATTCAAGTTTAGTAAACAAAACCTATAAGTGCGTAATTAATCCTCTAGGGAATTTTCAAATCATGAAAAGGTCGACAAAAATGTTTTTACCGCCACTTCAACGATCAAAATCACTGTATTCCCGGTTAACAAAAGAAGATTTGTTAGCCTATGCTGAAAATGTTTTACAAAGAACACAGACGCCACCTTTGAGTGACAAGGAAGTATATTGCTGCTTGCTGTTTTGACTTAGCTGTTTATCAGGCTATGAATATTTTGAAAATAGGCTGTTCCTATCAAATTCAGGCAATGAGATTATGGGATACGTATGTGACTTCAAACTGAAGCAAAATATGTGAAAATGTAAAGAAACAATAACATAACTGAACGCGCAGCAGGATTCATTTGACTCCAGGTTGCTTCTACGTGTGGACAGCGACAGAAGTTGACAGACGGCTTGTGTTATTCACGTGACTGAACGCGTGAACTGGTGAACTGGCCCTTATTGTTGTTTTCAAAAACTGCCTGAACTCCGGGCCGCGGTAGCCATTCCGCTACAGCGAGTGCATTTACTTTAGTTCAAACTATTTTCAATTTCTATCGAGTTTCATTTCGCAACTATACATATTTATTATCGGTGTGGCTTGATAGATTCAACCTTCATCACGATCACGGAAACATCTGTTCCATGCACGTGCAGTGGTTCCGTGTTCTGACTCTTGCGTAACAGGCTTAACGTTACCCGTGTCAGCCATCCTAATGTCGATGCCACACGCTATCCAAAAGCTCGAGTATCCTTGAGTTTTACGCGCGAAATCCACGTCTAAAAACTTGTACAATCCCGCTTTTGCGCAAAATTCCAAGATGGAACATGCAGCATACACTGGTTTGCGAAAGTTTCCTCAGCTTTTGGCTAGCCACAAGTCACCCTACACAACATATCTAGACAATTTCACCGGTGGGCCTGGCAGATGTTTCACGAGTAAAAATTTCGCCCTTGTATATCACGATAAGAGACAAAAACAGCATAAAAATAAAGATAGCTTTCTAACTCCTTGGAGGTACTTTTCTTATAGCTTTTCATGTATGGTTACACGTCATCGCTATTCTTTGCCCATCGTCTTTTTAAGATTACATTGTTTATGCATTCACATTTTTGCATTTCCACTTTCCATCGGTGTATTTGATGACTTCAATTCTATTGCGGGACCCATGGCTGCTCCACACTATTTACAACTACCGTCTTACATGTTGCGACTTGTCAGCACAGTTCACGGAAATCTATGCTTCCCTAGCTCAGTTATCGCTGCACCTGTCGTGCGAGGATTCAAAACTGCGCACATTCGCAATCTACAAGCAACGTTTTACCTTCAACCCGTGAACCTGTGCAGACAAAATTTGTTTCAAAACGTAGCGTCTGGACAAGCCACAACAGCTTAACACACGCAGATAGCATCTTAAGCTCCACCCACTTCTTCTAGCTGTGACGTCATGTGGAGAGAGTTAAGTGAACGTTTTCGATTTCTTTTATATTCTTAGTTCCAGCCTCCCTACATACAGAGTACACTGTGATCCAAAGAGAGGAAGAAAGAAGAGACGGAGAATGTCTAGAGAAACGTGGAACCCATGCAAGAGTCACCGAGCATGAGAACAAGTCAAGAGAGTAGAGGAAGAACAGAATAAAGCATAAGCAAGTAAGAGTATGAAATCAGAAAGGAAGCAAAGGGGGCTCGGAAGACAGACGTGCCGAAAGCAAGCGCTTACGGCCAAGGTAACCTGCACGAGGCCAATGGGCCGGCCTGGCCCCATGACATAGGATGGGCGAACATAAACTAGCCTAACTCTGTGGCCCGTGGCCCATACTATGCCCTATTAGAGGGGAACGTTTCCTATCATTCTGTGAACTCGCATTATAGAAGCGGTGAGAACTAGCTATCATCAGAAACGAGGGAATTCACTGTCGCACGGTAAAAATTGCTTGATTGTTGCTTAAAAATGCTAGCACGAAACATTGCGGTGGAAAGTTATCAATAAGACGAGAAAAACTACCACAAAAGCATCTGTACGGTTCTTTATAGAGTTCGAAGATGTTACACCAATATAAATTCTTACAACGCCCAATCATAGAAAGTCGCGCAACCTAAATAAAAACATTCGTTAATCGCCCGATTGATTATAATCATCAGCCGAGACTGTCGCTACCTCGCCGACTCCTAATCAGTTCACAAATTTCACTCCTATGTACGTACGTCATATATGTACAAGTTTATGCGCGGAACCATTTCAAACTCATTCGGAGATTAGTTAACCTGTTGCGTATTCCAGTTGTTCATTGAACCGTGAAATAGGTTTCGACATTGGATAAAAAGCACACAGGCTCAGCAAGCTGCAAAAGATTAAAAGATGAACAGTAGAAAGATCGTCTGAAGTACAGCATGTTAAAATGAAGGAAGCAAGAGTGAGAATAAAGGAAAATTATACTGAACTTTCGACGCGAAGCGGAGGTGTTTACATGAAGCACATTTCCCCGAAACTGCGGCAAGAACAAGTTGAGTTGGATTTTTTCAGACATTTGGCGTATATGTACACTGAGCAAACTACATTTTACATTATTATATATAGAAGTTTGAGGCGCTGTTATAGAAACAGTCGATAGCAGGACGAAAGGTATAGGGAGACTATATAGACACGTGGAACCCATACACGATGGTGTTCCTGCATTGAAATAACGCTGATGGGAACAGTAATTCAAGTCTAGAAAGAAGAGGAAGAACAGAAGAAAGAAATATCAGTAAGAGAAGGGTATATTAGTGAGAGGAAGCAAATTGGGTACGAAAGACGTCCCAATTAGCAGCTAAGGTAATTTACAGCCAGGGGCGCTGTTCCCCATAAAGTTATGCCAGCCTGAACTAATCTAACCCTACGGTCTGTCTAAGGCTCATCCCATGGCCCTTCAGTGGACGGATTTACATAAATTATTTTCAAGTTTTACAGCATAATATGGCGTCCAGCTTTTTCACTGCTAGACAATAATGGTACACTATCTGAAAAATATAATGAGATAGCCATGTATAAAAATTTCTCGAAATTTCAACTTTAAGTGTATTTTTGGAACAAACTACGTTCTGAACTACTGGAAGAAGATTAAGCCTAATTTGGCCTTACGTAACCTGTCAACTTCTAGTATCTTGGCACTTTAATAACCTTCGGTCTTTTTTTTTTTAATTTAGGAAAACCCTACATGCGATTACGATATCAAGTTGGGTGTCAGATGTTCTATTGACATCTCTTATTGTCATAGACAGTGACTATTCCCTATCGAATAAACGAACAAGATTGAATACAGTAGCGGCCATAATGGTTCGAACACCTAAAAACTCATCAGAAAATCTTCAAATACTTCAATATTAATAAAAGCATTGAAGTTTACTTCACACAAGTTGAGCAACATGTCATAGCTAAATTGTGTATGATTTTCAGGATAAATAAAGCAAAAGTTATAAGCAAATGAATAAAAGCAAAAATTTTGTCTGGACAAAAAAGTTCGGACAATCTTAAAAATCATTAACACACGAAATGAGTGCATATACGAACTACGTTATGATTTCAACTTCTTAGTGTTAAGTACTTCGTGTTGTACCGCTTACTGTCGATACTGTCTACCCCTAGAGCGGACCAAATTGCAACATTCTTCTGGTGTTTTTTCCATTCGTCCACAAAAATGGCCCATAGGCTATAGCTCATGTACATTTCGTGGATTTCGCTTTTTCGATCTTTCTCTTAATTATCTCCAAACACTATGGGATTTTACTCTGGACTTGGTGCTCGCCAGTCCAAAACACTTGCTCTTTCTTGCTCTAAAAATGACTTGACCAATCTTGCTGTGTGGCAGGGAGAGCTTTATCTTGCATAAAAATTGGTTTATGAGTTGAAAAAGGCTTTGAAGATCGGCACCACATGTTTTTGTAAAAGTTCCCTGTATGCCAATGAGTTTAATTTTCCTTGCAGATAAACTAATGAACCCGTGAGGCGTGCTGAGATCATACCGAAGACCATAACGCTTCCGCCGCCAAACTTTACACTTGACACAATTTTTGGACAATGTTTTACCAACTGAACGACGAACCAATCTTTATCCATCGGAGCGAAATAAATTGAACTTGGATTGATTGCTAATAATTATTATAAACTTTGTTCAACCTCAGTAGCCGCAACTCAGGCGTTCCACCAGACTGTGTAGTATTTAAATACCACATAATTTGTCGAGTGGCCTACGTACGTGCGCTACTAGGGGCAGGAAACAGGGCACAAAGCTATGATGATAGGAGAGATGCAGCGCCTAGCGATAGGAGAGATGCAGCGCCTAGCGATAGGAGAGATGCAGCGCCTAGCGATAGGAGAGATGCAGCGCCTAGCGATAGGAGAGATGCAGCGCCTAGCGATAGGAGAGATACAGCGCCTAGCGATAGGAGAGATACAGCGCCTAGCGATGGGAGAGATACAGCGCCTAGCGATGGGAGAGATACAGCGCCTAGCGATGGGAGAGATACAGCGCCTAGCGATGGGAGAGATACAGCGCCTAGCGATGGGAGAGATACAGCGCCTAGTGATGGGAGAGATACAGCGCCTAGTGATGGGAGAGATACAGCGCCTAGTGATGGGAGAGATACAGCGCCTAGTGATGGGAGAGATACAG
>LQNS02276883.1:19773808-19792833 GCA_001587735.2 Parhyale hawaiensis | reverse complement strand
ATGACAGCGCGGGTTTCTGCCGTCATTTAATGACGATGCAGGTTTCTGCAGTCATTTAATGACGATGCGGGTTTCTGCCGTCATTTAATGACGATGCAGGTTTCTGCAGTCATTTAAAGATGACGCGGGTTTCTGCAGTCATTGAATGACGATGCGAGTTTCTGTCGTCATTTAATGACGATGTAGGTTTCTGCAGTCATTTAATGACGATGCAGGTCTCTGCAGTCATTTAATGACGATGCAGGTTTGTGCAGTCATTTAATGACGATGCGGGTTTCTGCAGTCATTTTAGGATGATGCGAGTTTGTGCAGTCATTTAATGACGATGCGGGTTTCTGCAGTCATTTTAGGACGATGCGAGTTTGTGCAGTCATTTAATGACGATGCAGGTTTGTGCAGTCATTTAATGACGATGCGGGTTTGTGCAGTCATTTAATGACGATGCGGGTTTGTGCTGTCATTTAATGACGATGCGGGTTTGTGCAGTCATTTAATGACGATGCGGGTTTGTGCAGTCATTTAATGACGATGCGGGTTTGTGCAGTCATATAATGACGATGCGGGTTTGTGCAGTCATTTAATGACAGCACGGGCTTCTGTCGTTATTTAACGACTTCGCGAGTTCGCAGTTATTATAGTTAACATGTTAGCGCAGTTAGATTCATTTTTTTTAAAGCACTCCCGTTCTGATCATAATTCTCGTTGTTCGTAAAATGGAGCATATTCGCGTTCACAAAAATATATTCTTTGCAATGACAAACCGTTCTTTGGCTGCAACACATTACCTATAAAGTTATCTAAGTCTACCGACTTCACATTTGCTTCCAAAATTTTACAAAACGTTTCACTGACCGAAGCGACGCAGAATCGGTCCCCTTTTCGGAAAAAAAATTAAAATGCAGCGGAGGTCCGACCACGTTACCTTAATTTCTCCAAAAGGCACGGCGTTGTAATGAGAAATTCTGTTGTCTATGTTTGTTTCCTCTAGATTCGTAGAACATTTCCTCTGGCTGAAGCCATAGAAAATCATGAAGTTCAATTAAATTTAATACCAGCGAGCCAGTTAACGTTTATTACACCTTTCTGCTGGTCTCACGATGTGGTTTCGGTTGTTGCAACAACTCACGATTAGACGACGTTGTGAAGAGTCTGAGATTCAGCCTTCCAGCTAAGGCGTGTTGCAATCAGGCCTTCGGTGTCACCTGTGATACATCGGCCTCCAATGCCACACGGGTTGGGTAACACCGAAAACAACCCTCTGAAAATTTTAGGTTATGAGGTGGGTAACACTGCCTTTGTATACAAATATTGCCTTTGATACATAACAATGTTAAAAACTTTATGACTACCATATATTGCTTGAATTCCTGCATTTGAAGCACTTTTGCGTATTTTTTTCTACTTCTTATCCTAAAATACAGCCACAATAAGGCTCCGCGCCGAGATCTCGCGTCGCATTAACTGCAAGTCTGCAACACGGGGTGACAGCGGGTAACACTGTGAGGGTAACACCGGCGTCTGATTGCAACACGCCCCTGCTGGATTTTTTCAGCTAAATTTCGGGAGTCTTTTCTTCGGTAGTTCTGTTAGAGGAGTTTTACTTTATCCACAGACACAGAGCTGCGTCCTGAACTAGCCTCTAGATTGCCAAAGATAATGAACTGGCTGTTGAATTGGCCACTCGATTGCCACAGATACTGAACTGGCTGTTGAACTGGCCACTCGATTGCCAAAGATACTGAACTGGCTGTTGAATTGGTCACTCGATTGCCAAAGATACTAACTGGCTGTTGAATTGGCCACTTGATTGCCAAAGATACTAAACTGGCTGTTGAATTGGCCACTCGATTGCCAAAGATACTAACTGGCTGTTGAATTGGCCATTCGATTGCCAAAGATACTGAACTGGCTGTTGAATTGGCCACTCGATTGCCAAAGATACTAACTGGCTGTTGAATTGGCCACTCGATTGCCAAAGATACTAAACTGGCTGTTGAATTGGGCACTCGATTGCCAAAGATACTAACTGGCTGTTGAATTGGCCGCTCGATTGCCACAGATACTGAACTGGCTGTTGAATTGGCCACTCGATTGCCAAAGATACTAAACTGGCTGTTGAATTGGCCACTCGATTGCCAAAGATACTAACAGGCTGTTGAATTGGCCACTCGATTGCCAAAGATACTAACTGGCTGTTGAATTGGCCACTCGATTGCCAAAGATACTGAACTGGCTGTTGAATTGGCCACTCGATTTCCATAGATACTAACTGGCTGTTGAATTGGCCACTCGATTGCCAAAGATACTGAACTGGCTGTTGAATTGGCCACTCGATTGCCAAAGATACTGAACTGGCTGTTGAATTGGCCACTCGATTGCCAAAGATACCGAACTGGCTGTTGAATTGGCCACTCGATTGCCAAAGATACTGGACTGGCTGTTGAATTGGCCACTCGATTGCCAAAGATACTGAACTGGCTGTTGAATTGGCCACTCGATTGCCAAAGATACTGAACTGGCTACTGAGAATTTTTAAAGAGAAAGGAATTGGCGCTAACTTTCACTGACAAAAAAAACGATTGCATTGACTATTACAGTTGAAAAGATCTCGCAAGCAGCCGCTGCCGTTTCGATCCTATTTTTGCATAGCGCTACTACCATTTAAATTATGCAGGCCATAGTTTCCTAGTAGCTGCTCTAGTTTTAACAGGAGTACTACTTTTCATTTGGTGGCGGAAGTCTCTCATTAGAAGACATTTTTCATTCAAAGACTGGAGCTATTTTTCGGGAAGCGGAACTCCTTTTCAAGTAGAGGCCACTTTTCAAATCACAACAGCCGATTCCAATAGCGGCGCTACATTTTCACTATAGTGCGACCATTTTATGAAGGCGGTTCGGTTGTGGTCAAATTTCTCTACAGCGGAGTCAATCTTATGAATATTTCTGAGATTTCTCTAAGTATATGTAGTTAGTAGGCGTGTCTAAGATATGGGCCGAACAAAATCTCATATATGCTCATAGAATTGGCAACGCTATCTAAGAGGAATTTGACCACGACCGAACCGCCTTCATAAAATGGTCACAGTATAGCGGCAATACATGTCCAATAGCGAGCGTCTCTTCTCATTCCAGCACCTCTTTTCCATTAGCGGCGCTACTAGTCTAGTACATTGCTGCTCCGTTTTTCTTATACCTTCTATTTAATAGTGGTACGGTACTTTTTTTCATTACCAAAGCCATTTTCTAAGGATTAATGGGCTCGTTTTAATTACGTGGCTTGTATGTTCTCAACTGAACAACAGCTTCACTAGGCCCGCCATTTTTCTAAAAAGTAGATATGCTGCTTTTACACTTGAGGCGATGATTCTAATACCGGGGCCACACTAGGGGCTTACACAGACAACTTGATGCAAGGATAAGAGTCTCTGATGCCATTTATGCCACGGTATCTATGCTACCAATTTTAAATATACTTTGAAACGGCCCTCGAGCTGCTCATCCTGGCAACCACTCGGGGGTAGAAATGCATATGTGGCCCCTGCATTAGCGCACGGTCGATTGGGCACCAAAATTATGCCGTTCGGGCTCGACTTCACCGAAATTTCAGACAGAAGCTGTGGATTTTCAGCTCAGAATCTGTGCTCTAAGCGTTAGAAGCAAACCGGTTAAGTTGAGTCGGCTAAGGATTCCATGTTCAGCGGAACAAGGCCATAGTATCCAAGGTAACAGATTTAGGGGTCAGTACCTATTCCTGGAACTCAATTCAGGAGGTCGGTTCCAACGCACCTGCCTGAAGTTGCGAACAAGTTAAGCCTCGGGGTCTTAACTTCGGGGCCCAATCGACCTTGCAGAGCTCGTTTTAAATAGAGTTACTTTTGCAATCAGAGTGCGACTTTTAGAAATTACAACATTGCTTTTCAATATGAAGGATAAAAAAAAAACACAGAAAAAATTATGGTTTATTGTCTACAAAACTCATTTTTTCATCTTTTTTTTCTGCGAAAACATGCAAGACATTGAAAACACACAGCATCTCTCACTGATACAGAGATACGCTCTTCAATAATAGGCAAAAAGTACGTCCAGAAGTAATCGCTAGGTAACAAAGATAACTTATTTTACCCCGCCCAACCTGCAAGTATGCGTCAACGCTGAAAAGAACGTACTTAAGATGTAAGATATCGAGCAATGCTGTTCCTACGAGATTTGTAGGATTAGGAGCCGAAATTAACCCTTCGAGACTCGACTCGTCTAAAGCACACGTCACTCATATCAAGTTAGTTATAGTTACGAAGTTTAAACCTTAGTTTCCGAGCAGAACGATATCACAGAAGAAAGAGCAAGGGACATATTATGCCAAGAGAAACGGGGAACCCATGCACAAAGGTATTCCTACCACACAGGATCAACACGCATGGGAACAGCAAGTCGGGAAAGAAGAGGAAGAACAGATAGAGCTTGAGCAAGTAGGAGTATTAAATCGGGAAGGAAGCAAAGTGCACGAAAGAGAGACGCCCCGAAGGCCTAGCTACACTCATATCAATGCATTCACTCATCTACTCGTCCAAACACTTTGAAGCGACGTTGTCAATACAACTTTGTGCAGACCACAAAAAAAGGTGTTAAAACGGTAACCGTCAAATTAGTTTCTTTAGCAAGTTAGTTGTAGTCAGAAGATTTAAGTCTCCGTTTCCGAACGGAACGCTTTCACAGACGAAAGCGCAATAGTACAGGCTCTTGAGGTGTCTGTGTACATTTCTCTTTCACGGCTCCACCGTGTATTTTCCTATTCCATGTGATGAAGACATTAAAAAAAGTCTGGTAGAACTCCTTCCGCAGTGTTCACAAACACTGGTCATAATAGTAGGTACAATAGAACCAATGTACGTAGACTAGTTAATAAATTTACTATAGGCTCCTTTTTCAAGTTCAAGGACAGGCCTCCTAAAGCAGTTCTAAGCTCTGTAGTTTATAAATTTGTTGCCCGCTGTGTGGGTCTACGTACATTGGTTCGACTGTGCGTACCATTATGACCAGAGTTTGTGAATACAGCGGAAGGAGTGCTCGTACCGGAAGCATGCTAGTTAGTCCTCCTCATTCCATGGTGAGACAGCATGCCGAACGGTGTGGCGTCCGAGTCAGTCTTGACGATTTCTCCATTTTAGGACGCAATCCTCGTCTGTTTGCGTATTTTAGAATGCCTGTACATTTTTAAGTTGAAGCCTCCTCTCAATGAAATTCAAAGCGCATACCCGTTACGCATCATCAACCGTTAGTTTTTTTTCTGTCAATCAGTTTTCCGATATTTGTGTTATCCTTGTTATTTTTACTTGTAAACTTTAGTATTTATAGTAAACTTCTTATATTTCATCTCAACAGTTTTTGCTGATGATGGGTAAGAGATGTAGTTGTGTAACAGGTACTTGCCATACACTTGTGTTTTGCCTGTTGTGGAGAATCAAGTTGTCGCAATCTGTTTAACAGACACATTTCAGGGAAGGCGGATGAAGAAAATTACTCTCAAAGTGATGAAATCAACTAAAATGCTTATGGAGTAGGGAAGGGTTCTGACTATAGATTAGGCCAGTAAGTAAGACAATACTTTATGACCTAATTAACATAATATTCAAATCAGTTCTAATTAACCGAAAATTTTTAGATTTGTCAAAGTAAAGTCTAATAATCTAAGACCCTTCAGAGTATTTAGAGACACGAAAATATAACATGTCATTGTCCTCTGAGCCTAATTTCGAAAAATCAGTCAGAGGTGGTCTCCTAATTTGCATATCATGCATGTGCAAAGGGAAAAATCATTAAATATGGTAAAACTAGAATCAGCGACATAAAAACCCTAAGGCCGGCTGCACACTAACAACTTTCGTTGCCGCTAGGAGCTTAGAGGCAACTCAACTTATCCGTCATGCATCGTTGCCGTGCCGAAGTCGAACGTGTTTTAAATCGACGAAGTTTTTAAAAGTTTATAAAGTCAGCGATGTGCAATTTCTACACCCTAGCGAGTGGCAATGTTGAACTTTCAACGATTGCTCTTAATTATAAGCGGTTGGTGTTCACAACGATTGGTATTTTAGAAATTACAGCACGATGCTCATAGACGTCATGCTGAAGTCACGGCCACGGCTGCGCAGTCGAATAAGCTAAGTTGCGTCTAGGCTGCTAGCGACAACGAAAGTTGTTTGTGTGCAGCCGGCCTAAGGGTGGACACAAAAATTACCCCCTTATTTTGCCTAGTAAACAATCTATAAAATTTGGACAATGACCGCCTAATTTCAATAATTATATGCAAATGAGCAAGCCATGATAGAATGGTAAAATTAGAATCTTTGACCCTCTAAACATAAGGGTAGATATTAATATTTCCCTTGTACCTCCCCAAATAAGCGAGCTAGAGCCTGGTAAAGAAATTTCGATAATGACAAATTTAACTAGAGCACTCTGAGAGCGCATACCTCCGCCAAGTGAGGCAACGGTAGCAAAAATACAAATTGGCTCTGAAACCATAATTTTCTTTGCTTAAACTCCAAAATCTAATCATCTGTGCCTTTTTATATTAATAACATCTTGTTCAATTTCGTTGAAGATCCGTTCGTAACTTTTTGAGTTATACTGTTGAGTTATACTGTTAACAAACGTTATGACAAATACGAGTCAAACATACAAACGAACGAACCGATCTGCACCAAAACTTAATCATTTATGTCTTTTATCATTACTAACAACTCCTATAAATTTAATAAAGATCCATTCATTATTTTTTGAGTCATTGTGATAACAAGCATAAAATTAAAAACAGTCACAAACGAACGAACGAACAAACGGACCATTACCAAAATCCGGTCATTTACTTTTTGTTATATACCTAACAACTCATGTAAATTTCATCAAAATCCATTCATACTTTTTGAGTTATGGCATCGATAAAAATGACGCACTGTTTGTTTGTTTACCTACCTATATAGAAGTGGTTTTCAATTAGTAGACAAGGAGGATTGTATGGATTGTTAGGGACATTTAAAGTAGGTTTAGCCAAGTATTGAAAAACTCAATAGATGGTGACAGACAGGTAGACAGACAGACAAACACGACGAAAACATAACCTCCTTGGCGGAGGTAATTAGCATATTACGCAATTTGCCCAAGGGTGTCAAGGTAGCATCAAGCAGATTCCGAATCAGCAGCCCTCAAAGATATAAAATCCGCAAAAAAAAAAACACTGTGAGGGGACGCCAAAACCAGGTTGAGTGCCATGCTGCTAGACTACCCGTGTTCTGCCCAGTCGAGGCTTGTGGGTCTAATTATTCTGATCAAACGAACAGCCTGGGGCCAGATGCTCAAACGCCTTGTTAAAAAGTCACAAGCATTGTAACTGTACAGCTGCATGCACGAGTGCAACGCTGTAACTGCTGAAGTTTTACATTTTTGCTCTTTGATGTAACAACTAAGTCTCAGTCTATTATTTAGGTATACATTACTGGAGATTCAAACCAGTTCGATCATAACTTTATGAACATCAGTATTAGCAAGAGACAAAATGTAAGCTGTGATATCGGTACTTCTTCACGTAACTGTACAGTTTACCATTCCGTAACTACAACATGGCGTTTGTGCATCCGGCCCCAGGCCATGACCCAAGCAAATCAGTCCAGTAGTTGACCGGTGTCTGGAGGATCACCAGCTGACCGAAGAGATTTCGAAGGAAATGCTTATTTCGGTAGCAGGTTACGCCCGTCTTCCGTGCTACCGACAACAAGAACTCGCTTCGTTAGGTAAGGTACTGAAATAAAATTGGAGAAGGAACCCTTGTAGAGAATTAGCGTAACCCAAATTAAATAGAGTTAGGGGAAACTGGTTTCTTCCTGCCACCGCAGAGTCAGCAATTTCAAAGTCAATGCTGCATTGATCGACGGATTTTTCCGAATGTACTTTTTTATAAGTCGCTCATTAGAAGGCTGCGACGGTTCATGGTTGGTCCTTCCTTTTGTCAAGATGGGATGGGTTAGGTTACAACACGTATTTAAGATCGGATGCGGCCATTCAAAGGAAAAGATCCAGGAACGCCACCTACTCCGGGGCGACGCTAAACGACCGCAAGCACAACTTGATGCGAAGATTAGCAGCTCACGCTCCGTGCCGGTACATATTTATTGCCTGTAGCATAGATTCTGTGACCTGAGCAACGTGCGAGCTGCGCACTGCACATCCTCGCAACGAAGCGTGGGTGCTGATACCACGGAGACTATTGTTATTGCATGCGCGGTGGATGTTTAGTGTAACCTTCGACATAATGTGCAAGTAAACTACACTTTAAAAGTAGAAGGAACAAAAGTAGCATTAGCAGAAAGAAGCCAAGAAAGCATGATAGAAATGACCGTATTTGCCCTATAAAGGGTCAAGTAAGGTACTGTTTATCCAAATTTCAAGGAAAGAGTATCATGGGCACCACCAGCACAGCGACACACAAGACTGGCATAATCAGAAGGTGCGTCCAGGCCTCCCCTACAGTCAGATATAGGCTGTTGCTACGGGGTTTTCGTATTTCTCAATATTCAACTTTTCATTCCCTATATCACAAATAAATTTCTGTAGCATTAACACCTTAAAAAAAATGAACGCTCCTGTAGTGGAATGAATAATTTACCCCTTACATGAGTAAAGGGTCGATTGAGCGCAGATATTAAGCCCTCGAGGCTCGACTTGTTTGAAACTTCAGGCAAGTACACTGGCTTCTGCCCGATGAATGGCGTTTCATACGTTGATCTTCAATCGGTTATCCTTGAAACTTCCAAGGTGCGTAACTTCATAAATTGACTTGCACGCTATAACTCCGAGATACGATGTGGGCCAAAGTGTACAAGCTGTTACTTGGCTTGTTTAATCTGGGCCCAGATTTGTTTAGTGCGCCATTGCTCCATATGACGTCATAGCAGTGACGTCATACCAGTGCTGCGGAAACACACGCACACGCTTGCAGATAATTATAATATATTCCTGGTTCTGGCATCGCACCGTTGTCGTAAGCGTCGCGATCCAAGTAATGCGACTGTCAATTATTCCACAACAGTAGATGAGTATTTCATCTCGGCATTCCTACCGGAACGTCTGCTTGTGCCGAACACTGCAAGCGGCGCTGCGCGGCGAGAAGCGGCACTGAGCGGATCAGCGCGGTAAAGTGTTATCATATGAGCGGAGCGGCGAGACCTGCATCAGTCGCAATGGAGGAGTTTGTGGGTGAGTACTTTTTGCTAACAGAAAGAAAAAGAAACTAAAACACTGGGTGTATCACGTCAACATAAGACGAGAAGTGTATGGAGAAAACCACCATCTATACAAAAAACTACGTCAAGGATTCTTCGCATATCTTAGAATGAAACCGGCCACTTTTGATACCTTTAATTGCAAAATGGCGAGAAAAATTGATCAGGATTTTCGCATCATTATTAAAAAATTAAGTTTTTTATGCTTTATGAATCAATTCAAAACAAATGGTTTTATGTTTTTAATGGAAACCTGTAATAGATTCTACGAGTAGACAAAATGCATCAATTCATGAAAATGAAACGCATTGAATTCTTTCCAACAAAATATTAATAAAATTACTCTTATACAATGAATATGCATAAAAAATTGTATGAACATAAAACCTGAAACAAATCAAATAATTCGAAAAATATCGCTTGACTTTGAGATGCGAATAATAATAATAATAGTTTTATAGTTAGGAAGTTTGAGCCTCCGTTTCCGAGCAGAACGATATCACAGAGGAAAGAGCAAGGGATATATTGAATGCCAAGAGATACGGGGAACCCATGCACGAAGGTGTTCCCACGCAGGATCAGCACGCATGGGAGCAGAAAGTCGCGAAAGAAGAAGAAGAACAGAATACAGCATGAGCAAGTAGGAGTATGAAATCGGGAAGGAAGCAAAGTGGTCACGAAAGACAGATGTCCTGAAGGTCTAGCTAATGGCTGAGGTAACCTTTACCTGCCGCCTGGGGTTGACTGGAACCATAGCAAAGGATGGACGAACCTAAACTAACCAAACCCTGTGGCCTATTGCCCATCCTATGCCCACTGAGATGAAAGAATAATAATAAAAAAGGGCACATTTAGCAATTTTCAGTAGAAAGTAATGATTTTCCTTGATTGAAAAAATCATGTAAGCAAATTGAATGTTTCCTTTTTTACATTACCGGACTACAAGCTTCCGTAGGCAAATAAGAACAGAAAAGCGTCTTGTGGCTATTCAAGGAGAGTACAAATGAAATGAATACCTTCAAATAATAGTGGATAGTTGCACTTGACGCTTGGCGCGAGCAGCAAAAAAAAATACCGAGTAAATTTCCCGAACGAGCCACACTGTGCACCTCCTCGCCGCGACGCTCCGCCTGTAGTGTGAACAGTTGAGCGTTTTTCCATTCAAAAATATATAAACATTAATGACGCTCCGCTCTTGCCGCACCGCTTGTAGTGTGAACGGACCCTTTAGTCGGCCGAGAGTGCTACTACTGGCGGGGTGAAGGCGCAAGGCATCTCCATCACTACAGGGCTGTGCTGAGCGTATTCGCTCAGCCATGCGGCTCATTGCAAGAAACAGAAAACGAAAAGAGGAGACGGAAGGAAGTAAACGCCCCTACGGAGAGTCCCATCCGTTGCCCCACTCGGAAGCCGATAGGAGTAGTCCCATAGGTTGAGTCGCTCACCACCATTAGGTAGCCCACAACACGCGTGGGGAAGTCTTGAGAGCCTAACTAAACTAACCTTCTCAGCAGGAACTGCAGCCATCTGTGACGCTCCAGCGGAGAAAGTAATCGAGAAAACCTTTGGGGTCCCGAGGCTCAAGGATAGGACCCGCCATAGCAAAAATTATACCCCTGAAGGCGGGTAGGAAGAAGAAGGACACTCGTGTATATAGTTCACGTCGCAGCCCCTCCTACCCCACACACACATACGGGAGTAGGTGAGAGTCTTGTGGCATAAGCGGCTTACCACCATCGTCTGCCAATCTCACGAAGCAGAAAGGGAAGCAAGGAAGAATTATTATACAGTATTCCAGGTTTTACCACCACACCCACGTCATATGACTTGATCAATCCAAGCAGTGAGGCTCCGTTCATTATGTCTTATCAGTATATGGAAGTTTTATCTTGGAAAATCATAGCCGAGTGCGCTGCTACTGGCAAGCAAAAGCGCACAGAACAGAAGAAAGACACTCGAGTGGGCGGCCCCTCTTGAGGCCTCCACACCAGAGAGAGTAAACGAGTCCCGCGGACGAGGTCAGCCACCTCGCGGAACAGAAAGGGAAATATTGAGAGCCTACCTAACACATCAAAACTTTCTCAGCAGCAACTGCGGCCAGCTGCAACATCCCTTGCGGAGAAGGCACTCGGGACAGCCCTGCAGTTTGTAAGGCCCATAGAAATGGGAAGCAAGAAAGAAATACCTAATATTACTTACTTTATCAGAAGAAAATGCAGTCAACTACAACGTGTGTCCTTTTGGTACGGCACTAGTGATGCTCCTGATCAGCTAAAGCTTATCTGACAAGGTATACAATAAAACTGGAAACATTAAAACGCGTTTATTGAAATGTCACTTATGATAAAACAGCAAAAATAATGGTTTCTCTTCACTATCTCAATGTAAGTAAACCAGTTTATTTGGAGCATTGTATTAAGAACAAAATACTGCGGTGCGTAAAGCAGCAGGCTCAATTCAGGCATTGAAATTACGGCTAAAATTTTATCACAATGCATGCAAAATTTAATTTTAGAGCTAAATTCTAATGTCACAATTTTTCCATCATTAAGATAGTCTAAACGAAAAAAATACCTAGACAAATTTTCAAAGGGAAGAAGCAATGACTATCTCACCTGGACAAAAATACTGAGTATAGTCTGATTCGCAGCTGGGTAATACTTTGAGACAAAAATAGTAGTTGCGGAAATTAGAATTCCTGCCTCAAACTAATAAGAATACAAAGATCAGCTTGCCAAGCTCGATTCGAGCTTCTAGATAAAATTTAATAGATTTACCAGCTACTGGACACCCAGGAAAACCCAATTGAAATTTTTTCGGTGAAACTACGGTGGCGTATGTTCGGCACATGGCCGCGATATTAAGCAATGCATCCGAGCGGCTCCGGTGCTGCTCGGCCTATGCGCGTTTTTAGGCTGGCGCCGGCGACCTTGTTACGAACATAAATCGCCCAACAGAGCGCGCTTGCCCGACCACGGATATTCCGCGCCTTGTCCAAAATAGTAGTAAACTTCTATTTATACGGAGGTGCGCAATGTCCGTGGAACACGGTCGGGCAAGTGCGCCCTAATGGGCGAATTATGATCGGAACGAGGCGGCCTGCGCCATCCTAAAAACATGCATGGAGGACGAGCAGCACCCAAGCCGCGCGGATGCGCCGCTCAATATTGCAGCCATTAGCCGAACATACGCCCCCGAAGTTTCACCGAAAATTTGTAGTCGGGAAAAACCGAATTTGCATTTTGTTCGGTAAAGTATCTTTTTTTAACACTCAAGAGTATCCTGTTCAGATTTTTCATGTATTCTTAATAGAATTCAGCACCGACCTGCGGAATCAAGATCCTACTCGTAAGTAACGTTAAATTGGGCAATGTTAGTCTCTGTTTCAGATCGTAAACGAAAAAAATATGTGAATTATCGCAAATTGAATGATTTGCAACGCTAAAATTGGCTCGCACATGTTCACATTTGTAGTGGGAACCCGTGTTCTAAGGGTTGAATTTAAATTATCGAGGAGGGATTCAGTCGCGTAATCAATAAGTCTTTTCAAATCTACGTCAAGGGGTGCTATAGTGTAGATCAAAGCTAGGTGGTCACAAACCAGGTTAAGAAATAAATTTCTCAATCTGTGGGACTTCATAATTAAGGAACGCGAATCAATATTTGGACAGGCCTCGGACAAAACTTTGGAAATTACCTGCATTACACGGAAGAATATTGGTATAGTTTCCTGGTACAACATCTTTCTATCTTCCTCTACACGAGATTCCGGCTTAGGACAATATGAGACCTTCGCGTAGTCAGTAAAATTCAAGAAGTCCCCTAAGTTTATCGAACATATCATCACTAAAAATAAATTAACTTTCTTCAAATGGTATCTAGTAGTAGGTGCATCCATTCCAGCAAAGGAGCTGTTGGTAAATAGCGCAGACTTGAAAGAGTCATCGTTAGGCCAGATGAGCGTTCCTAAATCGACCTGAAGCGGCAAATAATATTTCGTTCTAAGCGTGGGAAGAAGATGCGCCAATTCAGCGTACATGTTGAACTTCAGCTCGTCACCTCTGTAGACAATTGTGTAATTTGTATAATCAATTTTATTGATGTCTTCTATACGCCATTGGTTCCATTCATCAGTGGCAGCACGAGGGAGCATCTCGTTGTAGAAGTAAGCACAAAACTCCTGCTTTGATTTCATAAATGTAAATTTTTTGAACTCCCAGTAGTACAGCACGAAGTAAATATCATCGTTGTATTTCAGTATCTGTAAAGATAAGAGTGTCTTAGTTATTTTCCCACCATTTCCATCATTGCATTGAAAAGAAAGCATCCGTTTACACGACAACGAGGATATGACAGAGGGAGAAACAAGCACATGTATGTCGATTAAACAAGAAACACATGCGCGAAGGTGTTCGAAACTGTAGGGCGTTCGAAACTGTGACAAAGATGTTTTATTGCATAAGTTGGCCCATTACGGCATTCGAGGAGCTACAAGAAATCTCCTGGTCATTTTTTAAATCTTAAGGAATACGTGTCAATTAATGAGGTACCTGCAGTCCCGAATGGAGTCCAGACATTGGGGTGCTTCAGGGATCTGTCCTCGGACCATTACTTTTTAAGTTTACATAAATTATACATTATTGGAAAGTGGTATCTACTCCGCTATTTGCAGACGACGCAGCTTTCTATATGTGCAGGATTGCCATTTCGATGTTGCTGTGGGGAAAAAAACGTACGTTTATAAGCAACTTACTCATTTGGCATCTTCCAATAGACTCACACCCAATGCTAGTAAACCTAAATTAATGTAAAACCTAGTTTGTACTTGAATGGAGTCCAAATGGAGTTGGTCGAATGATTTAAATATCCTAGCATTATTATCTTAATAAGCTGAGTTTCTCACCTCATATCATTAGTCTGCAGAAAACTAAAAGCAAAAGGTGCCATTTATGCTGTGTCCAAATATTAATTCGCAATTGACATACGCTATTATAATTTGCTGTAGTGTGACAAAGATTATGATTAAGCATGTCCAAACGATGACAAATGATGTACTTAGAATTATATTACGCATTAAGAGAGATAGCAACAATGTACCATTGATGCATACAAAAGATATGCACCTTAGATTAGGATTATTGCAATTTAGAGACTTCTATAAATATTTTATTTCAAAATTCTTGCCTACAGGAATGGCTAGAGAGATGGGCTATTACCAGAATCACTTCTTTCATTTGCTTGCTTCCAGTCACTACAATCGAAGAAATGAAAGATTTAACTTACCCGCGATTCGTCTAAAGTAGAAAAGCGAGCTACTGTATTTCAATGGGCCAAGATATGTAAAGAAGTACCAGATTCCCTGATTCAGCCAGTGTCTCACCAGCTGTTCAAATGAAATTCAAAGATTTTTGCATTAGTCAATATATGGCTTTATAAACGACAGGTGCCCTATACACGAGTCTACTTTTTATTGGGCTTGTTTTCAAACCTTGACATATTGTAAATTCTATACTGTACTTTGTTTTAGATATTTCGAGAACAATAAAGGAGCATAGTTGAAATTATTTCCAGTAATTTTTAAATTTTTCTTCATTTATAAATGAACCAGAAAAATTATGATTTTTTTTTTCATTTACAGTAATGAAAGAATATGTTAAAAACTTCTGAGATAGCTAAAATTACGCAACTACAATGTTTTACAACCCTCCGCCCGAAATTTGAAAATTCTTAAGCGTGATCATCGTATGATTTATTTTTTTTTTAGATGAAGTTAAAGCTGAGCGATGAAAGCATGCGAGTGGTAGACCGAAAGTAGACATATATATACTGTATATAGTAAGCATGGAAAGCAGGCAGAGAACTTAGGATTAAAGAAACAGATGACTTCCCCCTTGCACGATAAACTACCATATGTTAATTTTTTTTAAGTTTCAAATAATGCAAGTCGTACGCGACACTATTTTATGATTAGCCCAAATTGCTGCTACCTTGACAGTTCGCAATCAAGGTAGGTAAAAACCACGTTTTTCTTGTTTAAACCAAATACCATGTTTTTTTTTTCTTAAAAGCATGTTTTTATTTTTTATTTTTTATTTTTTATTCATTTTGTTGTTCTTTCTAGTCGAGAAATTTTATCCAACATTTATAGGGGTTTCCGCTTTATAAACATCAACAATCATCAACAATCTTAGTCACTAAAGTTACTTCATTTCAACATCCATTGTAGATGAATGATTTTAAGAAAAGGGGTTAATAAGAAAAAGCAGTAAGCAGAGTAGCTACATGTACTTGCTACGACTACATTTAATATCCAAACTGCTGAGATGCTATGATTTATAATTGCTATATAAAATATCTTGAAAAACTTGAAAACACTTCAAATTACAAATATTACTTGAAAGAAAGAGCCAGCTACTAGCTAATTAAAAACTGAGTAACGAACTAAAGAAAGTAAAATAGCAATAAAATCATTTGAAAAACTTAAAAATACTTTAAAATACTAAGAAAATGCAATAGAAACAGCTCGCTACTAGCTAATTAAGATCAGAGCATTAAACTATTGTAAATAAAATGGCTATACGCCTACATCCTTATTACTAGCTCACTAGCAATCTAATAGCAACTATTACTTATAATATTCAGTAGCTGCCAGCATGCTAAAATATAATTAGAAATGCATCTCTGAAATGAAATAACACAAAATTCAATATGTTATCGATTTTTAAAAAACATAAGCAATAGTTGATCGTAACCGTCCTAACAGTCAAACGGATTCTAAAATAAAAATATTTAACTAATCCATTCCGTAGTGTAAATGGAATTCCATAACTTATAGAAGTGAAACTGCTTATTTTGCAATATTTATAAATAAAAACCAAAAAAAATTGAATAAACTTTTTGATGGTTTAAACCATGGCTTTTAAGTTGGTTTAGACCATTTAGTTTAAACCAGCCAACCCTGCTCCCAATTACTGTAATTCACAAATTTTCACTCCACGTGATGTCACTCAAGAAGATCAGCAGACCATTCTCAAACTCTTCCGGCGAAGAGTAAACCTAAAAGCGTGATTCAGCCACGGATTTAACCAATCGTAGGAGACAAGAATAAATGAGTTTCAACAAGGAAATGTACTTCGCTTTTATTATTACCTATCTACGGCATCGCTGAACGATTCATTTAGTGAAAATGAACATTATCGTACTCAATGTAGCTGGAAATTTATGTCGTGCAGGGTTATAACTTCGACCATACAATAAATTCAAATTCACATTTATTGCCAAGTCTGATCATTCAGAAGCTACACATTCACGAAAGTCCATATCACTACATATTATATAACTCGTGCTTTCCCCGCTCATACCTCCGCCAAGCCAGGCAATATTAACGAAAAATATAAATTGGTCCTGGATTCAGGATTATCATCGCAAAAATTTGGTAATTTGTGCCTCATGACAGTATAACAGTGTCTTCAATTTTTTTTTTTTTTTTCAATGATCCGTCCCTAACTTATACTTATGTTCCAATGCATATTGATATACATGAACTGACAGATTTTCACAAAAATTTGGATTTATGTGTCCTAACCTGTTAGTTTCGAAAAACTTTGACGAACCATTTATAACTTTTTGTGCTCTGATTTTGTAAAACCTTCAACCAAAGAAGTGAGCACACTGACAAATGAATAAAAAATGAATACATTTTCAACTTAATAACTTCTGCACACTTCATTGTATGGCGTGCTCAGTGAGCTTCAAGTTTCTACTCTTTTCGCCGCACAATCGCCATTTTTCTGCTGTCCAAAGCGACGATGGGTTCAGAATAGGTTACTTGGCGTTTCTGTTCCTCAGACTGGGCCATTATTACAAATCTTTTTTTAATTTTTAGCCTCTGCATTCACTCCACAGGTGAATTAAGCTAAGCCGGCCACAGAAAAAATATTCACGCATTTAAAACTAGAAATAAATAAGCATTTTTCTACTAGAGAGCAGAGAGCGCCACCACTCCACCCACAGAGCTTGGCCACCACTCCACCCACAGAGCTTGGCCACCACTCCACCCACAGAGCACTATATAGTTCAAGATTGAGAATTTTATTTTCCTTGCTCAGATCCATCCCTTCTCGTCTCTAGCAACATGTAATGTTTACCCGGAACCCTTGACCATAAATCCATGCTTAATTAGAGCTGTTCAGAAGTGCTTGCAAAAAGTTTCGTTCGAAATTATTAACCTTGTATAACCAGATATATAATTGTGAAATCTATCAAAACTGCTATTCATTGCAAATATAGAATATTTCGCTTTTACTTACGAAGTTAATATAACTTTATTTCCTTCGAATTCGATTATAACATTAGGGTTGGCTGTATAATCCACTGAAGGAATAGCATGAAAACCCTTAAGAAATGACAGTACTCGACCCCGGGGAAAACTATGATGAAATTAAAGTGAAATTCACTAAATTCCTACCAAACCTACTTGGTATTGAACTCTCCTGTCTTTTATATTAGTCTGACCGTTCTTTCACAAAGGACGTGAACTTCTCAATTTTTGCACCGATAACTGGACTTTAATCTCGTATGCTTTTAAGCTGGGGTAACTTTGGGGAGCTCCTCTCCCAGACACACCGCACTTAGCGAGCGCACGTAACGTAAGCCTAGGAAACAAGTCCGCGGTATGGTAGGTATGAAGAAGTTTAGGCCTTCCAAAATCAGTTCTTAACTGATCTAAGAAGAAAAGGAGGGGTGATCTAGCTCGTCAAGCTAAACGTGGAACCATGCACGAAGGTGTTCCCTCACTGCAGGACGAACGTTCATGGGTGGGGTGCAGCAACCAGGAGAAAGGATGACGAAGATAAAAAGAATAAAACTGGTAGAAAGCTAACGTAGAACTATAGGGTCCCCCTGGGGTCGGTGCTCGCCTTGACATACGATGGGCGAACTTAACTACCTCAACACCTTTGCTCATCTAATGCTCCCCGAGGGAATCTCGTTACTATAGTCAGACGTCTGACGCCTCCGTTTCCGCACAAAACCTATGTAACAGTAAAACCAACGAGGGTCAAACATCTCTGTAGATACCATTATAAATAGTTCAAACTTCCGTTTCCACTACAACGGCGACCTAACTGATAAAAAAGGGACATAGCATGACGACAGAAATGGGGAATCCATGCACGTAGGTGTTCAACACAGGATCAACGTGCATGTGAACAGTAAGAAAGGACAGAAGAAAGATTAGTAGGAGTATGAAACCAGAAACGGGTACAGTGGGCACGAAAAACAGGTTGCGAAGGCCTAGCTAATGACTAAGGCAACCTATACAGTCTACATTCCCTCTCCTGAGGCGCTGCTCTTAATAATATATTATTGGATTCAGTGTTTAACCACCCTAGACGCAAGGAGGCGATTCAAGAGTGAAGCTCAACCGAAAATAATATTACGCTTTTCATCAGTTGGAATATTTTGTCTCGGCATTCCTGCCGGAAAAACTCAGTTGGCTCAGGGCGCTACTACTGGCAAGAAAAAGGCGCAAAGTATAGTCGGATACACTCAAGTGGTCGGCCCCTTTTGTGTCCTTCCACCCGGGAGAGACTTGAGGTGTCCCTCGTACCAGGTCGGCTATCTCGATTGACAGCCCACCTCACGGGCAGAAAGAGGAAAGTAGAGAACCTACCTAACTTTACAATACTAACCTCGTCAGCAGGAACTGCGGCAAGCTGCAACATCTCCTGCGGATAAGGCACTCGGGAACCT
>LQNS02276883.1:19756514-19768574 GCA_001587735.2 Parhyale hawaiensis | reverse complement strand
CCAAATGGAGCGCAACCACCCAAATGGAGCGCAACCACCCAAATGGAGCGCAACCACCCAGATGGAGCGCAACCACCCAAATGGAGCGCAACCACCCAAATGGAGCGCAACCACCCAAATGGAGCGCAACCACCCAAATGGAGCGCAACCACCCAAATGGAGCGCAACCACCCAAATGGAGCGCAACCACCCAAATGGAGCGCAACCACCCAGATGGAGCGCAACCACCCAGATGGAACGCAACCACCCAGATGGAACGCAACCACCCAGATGGAACACAGCCACCCAGATGGAACACAGCCACCCAGATGGAACACAGCCATCCAGATGGAACACAGCCATCCAGATGGAACACAGCCATCCAGATGGAACACAGCCATCCAGATGGAACACAGCCATCCAGATGGAACACAGCCATCCAGAAGGAAATTGAGGACGAAATGCAATATCCTAAAGCCCGCAGCAGACGAGAGTTGAAACACAGGAAAGTTTCTCCTTACTCATGTAGTAGTAGCAGTATAGTCAAAGAATATTTACGTCTCCCCTAATGAGTACTAAGCTCGGTTCAATTCGCTTTTAGGACCATCGCGCATTTTCGATATTTTGAAGTCATATGTGAGTAGAACGACGTATTCTAAGACGTTTTTCACGAATGACGTTTTTGCGGCAAATGCTTAGTTTTCAAGATATTTGACTTTGAAGTTTTGTTAGCGTCAGACATTGCAGCAGCTCGTCGAACAATATGGCGGCGTAACGCGCTGTAACTGTACACTGGTTTATATATATTTTTAGTAGTATATATAAGCAGAAAAAGGGTTTTCTTCATAATTTTATGATATTTTGATTTTTGAAGCATAATAAAGGTGAAAAGACTAATTTTAAAGTTATTTTTTCAAGAATGACTTACGTTGGAATGCTAGGGACGAAAACACAAAGAATTACGACCGGCGCCTGGCGCGACGCCGCGACAGGTGAACAGATGTGAAATGGCGATTGCAATGGATGGTGGTGGTGAGGGTTGCTCCATGGAATATTTCGACTGTATCAAGCAATTTCATAACGATGATGATTCTACTTTGAAATGTTCAACTTTGCATGATGTAATTTTTTCGGCTGAGGAAAATAAAATCCCTAATTGCCCAAATTGTGACACGAAATTGGGACACTGCAAAACTAGAAAGGTAAGATATTCTAATGTTAAACCTTCATTCATAATTGATATATTATATATTTTGAAGTCGTATATAGGTAGAAGGACCAATTTTAAGACTTTTTTTGAAGGACGTTTTCGTCTCAAGTGCTTACCTACTTTTCGAGATAGCTATTTGCCTTTGAGTTTCCCATCTTTTTTTTTTTTTACTATACTTTTTTCCGGAAACAACGTGGCTCTTACTCGTAAAGGTTAGGAGACCAGGCCTGGTTCTGCTAATATCATTTGATAAATATACCAAAAGTGTAAAGCAATACGCGCTACGCCGCCATGTTGGAAAATCACCTGCCGCTAGATCGCGCGACACGGGCGTAATGGCGGATCGTAATGGGAACTTCAAAGTCCAATATCTCGGAAAGTATGCATTTGCGACGAAAACGTCATTCGTGGAAAACTTCTTAAAATGGGTCTTTCTACCTATATTAGACTTCAAAATATTGAAAATGCGCGATGGTCCTAAAAGCGAATTTTACCCTAAGCTCTTCTAAGAGGAAGGGACATACAGTATGTCGGTAGACAAACGGAGAACCCATGCACGAAGGTGTTCCCACACAGGATCAACGCGCATGGGAACAGCAAGTCGGGAAAGAAGAGGAAGGATAACAGTAAGATCAGTTGGAGTATGCAAGTAAAAAAAAAACAAAGTGGGCACGAATGACAGACGTTCCGAAGGCCTAACTAATGGCTAAGGTAACCTACACAAACCCCTTGGGGGCGCTACTCCCCGTAACATAGGATGGGCGAGCCTAACTAACCTAACCCTATGGCCTATGACCCATCCTATGCCCTAGGAGGGGGCTGCAATCACGTGTAACCCTTACAGTGTTACACGTGTAGCAGTGTATGCAACGTGCGAACTCAGCGCCCCAACAAAGGGTTGCGGAATTTTCGGTAAGCTTGAATATATACATATCTGGCGGAGCCTTATTTTGGCTGTATTTTAGGTTAAGAAACTCACAAAAGTGCGTCACATGCTAGAATGCAAGCAATATACGGCAGTCATTCATTTGTAATAGTAATTATCGAGTATCACAGTCAATGTTTGTCAACAAAGGCAGTGTTACCCAGCTCATAACCCTAAAATTTAGAAGGGTTGTCGTCGGTGTTACCCAACCTGTGTCGCATTGCATGGAGGCCGGTGTAGCACAGGCGACACCAAAGGCCTGATTGCAACACGCCCCAGGGGTCGGCACACTGCATACTTCGGAAAGACGAGGCGCACCCCCCTCGAAGGTATTAGCCCCCGCCCAATCCATATTACTTCACTTGTGCAGATGAGGCGCATCACCGTCGAGGGTCCTAGCGCCCGGCATATTATTTACTTGAAGCTAATATGGCGCCCCTTTACATATATTGCCAACCCCACTACGCAGAGCTCGAACAATAATTATTATTATTGTTCTACCAGTCAGTGTTGCCAGAACGCAGAGTAGTTTTCTAATCTATCTTTCGCTTAACGAGCTCTCAACTTTAGTATTTCCTTATGTTACGCACATGAGCAGTTTTCAAGATAAAATTATATCCAAATTATTTCAAATAAAACAAACTTCAATTTGAGTCAGTTAAGAACAGGATAATTTATAAAACGTTCTCAGGGAAGGAAGAAGAAAGGATATTCCTCAGAGAGCACCGCTAGAAGATTAGTGATCTTCATCATAAGCAAAGCGAGAGGGTGATGATGTTTTCGTTTAGGATTAAAGTATACAGGTTTGTTAGTCTGTCCATCCAAAAAGAGGCAGAAAGTGTTGAGCCATAACAATGATTTTTTTTCCTTCAGGGAGTCAGTTGAGTTGACTGAGATATGAAAAAAAACTGAGAAAATATTAGCGTCAACTTGCCATCAAAAATGCAGCAAAATGTTTGACTGACCAAAGCAGCGCTAGCGGCCCCTAGGGAAAATCGAAATAAGTACACTGATGCTCCTACACCCTACAAGTGGTCATAATTTTGAGATCAGATATTTTTCAGTATGCTTGTTATCACCAACGAGCGAAGCGAAGAGTGCTGATTCTGTTTTCGTTTACGGTTTTGTGTTTGTTTGTTTGTCTGTGCACCCAAAATGAGGCACAAGGAGTTGAGTCATCATCACACTCTTTTTCTCAGGCAGTCAATTAAGTGCGTTGACTGAGCTGTGAAAAATGCAAAAAATACTAAGAGTTAGCTGCCCATCAAATATGACGGCAGTGAATTTGTAACTCCGGACTCTACATTGTGGTGGGTGATAGTTTAACGCCACGAGGCATTCTAGTTTCCTTTATATAAGTAGAACATTCCATTGACTAAGGTAATAGGAAATCATGAAGTTTCACAGTTAATTAAACATAGTACTAACGTACCAGTTAATTACAGTACTACGTACCAATGTCGTTAAATATAGTACCAATGTACCAATTTTATGACGTGGTTTCAGCTGTAGCTACAAATCATGACAGTTGAGGAAGTAAACTGTCCACGTTTCCGAATTTTCATCACCAGCGAACGAAGTGAGAGAGACGATAACATTTTCGTTGGAGATTCAAGTACATATATATTTGTAAATTTGTCTATCCACCCAAAAAGTGGTCGAAGGAGTTGAGCAATGCTCATAATTTTTGTGAGGAGTTTGGTGGGTAGACCTAGATGTGACCCATGTGATCTAGCTGGCCCAAAAAAAAAACGGCGTTGAATTTTCCTCCACCTGAGCGAATATCCCTCCACCGCGGCAGATCGTCTAACTGAGCGAGGGGTTCTATTTTTTCCCTATGTTTACCTCCGCCAAGAAGGTTATGTTTTCATCAGGATTGTCTGTCCGCCGGTCTTTCTTTCTGTCCGTCACCAAGATAACTCAAAAGTTATGGACGGATTTTGACGAAATTTACAGGGATTGTTAGGTATGTTAGGAGGAATTGATGATAAACTTTTGGTGAAGATCCTTTTATCTGTCGTTATTTTTTTCTCTCATTTTTCTCAATGCCATAACTCAAAATACTATGAACTGATTTTATGAAATTTACATGAATTATTAGGTATATCACGAAGAGTAAATCACTAAATTTTTGTGATGATTGGTATGTTTGTCGCTGTATTTGATTTTATGCTTGTTTGCGCAATAGCTCAAAAAGTTTTGAATGGATTTTGATGAAATTTACAGGAGTTGTAACGCTAAAAGACATAAATGATTAAATTTTGGTGAAAATAGGTTGGTTCATTTGTATGTTTGACTTTTTGTCATGATGTTTGTTAGCTGCATAACTCAAAAAGTTATGAATGGATCTTCAAAAAAAAATGCAGAAAATGTTAATGCTACTAAAAGGCACAAATGATTAGATTTTGAAGTTGATACAAAGAAAATCATGGGTACAATTGGCGGAGCTATGCGCTTACAGAGTGCTCCGGTATTATTAAAGAGCTAGTCTCTAGCTAGGCTGCCCTGAACTTGTTCATCAAAAATGACTGCGTTGAATTTGCCCCTGTATCGCGGTTGATGGTCTTACGCCACGAGGCGTTTTAGTTTTCAATCGCGGAGGTCCACCATCCAGGCATTTTCTCTGTTCTGTGAGTCTATGTTAGAGAAGTTCTACATAGGTCAGAAGACAATTATCTGAGTACTGAACTTGTTATCTTTATTATATTGAGTACATAGTTTCAGCCTCCGCTGTACAATAGAGGCGATATCACAGAAGAAGAAAGAAGCGACGTGTAGTTATATATATGTTGACAGACACATAGAATCCATATACGATGATGTTACTTCACAGGATCAACGCGCATGGGAACAACAAGTCTAGAACCACGAGCCGCAACAGAAGAAAACATCATCAGTGGTACATAGTATGGAAATGGAGGGAAGCAAAGTGATCAAGAAAGACGCGTCCCGAAGGCCTAGCTAATGGTTAAGATAACCTATAAATCCTTCTGATTGGGGTCGCCGCTCCCCGTAACATAGAATGGGCGAACCTACGCTAACCCGATGGTCCCTTTACCCATCTTCTGCCCCTGAAGGAGAGTGCTGAACTGGCTGGTGGATAGCCTAAGATACTGAACCAGCTACGGAAGAAGTTTCTTGGGGGCAAGGAATGGGCGGCAGCTTGCACCAATAAAAATCGATTGTGGTGATACAACTGAGGAGAGATTTGTAAGCGTCTGTTGCTGTTTATAGTAACAATTTTCCCATAGCGAGGCTACTATTCATGTTACTGAGACCATAGCTTCCCAGTATATGCTCTACTTCTCACACAGGTGCAACATTTAATTTGATGGCGCAAGTTTTCCAATAGCTAAGCATTTTTCTCAACAGTAGAGTCACTTTCCTTATTGCGAGCCCCCTTTTCCCCACTACTTTTCTAATAGCAGCACCCTTTTTCGAAAGCAGTGCTGTACACAGATACGATGTTTTTCCTACAGCTGTGTTGATATTTAAACAGCGTTGCTACTTTTGGAAAGGCAGTGCTATTTTTTCATAACCAGGGCTACTTTTTCATGGCTAAGTATTTATTTTGAACTCGTAACCAACATTTTAACAGCTGCGCAATACTTCCACTAGACGCGCTACTTTTTCAACGACTATAACTCTTCCACAGCAGCAAAGCTACTTCTGTACCAGTCCTGTTGATGCGCACGCTGTATAGCAGCCATAATAGTAGCATTACGCGGTATTACACACATTATTTTATAATCGGTACCCTTAGCAACTTTGAAGCCCCACATTATTCTCCTTATTACTGACATTACTTTCTAGTACATTACTTTTGAAATACCCAGAATAATCCTCAATTTCCTTCTTGATTTTTAATACAGAGTCTTGCTTTCATAGCAGTATTATAGACTCCTTTTTAGCCGCGCTAGGTACCTTTCGTTGGAGGGGTGCGGTTTTTTCCTGTTAATATATAATAACTTTGTTAAAAAAGCAGCTCCACTGATAAACCCGAGACGATACTACCTAACGACAGCACTGGCCTCAAAGAATTATACAGTAAGTTACTTTTTAATCGCAGAATTACTTTGCAGAAGGGGAATAAAAGCCAGGGTTAGATGTCTGTAAAACTTTTCTTATTTTAAGCGAAAACATTCTAGGGTTCTCCAAAGTCTTTTTTTATAAATACGCAACATTTTCGTTTATTATCAAAGAAACCTATTAAATCACTGAGCCAGATCCAGATATGTATTTTAAAACTTAAAAACAGGCATGAAACTCTGCTAAAGAAAATGCTACGATCTCGAATTTTGTACTGAACAGTAATCAATCATTCGCTCTGCTAAAACAGATGCTGATTATTTAGAACTGGATTGCAGATCACTTTGCATTGGATTAGAACGATTTGTAACGTCTACAAATACGAAAAGCAGGCACAACAGGGTTAAATTTGGAAGCAATCATCAATTCTTGAAAAATGAAGCTAACTAACATTTTTCAGTCCATTACTTAAAACAACTCAGTACATCACATGAAAAACGAACAATTTTGCCTAAACGACTTTTTACATCATTTAAATAGCAAATAAATTAAATGTTGAATACAATCGTCAAAAATCGTGTAACGAAATGCGACTATATTTCCAGTCTATTGCTTGTAAAAAATGCTATGGTGCCCGACACTCATGTTAAAATATCGGAATAAAAGCATTTCTCTCTATCAATATAATCAGGGGGCAACTAAACAACAGGAATTATTCAGCTACAATAATATGACTCACTGCTCAAGACTTTTTATAATTACCTCATCAAAAAATTCTGGTTCAACGTGACTGACATGGCAATACCCTTCTTCAGTGTTGAATACCAAGTAACATTTGTCGGTCACAAAATATATTTTTCTCATTTTACTTAGTTTCTCCACAGCCGTCTGTAGCGAAGCTGACGAGAGGGTGTAGCAGCCACGGAAGTGAGGAGGGGAGGTCTTTACCGTGCTTTGAAAGACTGTTGTCGCGTGAGATTGTGCGGTTAGTTTTCGCCAAGATTTCAGCTTCAACTAGCGAGTCTGTAAGATTATACGGTTACTTAGCAGAATGTATACCTAATTCCTCAGTCATCGATAGTTCCGGGGAGAGAGATTGGCCAAGACTTTAGGCCCATTGAATTTGACAATTTGGATCGAGAGACGCGAATATGTTTACCCCTTACTTATTTTGTACTTTATTGATGAGCGCTGGATTCGCCATTGTGGATCGCGTTTCAGGACTTTTTAACGCTCTCTTTTATGAACGCCAGCTGCTGTCGGCTTCAAATGCTGTGATATTGTGTGGCTTGTGAGAAGAAGCAAGCAGAGGGAGGGTACACGATAGTTATAACCAGAAGGCTTAGTGAAAGTTATTATTATTATTATTATTACTGTGCATTTCATTCTAGTTAAAAAGTCCTAGCCAATGCTAAGCGTTCCTTGAGGAAATGAAAAAGGGACACACAGTATGCTAGAGAAGCGTGTGACCTGTACGCCAGGTTACTCATTTAGATATTAGGAAAGAAGACAATAAAAAAGGCAAAATAATTGTAGGAGCATGAATATGAAAAGAAGTGATATAAGCACAAACGAAATGTAGTGAAATGGGACTTATTTATCCTCTGGTTACCCATGGCTAACCTGGACGAAAAATGACAAGAGGAAGAAGAAACACTCGAGCGAAGGGTCCTCTTCGTGGCCCTCCACAAGGGACAGGTAGGAGCCCCATAAGATGGGTGGCGTACCACCAATCGGGAGGCCCAGCTCGCGGAACAGAAAAGAAAGTATAGAGAGCCTACTTAACCATGCAAGCTCACCTCGTCAACAGGAACTGCGGCCAGCTGCTCAGAAGGTAATCGGGACAGCCCTTGGGTTCGTGAAGCCTACATAACTTACTATATTCTGACAGGGATAGAGCATTCCACTATATAGCCTTGAGGGCTGTACTGCACCCTGCTTGTTCAACATATAAAAACAGTGTATGCATTTCTATCAAAAATGTTTACGTCCACAGAAACACGTTTGCTCAGTCGGCAGAGTTAATGAAAACCTTAGCATCGCATATAGAGCCTGAATCATTGCAGTAAGAGCACAGGTGTCGTCAAGAAACCGGTAGCTTCTGAGATGCGAAAACGTTATTTTCAACTCATCTAACATGAGATCTTTCACTGCTGTTAAGTGATTCTTCAGTTTCTCTCCGTCGTAGCTGCACAGGCAATAGGTCAAGGTGAAATGGATAGCAATCAGATGCCCAACATTGCGAGAGACTGAGTCTTCGCTCGCCACAGCTTCTCCACAAAGACCGGGGCACATCTCCGACACGTGTCTAGCGAAGGCACTCAGTACTGCGAGTAGAGTGTCCCATGCAGTCAAGAGCAAGATTTCCGTGTGCCATTGCGGAATTGAATGTTCGAATGCTCGAAACTGAATCGGGGTGTTTGCCAACTTCTCTAAAAAATCAGGAGCATTCCTGTTGCACACCAGTATGGAAAATAAGTTCGTGCCATACAAATACTCAAGAGGTATTGACTGGTTTCTGGGTTTCTGTTTGTCTTCGTTACCAAGCTTGTATTTCCTTGCGATGAAAAAAGCTCCATACTGAGTGCGGGTGAACAGCGACGTGAGTTCATCAGGTTGCATGTAGGCGCCNCACCAGTATAGAAAACAAGTTTGTGCCATACAAATACTCAAGAGGTATTGACTGGTTTCTGGGTTTCTGTTTGTCTTCGTTACCAAGCTTGTATTTCCTTGCGATGAAAAAAGCTCCATACTGAGTGCGGGTGAACAGCGACGTGAGGTCATTAGGATGCATGTAGGCGCCCTTTTGTTTCAGCAGATTGATTTCGCTAGCATGTGGCTTATTCGGTTTGACCTTGAGAGTCCTAAAGTTCACCTGAATTCCAATCGATGGGTCCAAATCGCCAGTCCAGATTTTGAAAAGAGGCGGATAGACGTCCACCGCAAAGGAATTGTACAGCTGGGAAGGGGTGCGGGGCACAACTTTCCATGGCCGCAACATGCATGTTTCCATGACGCGGCGAAGTTGCACCACGACTTCTTCGGATATCTACAGAAGCGAATTGAATGGAATTAGAGTGTAGTGAAATGTGCGCAGTACTGTTTCGCTACAAACGTTCTTTCTCCTATAGCAGCCGAGCTATTATTGCGAGCTTTCTCCGTCTGGGCATAGGTTAACTCACTTGACACCAGGATATAGACCGCTGCGTAAGCTTTTTGTCCTACAATAAAATGCTTTAAGCTTGTTAAATAAAACGTTAAATGTGATGCATTTCATGCTCATGCAGAACTTGAACAATAGTTTTTTTTACCTGAAATTCATTGATTGACAAACTGCTATATTTTTCGTATGGACATTGGATGGACACGAATTATATACCACAGGCCATACCTGCTAGGGCCAAAGCACGAGGAAATATCAGTGACAGTTTCAGAGCATACAAACTATATTACAATGTGGACCTTAATGTCCATCTTTAGTAGATGCACACCCTATCTAATCATGAATGGCTCACGTTTGAATGCATATATTTTGCCATTTTCAAGCTGTTAGCGCTAGTGGTTTGCTCGTCAGCAGAGCAACGGAGAATTCTTACAAATGTCGTTTTAAAAGTAATGCCGCCTTATTTTGTTACCTACTCAAAAATTTGAAGAGCTGCGAGGTTGAAGTGGCACACTTTAAAGCAAGCAATTTTTGTGATCGAAAATTTATCTTTATAAATAGTCATCACCATTCCCAATGCACTTTTGCCAGCAATGAACGAGAGCCTTGATGCCTCGGTAATATAAGTAAGCGCTAGCCGAGTCGGTCTATTTTTTCCCAGTTGTAATTACAGCATTGTTGCCGGGAATACGCTGCCTTCGCAATGCGTCCTTCAGAGGTCCGAACAAGTGGAAGATTGACGGTGCTAGGTCGGCGCTATACGTGGGAGAGACAGGACCGTCCAGCTAAACTTTATCACGCATTCGGTGGTCTTTAAACTTGTGTGTGGCCTGGCGTGGTCGTGTTGCAAACGGATTTTTTTTTTATCCCCAATCGGGCATTTCCAGGCTTTCAGCCTATTCAGCGTTTCAACAAAACGGTCTGAGGGTACACATCCAACTCTACAATGATTTATTTTCACCGTTTTCCGCCAATCAGTGCAGTTGGGCTGATCGAGGAGCCCTTTGTTTTCCGGGCTGTGGTTGTACACGGGCGTCCGGAGCACCCTTTGTCTCTCACATTTCTGTCGCCACTCGGCAATCGACGAATCCATCTCCTAACTGAGTTGACATCGACTGCATCGGCTTCGTAAGCGTTTACCAATTAAGTGTCGGCGAATGTTGATTGGTTGCATTTTTTTCTGCATGGAGAAACTTAATAACACATATCTGCTTCTGACCCAAGTCCATGACAGGGATTACTTTCTTAGAGTGTCGCACCGTCAATATCTGCAACAGAGAGATGCGAGTTTCAGGTGATGAGTGCATAAAAAAAGTGGTCATCATAACAATGTAATCGGCAATCCCCTGGGATCCCTTCGGGTGGAATAAAAAAATTAGCAGGCATTTCCTTTGGAACAACCCTCGTATTTTTAACATCAGCGCATAGGAGGTTGTTTCCTGCGGTGTTTATTTGTCCGTCTGTCAGCAACAAAACTGAAAAACCCTCGAATGGATCTTCATTAAATTGACAGAAACTATTAGGAACGCTAAGAACAAGAGATGATCAAATTTTAGTGAATATTCGTAAATTCACTTTTCTTTCTATCTCTGTCTGCCACTGCATCGCTTGGCGGAAGCCTACACTCTCGGAGCGCAGCTATTAGTAGTTTATATTATTCGGCGCATAACCATATCCAATTCAATGAATTAATTTCCCGTTCCCGTTGCAACAACACGGTCTGGAACGAAGTATACTTGTAATATGATGCAAGATGTAGTTAATTGACTCATTGCAAGAGGCCAAAGCTCCGATTCAATGGATGCTCTATTCGTGACTGAAATAGCACAAGATTATTTCATCTGGTGACAAGCGAACATGTGACGTCACGGCCAATCAGCAGGCCGTATGTTAATTCCCCACCCGAAGAGGGCTGACTAGGCTCGCTCATTGGCGGTGACGTCACCTGGTTGTGTGTCACGGGGCGGAATACAGGCGACCCTCGAATTACCCGGCATCATTTTGTTTGACTGAAGCACAATATATCGACCTTGAAAATTTTTCTGTAGAAAATGAGAATACAAGGGTTAACATTAATAATGACAATATAAACGTGTTGAAAAATATGTTTTTTAAATTATGTGGTCCTTACCTATCGTACAACGCGAAGATCACCAGCAGTTAAGTGGTGAAATAGTCACATGATGAAATAGTCGCATGATGAAATGGTCATGTGATCAAATTATCACGTGATGAAATAATCACGGGGGGGGGGGGAATTCAGTGCACCCCTTTATCAGTGCACCCCTTTATCAGTGCAGGGGAAATAGTCACGTGGGGGAGATAGTCACGTGGGGGAAATAGTCACGTGGGGGAAATAGTCACGTGAGGGAAATAATCACATGAGGGTAATAGTCACATGAGGGGAATAGTCACATGAGGGGAGTAGTCACGCGGGGGAATAGTCACGCGGGAGAATAGTCACGCAGGAGAATAGTCACGCAGGAGAATAGTCACGCAGGAGAATAGTCACGTGGGAGAATAGTCACGTGGGGGGGGAATAGTCACGTGGGGGAGGATAGTCACGTGGGGGAGGATAGTCACGTGGGGGAGGATAGTCACGTGGGGGAATAGTCACGTGGGGGGAATAGTCACGTGGGGGGGAATAGTCACGTGGGGGGGAATAGTCACGTGGGGGGGAATAGTCACGTGGGGGGGAATAGTCACGTAGGGGAGGATAGTCACGTGGGGGAGGATAGTCACGTGGGGGAGGAT
>LQNS02276883.1:19742974-19755404 GCA_001587735.2 Parhyale hawaiensis | reverse complement strand
CGTGGGGGGAATAGTCACGTGGGGGGGAATAGTCATGTGGGGGGGAATAGTCATGTGGGGGGGAATAGTCACGTGCGGGGGGGAATAGTCACGTGGGGAGGAATAGTCACGTGAGGGGATTAGCCACGAGAGGGGAAAAGTTACATGATGGAATACCACACTATGCCAGGCCGGGACCGACAGCACAATCGGTAAGGCTTGTATGCACATAAAGCAGGACAGAACAAACCTACATTGATAAAGAAGAATCTCCCAACTAAAAAAAATCATGTAATGTATCATAATCTCCTTTTGGCAGTGCAAACCGCATGCATATTATTAAATACGCTAGTGGAGCCGTGCGTGAAAAATTTCACGCAATAATCGATTAGGCTAGTCCGCTCTCTTCTCTGACTGGCCGTTATTACATTTTCTGCCTTATTAGCAACTGTTATTCCCTTCTATAATCTTTCTGCTTCAAGTCTTCTTTGTCGCTGTGTCGCATAGGGGTCTATTTTTCGCCTATTTCTTTAGGAGCGGACACGAAATAAATACACGAAGCGTTTTATTATACAGTAAACCCCATATAACGGACATCTTACATACCGGAATCCCTACATAACAAAATATTTCACGACCCTCCCGAAATACATCTTATATTTCTTATATACCGGCATATGCCAGTAGAAAGAGAGAAATTCTGGTATAAAGAGTGGGGTCCCGGATCTTTCCGGACTACAGTATTTCCTTCCATCCGGAATAATTCCGTTGTACAGGAAGAATTTCCGTTGCAAAGTAAGAGGGACGTGGAAGTGACGGCAGCGGGATTGCGTCATTGTTTGCTTCGCAGTATCGCTGTCTGGAAAGGAGCCTTCCCGCACAACGGCAGAAAAACTGGAATTAACCAGTTTTGCCGTGCTAATTTCCGCTCCGTAGAAATGACGCCAAAATATTCCGTACACAGTGCAGAGCATCTGCCAGTTGCTGCGTGTCTTTCTCTCTGTGCGGTTCTCATACATTGTCAACAAAGACAGTACATACATAGATTACAGTATTAGTTGCAGTAAGTGTGTTTTAGCTATACTGTATCTAATATACATTGTTGTGAATTATACTGGGTTTATTGCAAAATGGTAAATAGAGTTCTAATGCACTGTGTTTATTTTTTTACTGTACTGTACTGTATGTACTTTTTACATTACAGAAAATACTGTACATACGCAATTCATCTTTGCATACATATACAATACTGTACGGTATGTACTGCAATTTACAATAGGAACTGCACTCCGGAATAACTCTTAAACAATGTTATTTTGCGCTAAATGTCGGCTTCCGGAAGCCTTCCTATACAGCGGTATGTTCCGGTGCACGATATAATAAAATCAGTTATATAGGAATCTCTTTTTAAACCGGAATTTTCCTCACAAGTGAAATAAAATTTCAGAGGCCCCGAGGTATCCGTTATATGGAGAGTTTACTGTATTATGATGCATGTTATATTATAGTCAGAATGTTTAAGTCTACGTTTCCGAGCGCAACGATATCACAGAGGAAAGAACAAGGAATATACTATAGTATGTCGATAGAAACGGGGAACCCATGCACGAAGGTATTCCCACACATGATGGGAACATGGGAACATGGGAACAGCAAATCGGGTAAGAAGAGGAAGAACAGAATAAAGCATGAGCAAGTAGAAGTATGAAATTGGGAAGGAAGCAAAGTGGGCACGAAAGACAGACGTCCCGAAGGCCTAGCTAATGGCTAAGGTAACCTACACAAACCCCTTTGGAGATTTAGGATGCATGCAACCTGATGCTCGTTGGACTTGTAGTGTTTGCTGATATACATAAGAGGAACCCTGTCACCACTGACTGTTCTCAGTAATTCAATAGTAGGTAGTATTCAGTAGTGTACCCCTAGTTTAAGCCCTCCTACCCACAGAGTACACTGTAGTCCAAAAAGAGGAAGAAAGAAGGGACATGAAGAATGTCAAGAGAAACGTGGAATTCACGCTTTAGTCAATGCGCATGGAAACAGCTTGTCGTGAAAGAACAAGAAGGGCAGAAAAAAACATATCTATTCTGATTATGGTGCAAGAAGCAAGGTAGGCAAGAAGGAAAAATGTCCTGAAGCAGTAGAGCAAATGTGACCTACAAGGTCCCGTCAGGGGCGCTACCCCCGTAACATATGTTGGATGATTCTAATTAATATGAGGCTATCGTGTATGACCCATCCTATGCTTCTGAGGCTACAGTAAATGGGGAAAGGAACATCTGGGGCGTGTTGCTATCAGACGCCGGTGTTACCCTCACAGTGTTACCCGTGTAGCGGTGAATGCGAGGCGCGATCTCAGCGCCCCAACAAAGTGTTGCGGAATTTTCGTCAGACTTAAATATATACATTTTTGGCGGAGCCTCATTTTGGCAGTATTTTAGCATAAGAAGTTGAGAAAACTACACAAACATGCTTCAGATACTAGAATTCAAGCAATATACGGCAGTCATACATTTTGTAATACTAATTAACGAGTATCATAGTAATACCGTATTTGTAAACAAAGGCAGTGTTACCCTGCTCATAACCCAAAAATTTAGGAAGGTTGTCGTCGGTGTTACCCAACCTGTGTCGCATTGGAGGCCGGTGTAGCACAGGTGACACCGAAGGCCTGATTACAACACGCCCCTGGGCGGATTGACTGGCCAGCCCACAGACTTGTAGATTCATAAAATAAAAGTGATGCTCATGAAGGTACTTACTGTAACTTTCATTTTGATGGTCCGCCAAAACGCCTGCCACTAGCTGTCCGCAAAAATCTAAACGTTTCTGTAAACTTAGAGCTTCCTCCGCCAATGCAATGGCTAAAGCTATGGCAGTTTTGGTGCGACTGATTCTCTGAAACGTAGGGATCCCGTTTTTATTTTCAGCAAAGCCCCCAGATCTGACAGACGTGGGCAACCAGGTCTTGCCACACAAGACTATAATAAAAGGTCGGTAATGGACACGACAACTGGGTTTTTTGCTACTTCTGTACCGGGTCCGCATGTACGGAATAAATCCCTAGTACCGAAATCGTAATCACGTCGGGAGCTCCCAGTCCCGACTAAGTCCGGACAGACGGACACACCCACAGACACGGTGTAAGCTATACATCCTCGCAAATTCTCAAAGGGGAGCAACAATCATCAGTCAGTTGGTTGCAGCAGGGAAGTCTGGGAAGTACAGCCCTGGACTTGTACAGCCCAATGCAGATGAGCAGCAAAAATTGCCACCAGTGGCATTTCGCCAACAAATGGTACCAGCAATGTCGAAGAATAAATGAATTTGTCTCCAGATTACAGCGAGGATAGCCAGCAGAAACGCACTTATCAAAGTTTCGTTTACAAGTGTCAGGCTCGCACAAAACATTCAGACGTCGATAACTATGCACAGTGGATAGAAAAACGGCTAGTAAACAAGCAATAACATTTATGTAATTAATATTTATATTTTCTATTCAATGAAACTTCTAATAATTTTACCCTAAAATATTGCAGCTGCTGGTACCTTTCGCGTAAATACGTCTGCATTAAAATATCACGGCAAGCTAGATCTCCATTCAATATTGTCCCATCGAAGTCAGCAAAGATATCGCCCGTCTGCGCACGCCAGCACCCAGTCCTTCATTGCGTGACTGAATATTGCCACTGTTGCGAGATTAACACTACTAGGTCAGTGTCATGTATGACCAGCCATGCAGTGAAGGATTGTGAATTGAGGAGCAGAAAGTTGAAAGGTTCATCGATTAGCCGGTAAAAATAAAGCCCATTTGTCCGGAACGGCAGATAGGCGCACTGGCTTCGGCTTGCCGAATCGAATTTCAGGAGTTAGGCCTACCCGTAATCGATCACCTGCTTCTAATGACCGGAAAGAACCGAAAAATGAAATCTAATGACCGAAAAAGAGCTCTTAAGTAACCGGAAATGACTTCTAAATGACCGGAAATGACTTCTCTATGACCGGAGAGGACTTCTGATTTCCCGAAGAGGACTTCTAAATGACCATAAAATATTTCCAAATGACCAAAAAGGACTTGAATGGCCGCAAAAGAATTCTAAATGACCAAAAGGACATTTAGATGGCCGAAACAAANCCAGTTACTGAGAACGATCTACGCGAACTCAAGCGGGTCCTAAGCAACTTCCGTAATCGATGATTTCCGATCTTCGGCTGGGGACGCCAGGTGTAATTATACTCGAGTTCCAATATGACTGTACTTGACAATAAGTTCTGCTGGGTGGCGATCTAGCGTCAGATTATACGTAGTTGATAGCGACTGAGTGACCGTCTTACACGACTGCAAAACAAGAATGAACATTCTTTCCATCTCAACTAGCTCTTTTATTGACTCTCGACGGAAGTCGGAGGCTGTGCTTGCTGCACGCAATGTGCTGGCGGCACACACTGGCTTCGGCTTGCCGAAACGAATTTCAGGAGTTAGGCCTACCCGTAATCGATCACCTGCTTCTAATGACCGGAAAGGACCGAAAATGAACTCTAATGACCGAAAAAGAGCTCTTAAGTAACCGGAAATGACTTCTAAATGACCGGAAATGACTTCTCTATGACCGGAGAGGACTTCTCTATGACCGGAGAGGACTTCTGATTTCCCGAAGAGGACTTCTAAATGACCATAAAATATTTCCAAATGACCAAAAAGGACTTGAATGGCCGCAAAAGAATTCTAAATGACCAAAAGGACATTTAAATGGCCGAAAAAAACTTATAAATGTCCTAAAAAGACTCCAGTTCTGCGTAGTAACGTATGGTGGGCTCGACATAAGACCATTGCCTCGCCTGTAGCACAAGCTCGGTGGGAGCGCCGAGTCATGACACTAGCAAACGTAAGCTAAACTAGAGCACTCTGAGAGCGTATACCTCCGCCAAGCAGGGCAATGTTAACAAAAATTTCATGTTAATCCAGAAATTTGGATTTCTTTTGCATCACAAAAAGTTGCTTAATTGATCCTCTTGACAAGTAATAACAGCTTCTGTAAATTTCTTGATCCTTTACTTTTTGAGTTACAGTATGTGTTCTGACAAAGAATAGTCAAACGCGCGAGCGGACTAAGCGATCATCATCAAAATATGATCGTTTGTATAAGTATGTAACTACCTAGCTAAGCTTCGGCGGCGGCTTCGGCGGCGGCTTCGGCCGAGGCCGCATTTATTTCTTGCAGGAGCTTTGACGTTGTGAAATTGTGGATTTTTTTTTGTGCAATTTGTAGAAGTTCTACCATACTTTTCAATAGCTATTGTCTTAGCTTTCATAATTCTATAGAATTACTGGGGATGCGCCAAAATTGGAACGTTGCCGAAGCCGCTCTGCCAAAGCTTCAGTTATTATTATTTATTATAGTCATAGTGTTACCACCGCATACACTCGATGAGTGATTCGCACAGTGCAGACTCTGTCGTTTTACATAGCTCCGTAAAAATATTAAATCTCGGCATTTCTAAAAAAAAATCTCAGTTGGCTCAGTACGCTACTACTGGTGGGAAAAAGGCGCAAAGACTAGAAGAAAAACACTAAAGTGGACGGCCCCTATCAAAGCCCTCCTCGAAAGAGACTAGAGGTGTCCCGCACACTAGCTCAGCTATCTCAATCGGCCGCCCACCTCGCGCAACAGAAAGGGAAATATGGAGAACCTAACAAACTAACCTTCTCAGCACGAACTGCGGCCAGCTGCAACACACCCTGCGGAGAAGGCGCTCGGGACAGCCCTCTGGTTCGTGCGGCCCAAACGTATCGGGACAGGGAAATGGCCCGTCAGAGAATACCTACTCCTGAGGGCACCTAAGCTTCGGTACATCCCTACATTTGTGTCTTTCAACATGTTTGACAGTTTCTGCAAACTTCATAAATATTCGTTCTTAACTTGAGTTATATTTCTGACAAACAAACCGATAGAAAGAAATAAACAGATAATAAAAAAATTGGCCATTTACTCCTAGAAATAACCCAAACGATTCCTGCAAGTTTCATAAATATCGGTTAATTTGAGTTATGCTACCGAAAAAAGTACACAAACAAACGGTAAGACGGCGATTCACTTGAACTTAATCTTTAGTTTCACTCAACATATTTAATAATCCCTGTAAATTTTGTAAAGAACCGTCCATAGCTTCTGAGTTATCTTTCTTAGTGGCAGATAGATAAACATAACGACAAAGACAAACTCGACAGGAACATAACGTCCTTGGCGGAGGTGATTAAGTAGGTACCAAATGGAAAAACAGCTAGACCAAGATTCCCATTCCCTGAGATGAGCAAAAAAACGTTTTAGAAATAACCATACATGCCCCGTAAATGTTCAATTAAAGTAGTCTGCCCGCACCGCACGTACAGCAACCCACAGACTGGCATAACCCGAGGGTGCGTCCAGATCTCCCCTCCAGTCAAATGAGACTGTTGCTGCGGGTTTCTTTTTCTTTTCGATATTAAGTTTTCAATTCCTGCATTATTAATATAATAACTATCGCCGGATTGCATCCTGCAACCTAAGACTCGGAGCACTTCGCGAATGATGTGCGCTGATCCAAGCGGCGCGCTCTTCTGGAGGGTTACTAGAGGTTCTTAGACATTGCCCCTAGAGCGCCGATTGCAAGTGGGATATTGCATTAGCATAGAAACAGCAAGTCGGGTAAGAAGAGGAAGATCAGATAAAACTAAGATCAGTAGAAGTATGAAATCAGGAAGGAAGCAATGTGGGCACAAATGTCAGACGTCCCAAAGGCCTAGCTAATGTTTTAGGCATTAGAAACGTGGAGCTCGTGCCAGAATGTCCTCACACACAAGCTCAACGCGCATGGGATCTGAAAATATCATAAGAAGATGATGAACAGAGCAAAAAATTGTCAGTAGAATTATAAAAAGAGAAAGAAGCAAAGTGACCTCGAATTAAAGACAGACGTCCCGAACCTCTATTGCTAACTGCCAAGGCAGCTAACCAAAAGAGATCCCTTGGAGACACTTCTTCCCACAATTGCTAAGCTGTTATAGCTAGCCCATAGGGGGACACTGCTCCCCATAATATGGGACGGGTGAACCATTTACCTAACCCCATGGTCTGTAGCCCATGCTGTACCCTCTTGAAGTTTCAGAAAGTTGTTGTGCTTTTTTTCTAGAAATTCACGTCCGTTTCATCACTTCATTGGCCTGACAAAATAAAACGAAGTGTTGGATACTGATGTTGATACTGAGCAATTGATGAAAATCCACATGCACACTAGAGTCATAACACGGAAACGTTCCATGTTGTTGAAACGTTTCTGCGTGCTTGACTAAAGCTCAATGTGTTTCCATACATCGCCTTAAAATATGCGTCGTAAATTAAAACTCTCTCGGGATGAAAAGAGGTACTCGAAACTGAAGCAAATGGTGCTTCCTGTAGTAGAATAACTACAGTAGCCGTTCAGATATGAGAAATTTACACATTTTGGACGTGTTGAAGCTGCCCACGGCAACGTAATTGGAAAAGTAGGGGGAAGCGCTACCGTGAACTGACTCTCGTCTGAAGCGAGCTTAACAAAATATTTTTTGTATTTCGTACGAGGCTTCGTACTGTCTTCACTACTGGTGCGATAAGAGAGCGAATGATTCACTGATGTTTTTCATTCCAAGAGAAAAAGCTGTAGCTTCTGACTTCAAAAGTAATTACCGTAGCTATTTCTTGTGATGCCAAGTAATAATCTATTCAATATTAATCACAACTAAAGCACTCTGATAGTGCATACCTCCGCCAAGCAAGGCAATGGTAACGAAAACTTAAAATAGGCTCTGAAACCATGATTTTCTTTGTATCAACAACAAAATCTGATCACTTGTGCCATTTGAGAGTGTTAACAGTGTCTGTAAGTTTCTTGGAGATCCGTTCATAGCTTTTTGAATTATACTGCTAAGAAAGATTCCAACAAACATAAGTCAAACACACAAACGGACCAACCGATCATCATCAAAATTTAATAAATTATGTCTTTTAATATCACTAACAACAATTCCTTAAAATTTCATAAAGATCCATCCATAATTTTTTAATTGTTGCGTTAACAAACATTTCAACAAACAAAGTCCAACTCACAGACTAGCCGATCATCACCAAAATTTTACCAATTATTAGTTTTAACATTGACAATTTCTGAAAAGTTCATAAAGATCCATCTAAAATTTTGGAGTCATTGTGACAACAAATATAAAATCAAACACAGCGACAGAAGAACAAACACATCATTCCAAAAATTTGAACATTTACTCTCTGTAATAAACCAAAAAATTCATGTAAATTTCATGAATATCCCTCCATTACTTTTAAGTTATGACAAACAAGCAAACGGATGGACGGATCTTCACCAAAAGTTACTCGTCTGTTTCTCCTAACATACCTAACAATCCTTGTAAATTTCGTCAAAATCGGCCCATAACTTTTTGAGTTGTCTTGACAGACAGTATAACAAACAATCAAACAGACCCGACGAAAACATATCCACCTTGGACGAGGTAATGAATAATATTTGGTCTGTAGAACAAGTGTCTTCCCGGCTACGAACCTGAAAATTGCTGCTAATTCAGCACTGCACGTTGATTGGGGACTTCCAACTAAGGCTTGGCCAGCACGTCAGGCTTTTACATATTTGACGTCGATCCTCTCGTAGGAATAGCAATAATTGAGATAATAAAAACAAAATTTGATCCTAGCGGATGTCCTGCAAGGGTCGCCGTAGCACTAATGATATTCAGGAAACAGAACCGGGCTACTTGATCAAAACGGACTTCAGATTTGGAATCACTTGCGAAAACACAGCTGGGAAAACTTCACGGGGAAATAACGATTGATCAGAGTAATTATTTATTTTTATCTGAAACAATCGTGTAGCAAAGTATATAGAAAAATAGGAGAATGCTTTGATTAGACCTAAACACAAAGTCGTGAGTGACGTCACAACCAATCAGAGGAATCTATAGATCTGTCGCTGTTCGGGAATGGCTGCGAGGGGAAGAAATTGCTCAGCAAATAGGCCTTTGCTCTGATGGTCGCAACCGTCGGAAATTAATAAAATTAGTGTTGGAAGAGGAAGGGACATCCCTTATTATTGAAGTGAGAAGCATGAGCCTTTCTACCGCAACAACGGCGATCTATCAGAGGAAGAAAATAGGGGCTTATAGTATGTAGAAACCCACGTGAAACTCGTGCACGAGGGTGTTCTCACGCAGGAACAACGCGCATTGGAGCAGCGAGTCGGGAAAGAAGAGGAAGAGCAAAGGAAACACAGATCATTATCAGTATGAAATTGGAAGGAAGCAAAGTGTGTTCGAAAGGCAGACGTCCCAAAGGCCTGGCACGTGGCTAAGGTAACCAATAAGGTCTCCCTGAGGTCGCTGCTCCCTATAGCAAAGGATGGGTGAAGCTAACAAATTTAACCTTAGGGCCTATGGTCCATCCTTGGCCCTGAAGGGGTGTAAGGCTGCAGTCGACAAGGATCGTTAAGAGCTGCGGCGCTTCTGAGAGAAGTCCTCTGGAGAGCGATAGCAGGGAGGTGAGGGCCGTCTCACGAAGACAAACGAGGCGCTTGTCACCGGTCTTGCCGCCTTCTCCCAACCGCACTGCCCTTTTGCAGCTGCGGTCTAGCCACTGTATGGCCCTCGCCTCCTAGGAGCACAGGATCTGACTTGCAGCCTCTCCGCAGAGCCCGCGCTGTCGTGCCATTCCGCAAACTGTCTCCAACCTATTTGCGAGTAACACGCTTCCGACGGCCCTCACTCCCAACTGTCTCCAACCTATTTGCGAGTAACACGCTTCCGACGGCCCTCACTCCCAACTGTCTCCAACCTATTTGCGAGTAACACGCTTCTGACGGCCCTCACTCCCAACTGTCTCCAACCTATTTGCGAGTAACACGCTTCTGACGGCTCTCACTCCCAACTGTCTCCAACCTATTTGCGAGTAACACGCTTCCGACGGCCCTCACTCCCAACTGTCTCCAACCTATTTGCGAGTAACACGCTTCTGACGGCCCTCACTCCCATGCATCTCCGGAAAGACCTCCTTGGCGTCTCTATTTACACTCCTTCTCGCCCTTCCTTTGATTAGCTTCCTCTAACACCCCCCCCCCCCCATCCCCTTCCCGAACCTCGTACAGACATAGCTCTTAGGTATGCGCAACACCACCACAAACGTGGATTTCAGAAGCCTGAAAAAGCATCTTTGAGAGAAAACCCGTTAACAAAACAACTAGTTTGCATCTATGAGGTATGAATCAAAAATCAAGGTAATATGAGGAAAAAATACGAAAAAACAACACATTTTTTATCAGCATCAAAAATCATACTGTAAATTTATCGGCAACGCGGTTATTATCTTACTCTATTTAGTATTAAAAAGCGTGATTCATATCAAACAGTGTTAAATAGCTTCACGATTCCCTGCTCATAATTTCGGATTCTAGCAACAAGTCAGCACTGGGATGCAGGATGAAAACTAATTTCGTAAGAACAGCAAAAATATATTTTAGGAAGTTGATAAATTCTTCAGACGAAACTGCAGGCGTCATCATCTAGCCTAATTTGAAGCAGGTTGTACCTCCTCGCTTCAAATATATACTCCCTTTTAAGAATACCAGAGAACTAATATCTCTTGTGGTAAATCAACACAGCCTGATCACAATAGAGTTGAGAAAGTACCATCGCAATAAGTTGCTTTTAATAGATTCAAATTCTCCAGAATTTCATCATAAGCCAGCAACACATAATCCCAAAACTTAATCTTGTGGAGCACGAGGTCATCTCAGGGGTTATTAGTTGGCGATTACTACCTGAAATTGGACACCAAGTACTGAACTAAACACTTATCACTGAAATTCTGGACAGATTAAAGTTTACGAGCTTAGCTTATATCAATGGCACTTCTCCAATTGGTGATGCTTTTTGTCGTTTGTCTCGCCAGACACTATTGTAACAAGGAAACTACAGTTTGTGTGGCAAGCAAAATGTGGATCTATCTCTTACATTGAGGATGACGAGTCATTCAGGAATGAACCGTCAGAAACTGGGAATAAAGTTAAAGAAGAACAAAACAAGGACTGTTAACAGTAGTATGAAAAGCATTCTCATAGTTTAACCGTCCCTAACCACTGTGACTCAAAAAGCAGGAAGAAAGAAAGGACATGAAGAATGGCAAGCGAAATGTGGAACCCATGCACTAGTCAACGCACATAGGAACAGCAAGTCAGAAAAGAAGAGGAAGAACAAAGCATCATCTGTAGGAGTATGAAGGTGGACGGAAGCAAAATGGGCTCGAAAGACAGACGTCCCGAAGACCTAACTAATGGCTAAGTTAAACTATACGATCCCCCCCCCCCGCGTGCGCTGCTCCCATAACATTAGATAGGGGATCCAAACTAACCTAACCCTACCCTATGGCCCATTATATGCCCCTTGAGGGCACAAGGACTGTTAACAGACTCAACGTAGGGAAAACCAAAAATAAAGATACAGAAAACAGCCGTTTGAAATAGGGTCTTGAGACAAGTAAAATGTAAACGAAGCTGCAAATATTCCGAAAACTTCAATATGACGCAGGTGGAACGCATAGAGAAAAAGAAAAAAATATTATGTCTGGAGGGCATACCGCTACAAATGATTAAACAACTTAACGATCACAATACCGCTGCAATTCCTGTCAATATGGACTACTAAGGGAGTAGTAAGTATGGAATGACCCTTCATGAATCTTAATTTCATTCGTTATATAATTATTACTTATATTCATTAACATTAATTCAACATGAATATAACATCGACTATCCAGCTTCGTTCATCTGACTGAATATTTCCCGATTTAAACGTATCTCACTCGGGCCGTGGAGCATGTGCTTTGTAAAGAGAAGTCTCTGTAATTATGAGTTTAGCTTTCCTTTTTACAAGACTAAGCAAGGTCCTCTTTAGATTTACCACAGTAAAGGTAAGCTAGCCATCATAGATATTTGTATGTTTACCTCGCGACTAACCAGAAGTATATATCTCACCCATAGAGCACTGGCAGAAAGTACCTTCGTAGGGAAACCGCCAAGCCTGAGCAAGACCAGGATGATCTCTAGTCTCGACATTTTCACCTACCCTAAGATTCAAATCCAGCACAAGGGCTTCTCGTCAACAAAGGTTTTCTCTCTAATGAAATGAATACAAAAGATCAACAAATAAGTGAGCAAGCGGCTACTTGTTGCCCAAAGAACACAGATAACCCATAGCGTCCAACAAACTATAAAAAATCCCGAATCCCGATCATAGCTGACTCACGAATGTCGTACATAGCATTTATCTTTCACTAAAATTATGCAGAGCATTGACGAGCCGAAAGAACATAGCGACAGCTACCGATTAAAACTGAACGACAAAATAAAATTGTTCTGCTAA
>LQNS02276883.1:19639828-19651279 GCA_001587735.2 Parhyale hawaiensis | reverse complement strand
CTCAGAAACGTACCCACCAGCAGGGGACCGGCAGACTTCCATTTCCGTGTTTACCTAACTACGTGAATCATTGATGGCCACAACAAATTTTGTTACCTTTCCAGCTAGGTTGACCCCCCCGGGCTCCTGCTCTATAAGACCGTAAATCAGAAACTACGCAGCTCCACGGCAACCATAAATTTTATTACGGTTTCGAGCCTCATTGCACGGTACCATTAAAAATACGAAGAAAAGAGTCACTGACTCAAGTTTTAGCGTGCGAGATCGTCGAGTTGCTAAGGAAATCATGGTAGAAAGTGACGTTTTGTACCATTAAAAGCTTGAACTATTGTTTCTTATTCTGGAAATTCACGTTTTTATAACGATCCATGAAATATATCACAGTGAATACATGATTTTATATTGTATTTAACAAGTAAATACTTTGCGCAATGCTTAAGAATTTTGCAAAACTCTAAAACCAGCTGCCCATGTACGACATTCGTAGACTCTAGCTTCCTAGAGCCAACTCAACTAATCCGAACAGGCTGCTGTGATCGGGGCTACGACTTTACGCTTTTGAACATTGCGTTGGATATCAAAAAATGCGAGTCATAGTGAATTTAAACTCACATAATTACATGTGATAATTGAAACTTCCCCACTGGCGCTAACTACAGTCTAATAATTACCTCCGTCAAGGAGGTAATGTTTTTGTCGAGTTTGTTTGTCTGTCACCAAGATTACTCAAAAAGTTATGAATGGATCTGTACGAAATTTACAGGGATTGTTACTCATATTAACAGTAACGGATGATTAACTTTTGGTGAAAATCCGTTCATTTGTCTGTTTGTTTGTCTGGCTGCCTATTTTTTGTTAAAACCATCACTCAAAAAGTGATGGACGGAGTTTCATGAAGCTTATATGAGTTGTTAGGTATGATACGATGAATAAATGACCATATTTTTGGATGATCTGTTCGTTCGTTCGTTTATGTGTCGCTATGTTTGATTTTATGCTTGTTAGCACAATAGCTCAAAAAGTTATGGATGGATCTTTTTAAAATTTACAGCAGTTATTAATAATGTTAAAAGACAGAAATTATTAAATTTTAGTGATGATCGGTTGGTCTGTTAGTGTGTTTGACTTATATTTGTTATAATGTTTGTTAGCAGCATAACTCAAAAAGTTATGAACGGATCTTCATGAAAATGACAGAAATTGTTAATACTATCAAAAGGCACAAACGATGTGATTTTGGTTCTGATAGAAGGATAATAACAGTTTAAAAGCTAATTTGATTTTTTCCTAAAGTTGCCTTGCTTGGTGGAGGTATGCGCTCTCAGAGTGCTCTCTAGTTATGTAATTGCAGAGGTGGCGGGGATTTCCAGTAATTTTTTTGGACAGTATAATAATGTGCAAGCTGAAGTTCTTTCGCGGCAACACAATGGCATTGGTAGAGTTGGGTCTGTGCTGGTCGTGCAACGAAAGTCGTGCGTGGGCGTTAGGCTAACGCAAACGTTTCATTCATTTCCCACTAGCTAATGGAGAAGCAATGCAGTGTCAAAGGTGACTCAAACCAGAGGCGAAAGCGTTCATAATATATTTGCTCAATAATATCACACAAAAAAGAGCATGGAACATCGGCTTACTTTCATTGTTTTCGTTAGCGTAAATGCAGGACTTGAACAAATACAACATCTGGCACACAACAAGGCAAAACATAGGCTGGGAGGGGTGAACTGTGTCCGCACCGGTGTTGTGAGCACAATTACTAAGCCAATAAATGGAGGGCGAAATGACGTAAGAACGGTGGAACTCTGCTGCAAAAGCCCGTCCAGAAGCAGAATTTTTAAAGCAGTGACATCATCTTGTCACTATAGAGGACTATAACTTTTTAACTAATCATCTTCAATATAAAGTGAGTGCTAGGAACTTTTAACATTAGCGAGAACAACTTGCAAATAAACCTACATTAGCATCTGAACCAAGACCTGACCTTTGCTTTGAACTTGAATCAAAACCTAAACTTGACTCTAAACTTGACTCCGGTCGCAAACGTTAGCTTGAACCGCCTTCTAGACTGAAACTTGAGCCTAAACCAGAACCTGGGGTTGAGCCTGTATCGCACTCGGGCTGGTCCAAAAGTTTTTCTTTCCAACCTTCAGTAATGTATGCAATTTTACAAAGCCAGTTATACCCTAACTTCCACCCACTATTCCATGGGGCAAGTCTCAGTACTCTTTCCAATCTTGACTCACTCTTTTTTCTCACATCTAAAATAAAAATAAATTCATTTTTAAGCAGATACATACATTTTTAATTTCGTATATGCCAACGCTGGATTCATTATTTTTTTCTATGCACCGGCTGTAAAAATAAAAGGCACCTAGTCCTCAAAAGGATCCATTTCGCAGGCAAAGAAAACTTAATAGTTACTATAAACCTGGTTCAGACGACAGTCAAGTGACGTATTCTCTCAGCCCAGCCTCCGAATGCGTTGCTACGTCCGCTTGTGCAGCAGAAAACTGCATTGCTTTTTGGGTTTTAATTCACACCAAACTCGAAGAGATGTCGGAAACTTCACTCGTGCCACATACTAAGCAAACTTAGTTGAAGAATAAACATTTTTATGGAATCTTTTGGTTGGTGTTTTCAAAAATGTAACAAAGGCTTCGGAAGCTAAACTGAGAGAACTCGTTCATTTGACCGTCGTATGAATCCGCCGAACTAATCGACGGTAATGTAATCGTATATACTTCACTTGGAACGTTTTGGCTCGGCAAGCCCAGAGAACTAGCTGCGAGTACCATCATCTATGGTAGATGAACTGTCATGGACTTGAGCACCTCAATGTTGGTTGATTGGTTATAGTTCGGTACGTTACAGCAGCTACATTATCTGAACCAGTCATCCTTCTGCCAAGCAAGAATGTACCCAATCACCATTTTTATCTACCTATGCACTGAGTCAGAATGGATACAAGATCGGTTATAATTTATGGCAACAAAAATACATGATATTGGTGATTCATCATACTATAATGTACAATGGAGCAGAAATACGCTATTTTGAGCATGAAAATCTGACTTATGACTATGTACGGCTTCTGTACTATTTGTGATGAAGTTTCAATATGACACTCGAGGGTTCAAATGCATGTTGTTGTTACTATATTATCCTACTACCTACAGTTGCCATTATCCCTGTATCTACAGGTACCATGTCCCTGTATCTGCAGATACCAATACCCCAGTATCTACAGGTACCGATACAAACTATAACTCATAAAAGATAGCCCGTTTCCAGTGGCCAGCAAGGAAATTCTTAGCAAATTTTGTTTTACTTTCAAAGTAGCACCGGGTTAAGGTAATTTAATTTGCTTTTCCTATAATGAAGGAAAGATTAATCAATAACGTAATTAGTTAACTTTTTAGGTTATATGTCAGTTTGTTTCCTGTCACTGGCCATAATTCCCCGTAGCTATAGCATTGCAAGTCGCTCACGGATGGGTCGCTTAGTAGGACTTTTGCCAATCTTGCCTTTCTCGTAAAAAAAAGCTCTATTTGAAATGTTAGGTATATGCAACAGAAGTAGGCATTGAAATATGATCAGTAAGAAGGATTTTGTACGAAAATTTAGCCCATTATCGCCCAAAGTGAGCCAATTTGTAGTGGGAAAATCGTCACCGTTGTAACGTACACCGGTGCTAATAATTAATTACGTTGAGATGTTGAAGGTTTTATGGCAAATCCTAATAGCTAACATTTTTTTTTTTTTTAACCGTCGTTCTGAAAATAGCAGCAAAAATAAGTCCTACCACGAGCTACTACTGCAGTAAAACATCTACTACTATCTCGTAATGAAGGATGAGACAACACAGCTCTAATAGTGGAATCTTCTATTTGTGGGCAGGTTCTAGGGCATATCATTACGTCCTTTTGAAGAACTTCAGGTGTTGCATCACTGTACTTAGTGCTAGGGTATGGAAGGTACGCCACATTATAGGAACAAAAACAAAACACAGAGGATTGACACATCCCAGCTTTGGGATAATTGAGATTGACAGTTGTACGGCCAAGGCTATTTCTGTCACTGTACTATATAAGAGAAGGACTAGAGTGGGCTTCACTCTACATCAATGTAGGCGTACTAACCGCATGAGCAAGGCTTCAATGTAGGCGTACTACGTGAATCTCAATGGAAGGAACAAGAGTTTAATTTTTTAGCAATATATTTTTTGCATTTAGAAAAAGGGCGTCATTTATGCAGCACTTTTCCTTGTAAATAAAGACCGATGGCTTCATTCTCTCATATATGGCTCCCTCTATTGGAGAGTAAACTTGCTCATAAGTTCCCTTTTATAACAGCTAAACTGTGAACTGATTTTTCCTGTCTCTGAAAAATATTTACACGATTTTGTGCTTTAGAGTAGAAGAAGGAAATTCATTTAACTAATGAAAGAACTATTTAGCATCATTTCCAAAAATTGAGGACATGTATTAATTCACTTCTCATGACCAACGATCTAGTATGTATGACTTAATCTAACAATACATGATTTTTTCTTCTCTTGTATGACCAAAAAACTATTTGCACCACTTCAAATAAGTAAAGGACTAGTTGCATCACTTCACTTGAGCAATAAATTATTTTTCAACCCCTGCTAAGCTGAATAACAATTTGCATCACTTCACGAGAGCAATAAACTATTTTCTGCCCCTGTATACAGTATTACCAAAAGAAGTATTGGCTTCAGTTCACAAAGCAAGAAACTGCTTTTCATCCCCTCCTTTTTGTGACCAAAAATCTATTTGCATCACTTGACATAACTACGGAACTATATTCCTCAATTCACGTCACATAACGGGAGGACCACCACAACCTATGAAAATGCTAATCAAGACCGAAAGTATAATCTCTTGTGCAGTTCTTGGTCGTCGTTGGTACTTTTCGGGTTGTGGTTGCGCTGCATGTGTGAGGCTGCTGTACTACACGCTACCCTGCATGGGTGCGGTGTACGTACATTTGCAAGTGATTGGTGTAAGATCAATAAGAGAAAGATGATAAATGACAAGTCTAAAACGACAAATGAAGAGAGGATTGTGCAAAGCACAGTAACTTGCAGAGATACTTACTAGCAACAACATCCTTCAGAATGTTTTAATTGACAGAAAAAAGAAGCAAAATAACAGTAATGGTATGAGCTTGCATAGATAGAGTGCACAGACAGGAGTATTCTAGGTATTTTTCAATAGCTGATGTCATAAATACCGTTAGCAATACCAGAGTCACTAACAGTAGTCTCACTTTCCCTACTATTCGTTTAGAGGCAAAAGAGCTAGGGTTTGGAGACTGGAAACTATTGAAAAATCAACTCAGTTAAAAGTAATACCCTAGAAATTCATTAATTACAAAGAAGTTAAGCTCAACAAATGGCATAACTTTTGGACTGAAAATGTCAAGGTTTCTTTCACAGTCAGGTGGACATAAAACACTCAAGCAATGAATGGACTATGCAAGAGGGAAAGAATGCTCCAACTATCACCTACCCTAAGACTCCTATAAGTACAGATCTTCACAACCTAAACTAAAGTGGTACTTTAGAAATGAGCTTGCTATAGGGACGTACGACTTAGGAAGTCAACCACCCATAGGGAGGTAGCACTTCAGAAATGAATCACCCATAGGCACGTACGACCTTGGGAGTGAACCGCCCAAAGAGAGGTAGCCCTTTCGATATGAATCACTCATAGTAACGTACGGCATTGGAAATTAATTACATAGGGACGTAGCACTCTGGATGTGAACGACCCTGAATGTGAACTATCTTTAGAATTGTACGGCGTTGCAAATGAATCATACAAAGGGCTGTACTGCTTCCTTCAGATATGAACCACTCTTAGAAACTTACAGCTTTGAAAGTGAACCACCTATAAGGATGTAGCACTTCAGAAATGAACCGCCCATAGGAACGTACGATGTTGGAAATGAACTATATACCCACGAGGATTTAACACTTGAAAAATGAGCCACCCATAAGGATGTAATACCCTAGGAATGAACCACCCATAGGGAACGTGCGACTTATAAATGGCGTAAACCCATAGGACGTGGGATCTTAGACACTGACTATACAACGATCGTTTTCTCAAATAAACACAAGAGGACGGAAAACAGGAATGGTTAATGGTCAGCTGATACTGGAAGGGATCATTTGCACATTCATACATATACAGTACTCTGCAGGTGAGGTTTTATTCCTATTAAATCTTAATTCAATATTTCATAGCGATGTTGTATGTTAACAATATATTTTGTGAAGAAACAGAAAACATTTTTTAACCTTTCACACAAGTAAATCGTATGCAAGGCCCTAACACAATCATAGATATATTGTAAGTTTTCTACGAAGCCACTGTTTGCAACTCTAGACGAACCACAATATTTAATATATATTTTTTATCAAAGAGTATGTATTACATTTTGTTTACAAGAAAAAAATAAAGTCGTAAATTCAATGAAGTGTTGTTAATTAATTTTCCTTTCTTTTATGAAAGTTTGATTGTAAATTCAAAAATGCGATGCTCATCCGGGCATCACTCTCAGTACACGAGCACTGACAAAATACAAAATAACGCTTGGAAAATTAGAGATGAGAGCAGCTTGTGAATGTTCCCTTTACACAAACAATAGAAATTGGCCAGATGTACGAACTGAAGTTTACCGTTAAAGTATTGGTAGCTAGGATAGTGCACAGCGCACGACCACGTACAATGCTGCGCAGGTGTCCACACATTGCGCCATGGTCAACGCTGTTGCCGAGTGCTACCAAGAGCTAATAGTTACATATATTTGAGTCCTTGGTGAGCTCCTGTCGGAAGAAAGATCAGGCACGCAAGGCGTGCCCCGAGGTGCCACCAACTTCCACAAACTGCGCAAATTCCTCGCGCTGATTCCTTTGCTGTAAACGAAAAATTGTGTGATGATGATGATAATCGTAACTGTGATTTAAAAAAACTGTTTTCAGCTTCTACGTGCAATTGACATCAAAAAATGCCAAGTAATGTAAACAAACCTGAGCTTCTCTTTGCATAAAGCATGTAATAAGATCGACAAGTAGGGCATAGACTTGTTTCATGTTGATAATAAATGTTAGGGCAGAAACATGGGAACATGGAGGGACACAATCACTGATGGACTAAAACCGTCCACCACGAGAGTGGAGAAATCTAAAACATTCACCAAGATCTATACAATCACAAAGTGGATGCCAGGTGATGCACAGTTTGTAACTATGTATTTGTCTTGTCATAATCAAATTAGATTAATTTATTGATAATAGGTCAATGTTTTTTAAGTGGGTCCCTCTATTACAATTTTTTGGGCTATCTTTTAATATTGGCTCGATATTTTTAAATTATGTTCATCTATTGAAGCTTGATCCATCAAAAACAGCCCGAATATTCTATGTGGGTATATTATTAAATATTAAAAATATCCAGCAATCAAGCACACATCAAGCATATTCTATCCGCAGAAGTAGAATACCACCACCGTAGGTTCAACATTACGATTACCATCTTTCACCACCCTAGTGTTGCTTAGATAGGAGATCTTAATATTAAGTGGAATACTTTACATCTTATACATACTTTTTCTTCTTTTACGTTTCAGTTGCTTTACACATTGTACTGGCTTATAGTTAGGAAAAAGCATCTATGCATCTTGCAACATAGCATATATCTATGAACACGCAGCACATATTCTAACTCTAAGGTTATCAAACTGGTTTCGACGCCCCTCGGTTCAAAGCTCAAACTGGTAAGCTAGTGTGATTTAAGAAATATAGGCGATAATTATTGGAGCTATACTTGACCAAGCTGCTATTCATTTTACTTCTTCAATTTTTCGAACCAAAGTAACCATCGTAATAATGTCTTTCTTATTTCGTTTTTATTATTTAAAGCAACATTTTGAGCAATACTGTGATCCTAATCACCTATTTTGATGTCAAACTACGCCCTATTAACTTTCCTCTTCATATTCGTCGTTTCTAATTTGAAACAACAGCTTGAACTGCTACTTTTCATACTCCCAACCCAACCAATTTTCTGTTTATGAGCATCTTCCTCTAATATTTATCACTAAGGGGCTGTGCTACCCAGTTTGAAAACCCCAGTATTACTCTAAATGCAACAGAATTTCATTATCCGCGGTGCTCTAGATCCGGACTGCAAGGAGGCTCAACGTATAAGGCAGCGTTGCAGCGAAAGCGAGCTAGGCGACTGAGCACAAGAGTGAACGTCTAGCCCACGTCAGCATGAAATGTGGCAATGTCTCCCTCAAGCGAAATATCTTTAGCAGGTGAAGGTTCTAAAGAACTTATTGGTGGTAATGTGCAAATGGACCTTGAAACGGGAAAATAATAAAAAAAATTGAAATTATCTATGATATTGAACAAACTCCTGACCGCGATCCACATTGATAAGCAGAAAATTTAGTATGGCCTGAGCGCGTTTTAAAACTTCACACTGACTTTTTATTCAAGGATGGACCAGAAAAAGTGAAAAATAGCCAACTCTCCACAATTTACATTAACTGGATGTAGAACAATTATCGGGTTGCTCGAAAAGTTCGTACCGATATATAGTACACCTCCATTACACCTCCATTTTAGAGCACTGTTGAAGCTATCATTTTGTGGAAGAAGGTTTCAGATCTTATAACCAGTGTTAATTTTGTAAAACTTTAACATGGAAGGTAAAAATTTCATTTCGGCAATTGATGCATTTCCATAAAGTTATCCGAAAAAAGGCCTCAAAGGCAACCAAAGAAATGTGCGTAGTTTACGGGGACGATTCTTTATCTGAAACAACTGCGCACGGATGTGGTTGGCAAGATTCCGAGCTGGAGATTGTAGCCTTATTGTTACAGAGCGATCAGACATGCCATCTCAACAGATGATGGTCAAATTGTGCCATAAATAAACAATAACCCCCATTATACAACCCGAGAATTGGCAGAAAGTCTGAACCTATCAAAATCGGCCGTTCATGACCACCTGGTAACGTTTGGTGCACATTTAGGTTGAAAATAAAAAATAATAAATAAACGCTCATTGTCAGTGGCCTTTTTCATTCCCTTACAAATTGGTACGAGCTCTCCAGGCAAGCCAATGCATAACAAAGTAGTCCGAGAAATAAAATTTCATGACAATTTGCATACATTTGAAAAATGTTGTATTAAAGATTATATTATACATTTGTTTTTTACAGGTGAAGAGGAAAAAGACTGAACATCGGCGAAACACTTTTCACAAGGCAAGAAAGAAAAATGGTGAAAATCTAGCTGCGTGGGCAAAATGTTCACTTTTGGGCTCAACACAGTTCACTATAAGGTCAAAGTCAACTTCTAAGGCCGAGGTTCTCAGTGCAGTGAGTCACTTGACATCCACTTTTTGAACTTTCCCGCAAAATTTTGGTATTTATTCTTGGAACGCAAGCGACCCACAGCTGGATCCCCAAAGCACCTCTTTCACTCCTCGTAAAATATGGTTTTTATCAAAGCCTGAACTATTGGACATGCATGTCCTGTAATGGAATTCTGTTAAATTATTGTTCAGGGTACAATCCGATAACAGAAAAAACAAGGGAGTTAATAAGATACAGAAGTAATGCAGGCCTGCGCTACAAAATTTCATATCTTTTGGTTCTCTTTACTTCGGAGAATTATTAAGTTCTTCTCAGGCTCAATATTTGTATTCTTTCCTAAGCTGTAAATATAAAAATAAGTGTTCAAAACGGCATGTAGTGATGCTCACAGAAAAATTTTCATCATAATTAGAATGTATTCTGTCTGTGCTTTAATTTTTATGCAAACCTAAACCTTCTTCCTTCAATGCAGGTCTAGTCGTAAAAATGATAGAATATGTTTCATGTGTAAACATTTACATGAAATAAAAGCACTCATAAAATGCATTTTATACCTCGATTATTTTCGTGAACGTCACGACTGTGCAGTTACGAACACTTTTTTATTGTTATATTCACAGGCAATGCTAAATTTACTACCTAGCAAAATATTTGGCCTAATTATGAAAGTACAGTAAGTCTTAGCAATTTAGCTTCTTGAAATACACAGGGATACAATACTTTTCAAACCACCTCTCTCACATTTGCAAAGCAACTGTAATTTTTTGGGGGATCGGTCAGCATTCTCCTCTAATTGAAGACTTGTCCTAGCTCTTCATAATTGTATCAATAGCACTAATTATAATTATAAAGTCATATTTATGCAAGATAAAATTTAAATAAAAAATTACGGTGTGCTTTGAGGATCCGTAGCTTGTTACTTGAGAACCTTGCATCTAATTAACGCTTATAATCCATGAGCTCAAACGTTATGAAATTTTCTTATGAAATCACGAAGGTGCGCCATCAATAACTAGACTTCGATGCAGCGATCATATAGAAAATAAGCTTTATTGTGTAACAGTACATTTACCATAACAATCAACAACGTTCTCTTTACAATAAATGGGTTTCTGTACAAGATATGCTCCTAAGACGAATTCAAAGGGTACTCAGTTTACCCTAGTACAATAAGCGTGGGCAGAAGTTACCCGGAACTGAGATAACTTTAATTGCTGTGAAATTTTGCGCCATAGCAAACGGCCTGGTGAAAACCTTCAGGTTAAGATTTTACTCTCAAATCTCACGAACAATTTCTTTACAAAAATATTTTTGGTGCACTAACGAGACTAGTAACATCTCCTAGGGGCCAGAGCAAAATTCAATACACTGTAACTGCTTCAAATCGAAGAAAATTTAAAAACAAAATACAACAGTTTCTACCAGGTTGGATGTATTTTCATAGCAAAGTATACGTTGCACTATGTCAGTTGTGAGAAAAATTCCTGTATGTGGCAGAGGGGAAGCTTTGCTAAGAAGCAGAACCATCTTTAAAAAATAGTGACTCAATTCCATGCAATGTTTCGTACCGGAGTAACATTTCTCTTTCTATTGAAAACATATTCCAATTGAATTTCGAACATCTGAATAGGAGACAGGATATCCCGAGAACTTACAGGGATGTTGTGCTTCCGAAAACAATGCATGTTATTTGAATAATGGCTATCCATTGAACAGAAACTTGCAGGGAAGTTTTTTTTTCGTGCCCTGCATCATCAAGAATTATTTTTCTCGTAAGTTCTAGATCAGGAAATCGAGATTTGTCTACGTCCACCGTATCGGCAAAACGATTGAATGTTTGATCAATTTCAGCCAATAACTGATCAATATTAGTGGAACCCCGTTTTCCCGGACGTCTCTTTTTCCCTGAATCTTGACTTTCCTGGACTGTTGAGCAAATTTCAAAGTTTTCCCGGAAATACCAAAGTTTTCTGGTATTCCGGCTAGGTTTCAATTTGCTCAACAGTCCAGAAAAGTCAAGATTCAGGGAAAAAGAGAC
>LQNS02276883.1:19604870-19628871 GCA_001587735.2 Parhyale hawaiensis | reverse complement strand
TTTCTCCCCCCCATTTTGGGAGGGTTCTAGTGCCGCTAGCCCCCTAAAAATTTAGGACGTAATGCCCCCATACCTGAAGACACTTTTTGAGCAAAAAACAGAAAATTGATAATTATGATCATTTTCGCCTAAACGACCCCCTTAATTTCTTAACAATATTACAGCTATAGATTCACTACCTAATCTACATGGCTCAGTGCCATCACATACCAAACGAGTTAACTGAACTGGCTCCGCAATAGTGCTACCTAACAATCACCCTCGCACGAGAAGCAAAATAAAATATAATTATGTTTATGCTAATATTACAGCTTGTTCAATGGCATTCACTTTGAATTTAGACAATACCGACCTTTTCATTTTTATAATTTTATGTAACTGTACTTCGCATATATATTTTAAATTCTTGTAGAAATTAAAATTTTGAAACTTTCAATGGCAAAGTTAATAAAACGCTTTGTAAAAATCCCGTAGGCCTTCCTAAGTTTAGCTATATATTAAAGTAAGTAAAACAAGGTAGTCAAATACCGTAGAGTTTGTTTCAAAACTTTCTACAGGCGTAGCAGCAGTTGAAAATAAGGAACAACTTCCGAAGACTTTGCAGATTTCCTGAATAGAATTCATCTTATCCTGTTTATTCTGTGTTATTTCACTGACAGAGTTCATTTCTACTATTTTTTTTTGTAGGAAAGAGAGATAATCGTTGAAGCGAGGACTCAGCTTCTGTGTAAAGGAGTTAAGTAGATTCATTCACTTTCGCATACCATCTCAGTAGATTGTTTGGTATGCCATCAGTCAAACATTGGATATGGAATTCGATTACGCTACCTACATATTTTACTGGCTCTTCGGCAGATAGTTAACAACATCAATGAGTAGTACACGGTTTGCATTGGGAAATTTCATAATAACTAATACCCGTAATGTTTAACTTGTACTGTACGTTAATATCATAGCATGATTAATGACTAAAAGACTGGTACGTTTTTCCGCCACAAGTATCGGCCTTATTGCTAGTCCAGCAAATAATTGACAACATTAAGAAGTTATGCACCACGTATTTTAGAATACATGACGATATTAATTCTTCATGAGACATGCTTTTATAATGAATCACCATCTAGAAATGATTATTATTGATTAAATAAAATATAGATATTGTTTTCCGCAGCAACTTGCGGCATTGCTGCTAGTTCGCCAAATAGTGGGCAACATAAAGGAGTCGTGCGTGCCGTACTTCATGGAGCAGATGAGGCTTGCCAAGCTGAGTTTTGACCTGTTCGGGGCGCTGTCCCCCTCACAGGAGAGTGCCAAGGCCTGGCCTGCGGCTGACGCCAAAGCCCAAGACGGCGATGTGGCTACTCCTGCTGCAACTGGAAACACCGAGAAGGTCGGTTCTTTTGCTGACTTTGCTTTTTTTGCAGCCTGTTGAAGTGAACTGAAGTAGACGTTGTAGAGGTAACATTTTGCGGTTTTACTTCCGGGACCACTCAGTCCTAAATATAAGGTTATGTACACACTTCATACACGACGGTTCAAACAACGCTATTCGTATCAATAACCGACTCTTTGTTTGCCTTCTAGGGTTAACGTCTCACTTGAGCTTCTGTAGGAGTAATGCTGTTTTCAACTCTTACTAAATGACATCAATGAGTGTTGGAGAACTGAAACAGGCAGACTGCTTATTGATTATAAAATTATTTATCAAAGAACATGAGAGATAAAAGATCTACCTACTAGTTGTTTTTTGCTAATAGCTTATGTGTGCAGTATATACGAGTATGAGAACTCAGGGTAGCCATTCTGTTCATCAGTGTTTTATTTCCCATAAATGATTCCAGCATTCATTCTTCACTAAGTACCTTGATTGATAAACGATCTTCCTGCCAATAACTTCTTTTCTCGACACTTTGTAGTACATTTGCGAATCACAGTTTATTATTACCGTCGATTAGTTTTTCAATTTTGTATAAAAGGAGGCAAGCGACGCGTCACAAGTCCGACGTCGCCATGTGGCCGACACCAAAGAGCAGTCGGATGTGGACAGCGTCAGCCACAACACCAGCAACGCCCAGCAGCCCACCAAAGCCAACACGACCTCAGCCACCGACGCCAACAGCACCGATCTCTCCCGCACCTTCAGCAAGACAAGGATCGTTAGTCAAGCCGATGTTGAGAGCGATATGAAAGCGGTTAGTCTCCCGGTCTCCTTATAAAACTTTTTTTATGTCTCAGAAAGTACGGGAGTGTTAAGCTGACGTTGAAAAGGCATAATATCTTAGTCTTTAAATCTTAATATGAGACGTTTATCTCTTCAGTAACTGCCGGTTTATCACTCGAAGTGATGACACGAACCACACAAAATTTACATGCTTGGGTTCTTAGAAGTTCAGGCTTGGCAGCTCTGCTGATGAAATACTGGCATTTCAGCCTTGGAAGTGTTGTTATCGCTTAACACAAATTCATTGATTTTTTATCTAAAGGTTCCAATAGTCTGTATATACCAACTCTGTGTATTTATGGTTTCTCGTTTTTTTGTCATAGAACTATAATAGATTTTTAACTTGATAGATTTGTTTGTTATACCAGAAGCAAAATGACAAATCAGCTGCGGGGTAGCTTGCAAATTTCTTGAGAAGTGCTCCAAAATTCGATGTAAATATCAATTCGTTGAATTAATGTAGTGGTTCCCAATCTTTTCTCAATCTGGCACCGCTTGGCATCTCTTGAAACTCTTAAACTTGTAATATTCTCTGGCACCCACTTGAAAATCAATTAATAATTCATTTGATAATAGAGAATTAAATTTATCCTCAATATGCACACCAAGTTTATATTAAATATTCAGTGATTAGATTTCAAAATTTCAGAATGCAAGATTCTTCTCCTCCTGAAAGGTCATTTTGCATCCCCAGGTAAAGGTAAAAGTAAAGTCAACTTGACCGTACCCCCAACTGGGAAACCCGCATGCACTGGTTTGTGCTGCAGATATGGACCAACAGGCCCCAGAGGAGCATACGGCTGCAGTCAACCACAGATTGTCTAGAGCTATGGCGCCAGTGGCACAAGACTCCATGCGACAATATCTTAGACCCCCACCCCTCCCTATTGCTGGGGAAGGTCAGTAAACACACAGCAGTATGCTGACCGAATGCTGACCGATCACATCAAGCGCCGCCAAGAAGATGCTCAGCTGGGAACGAGGCATGAACCAGCGGCCTTGAGAGTCAAAGTCAGACGCTTTAGTCTGCTGCTACTACGGGTCCCACCGGGGTTGGGAATCCCTGGATTAATATATTCCTTTGTATTCCAGTACGACGGAACATTCGAGGACTACTTGGAAATGCTCATCCAGTTCGGCTACGTCATGCTATTCTCATCGGCCTTCCCTCTGGCTGCCATTTGTGCCTTCCTAAACAACATCATCGAAATTCGGTCAGATGCCTTCAAGCTTTGTTGTGTGTTCCAGAGACCCTTCCCTCAGAGGGTCGCCAGCATCGGCGTCTGGCAGGTGACTCTTTATCTTGCATACCCTCGAGTATTTCGATCATAAGCTATGCTTGATAGAACTGATGCTATTGGAATTGAAAGTAAAAGTACCGAATCAGGTGGGCAGTTGGGTGCTTACAGCCCTACTTGCGTCCCTGCTACAAAAGCAAAATAGCAAAAAATCCATAGCTGCTCTAGATATGAAGTTACAGTATTCTTGTTCCTTGGGCTCGGCTGCATGGTCCTAATTGTTTCCCTCTGTTCGTATCTCAAGATTTAGAGCATCATTGGCAGTTTACGCTTAGTTCTCTTATCAAATTACGATCGTCAGTAATATTGTCAAAGAACAAACTTGGTGGCTCAGAGTGCTAAGTAAATTTGATCATCATTTCAGGACGCTATGGAGTTCCTAGGCGTGCTGGGTATCATCGTGAACTGCATGCTCATCGGTCAGTCAGGGCAGGTACACAGAATGTTCCCTGAGATGACCACCACCCAGACAATTCTGCTCATCATTGCCATGGAGGTGAGCAGGGAGATTGCTCGTTGTTTTTGTTTTCTTTCAGGTACCTATAGTATTTCTCTCCATAGCTGATGGAAAATCTCAACACATTTATAGCGAATAGATGTACTTATAGCTCATTGTTACGTTTCTATAGTAAAGAAATGCTCACCAGTAGGATAAAGAGAAATCAGTGCAAATTACACAATCTGACCTAGTTATTGGCGAGCATATTTCTTACATTATTCACATTATTCAGTAGAAGTGGCGCGGTATATTTGTATATTTATCTTCATATATGTGTTGCCCACAAGATGCGTGTTAACCCCCAACGGACTTTATTAATGACCTTTAATAATGCAATCCTAAGGGACACTGCTGTATTACCCATACAAATCATGCCTGCAGCACGCCATGATCGCCCTCAAGTACGCCATTAGCTACGCCATACCCGATGTGCCGGAGTGGGTGATGGAGGAGGAGGCCCGAGTGGAGTTCCGGAGGAGAGAGCTGCTGAGGAGAGTATCCTCCTCACCACCTACAGCTGATCCTTCTCAGCCTCCATCTCCTAAGTAAGAATCTCCGATTGGCTTTGTTATTAATATACAAATGTAGTAAATTTGCAAGTCTGCAGCACCCGGACATGGGTAGGAATTCGACAGAAGAGAGCATTGAGTGATGCATACTTGCTACCGGGATCATACGAAACGATCTCACGCTCAACTTGTAATCCGATTGACAACTCGTACTTCATTCAATTTGAGTATTTTTCGAAGGGGTGTTTTGGGTCCCGACTTTCACTGAGCAATCGAGCGCTAAATGCGCGGTGTGAGGTGGCATAGCGTGGCCCGATGTAAAAAACGTCGACGAATTGAACATTCAGAGCGCAGTGAAAGCAGTAAGTTCAAAATGAACCGCTGGCACTATAACGCAAGATCGACACGAGTCTGGCGAGTGGCATGTTGATACCATCGCTATACAGTGAAGAGTTTAGTTAGAGACCAATATGAAGACCTCACTCTTGCACAGTGAAGTAAGCGTCTAAAAAGCATCTAAAAAGTAAAGGTAAAGACAGCTTGAGCGCACCCCCAACTAGGATACCCACACCCACAGGCTCGTGCTGCAACTACAGGCCGACAGGCTCTTGCATAGTATACGGCTGCAGTCGACCACAGACCGACTGCAGCTATGACGCCAGCGGCGGAAGGTTCTATGCGACAGATCTGCGTCCCCCATCTCACCCCATTGCTAGCAAACGTCAGCGGCCCTCAAATGGGCCTAAGACTAATTACGTTTATCGCTGCAAATAACTTGCCTGTCTATAGGCCGTTTGTAACAGGCTTGTTGCAGCTTGTAATTCTGCCGCTCCAAGCTAGCTATTCAGAATGCATGTTCAGATTCTAGCTTAAGGTGTGCCCACCGCGTCTGTTTTTGTCTTACGTTCGCATATAGCTTTTAGTTACACACAAGACTAGAAGTGTATCGTAAAGTGATTAAATTAAAGACTGATGACGCTTTTCACTTGTAAATACTTTCCCTACACTTTAAAATTTGCACTCAATTATGTGTCGAATTCAGTGCTTGAATCGCTTCTGCATCTTACTGTAGTTTTTAAGTAGTCAATTATTCCTCTTTTTCAGCGATTTTGTCATATAGAATTAGTAAATTTCTTTGTATTGCTTGGACACTGAATATTTTTAGTAACAAAATTACTATAGATTTTCAACGCACCTTAGTCGTTTGGTCAAATGCCTACTATACGCACATATTTGTGTATGCTAATATGGTAGAATCTCATTTGCATTGCTTATAATTATGTAGCACGCTGAGGATACCATATAGTTTGCCTTTTTGGTTAATTATTTTTTCTCTAGTTATAGTCTTTGTGGAAGTGAATTACAGTAAATGTATAGTTTCTATAAGAAAGAGTATCAATTGTTTGCGTAGAAGATTCAATACACCGCTCACTGGTCCTGATGTCTGAATCTAAGTCCGGTTGTTTAATACTTGTTCACTTAATACAGTTTAAAATTAAACAGCTACGTAGAAGTAAATTAAATGGCAAGTGTCGTAGTTGCAAAATTTCTCCATTTGTTTTGCATAAAGCTGTCATAAAAAGTATATTATTGTAACTACACTCAACATGTTTCTGGGGCTATATCCTGTGAAAGCAACAATACTAGTAGAATTGACTTATATAACATTTATGAGTAATTTATTGCTGTTGAAGGAAATCATTATTTTCAAATTTCAATTATTTCATTTTTCACTCTTTGGATTAGCTTTCCAGAATACAGACGCATCGATTGGCGCAGCGAGGGCGAGTCGAGCTAAGATTAGAGAGGAGCGTTGGCTTCGCTACATTAGGTTGTGTTGCAGGGGCTAGTGGCAAACCCGGTTACGCTTGAGACTGTCGAAAATATCATGGCAAGAATTTTCAGCCGTTTAATGAGTAATCGACTTGCATTATCAACCCCTGGAACTTCTTCCAAAGTGCCGATACTACATAGCTCCTGACTAAGGTTTTCGACAATCTGAAGCTAATGCGCTTTGCTTAACTCTCTCGTGCCGAGCCAATTGATGATGTTAGAAATTTGATTACTTGACTGCGCTTTACAGAAAAGATTTACTTTAGTTTCCTGAGTCTAGAACCTGCACAGTAGAATGAAAACCCTAGCGTCTTTGGGTTTGGTATTCTGTTTGAACAATTTCTTTTTTGACTACATATTTATTTACTTTATTGATTTCCATCAGACGGAATGTCGAAGCTCAGAGATGCTACGGTATACAGTGCACGAACGTTCAGTCATTATTATGCTTAATGCGCATTGCCCACTAACTTTACCGTGACTTTATTTCATTAGCAATTAGCTGAAGATCCGTTCAATTCACCCTCTGAGATCGAGATAACCAACTCTTTCAAGTTTTAATCTGTCCGTAACTTCACTTAACATTGAAGTTACAGATGTGATTAAGCTAATTGGAATACATTACCTTAATTTTTAGCAGTGGGCTTATTGAACACACTCTAAATTGGGTGATAGTGAGTACCACAATCGCCCAATCTAAATTTTGCGCATATAAATAATATTATTTCATATTACCTTCTAATCAACATACTTTTGTCGTGCTGTCTATCATTACCTTTTAGCTACTTCGGCCTCGGCAATATATTGAAAATTGAGTGATCAGTAATACATCTTCTCCCTAGAGTTTTTGAAAAATAATAATTTCATTTTTCCGTTTTACTTTGAATTCAATCTTCAATGTAATGATCCCAAAACAAGAAAAGCTTGCACGGTTTTGTAGTGTATAGTTATATAAATATATATTGCTGGCAAACTGGCAAATATATATATGACATTCAATGATTCTTAGTTATTTTTATTGCCCAAGACACTGTATTGTAGAGTTGGAATTAAAAAAAACACACTCTAAAAATATGATATAACCTTATCTCATTGCTTGCGGAATCGTTGCAAACCATTAAAGCATCAGCATTATTGACAGACACGGTAAAGTTAGAAGGGGCTGCATATTACGTAGTTGTACCCTGCATGTGCTTCACTGTGTTTTTTCTTTTCTTATTACTATCTTAAGGTCGCTTGTGAACTGCCACCGCCGCATGTCTACGTAGAGTCATTCCAGTCTTGCATGTTCGGTGAGTGCCGTTGCTACTCGGAACATTGAAGAATATTTTTTGTTTCTTAAATGGGTGCTGTGCTACTGAAAGGTAAGTACTGTACTTATTGCTCCTTTTTATTTAAGAGGTATAACTTGACTGCTCGGGAAAATATTACTGTTGTGAATCTCAGCCCTCTCTTGTGTAGCCTGCTACCTTAGGAAATAGCTGTAGCTTCCAGCTTCAAATACCACAATTTTAGCGGCCAACCTGACTGACTCACTGGCTGACAGACAGTTTTCTGGTGCAATTCAATACCATGCACCGCACTAGCCATTTATTGAAGCATAGTTAAGCTGGATCGCGGAACCTGCTGGTAATAAATTAATGCTCAAGACGGGACTGAAACTTCAGGTTGTTGGTTAATTGGATACCGAGTGCTATATATATTCATCGAAACTGCTAAAGAATTAAAATGTTAAAATTTAGTAGTCGTGAACACTATGTGCAGCTAAAAACACAGTGGAAGAAAAACCCATAAGTTTGATGTCGCCCCTTACTGCTTACGTCACCAGCCAGAAAGTACGGTGCAATTCAATAGCATGCACCGCACTAGACATCTATTGAAGCCTAGTTAAGCTGGAACGCGTAACCTGCTGGGAATAAGCGGAGACCCGAGCTACAGCATATATTTCTTTAGAGCTAGACTGCCGGTAGTTCTTTGCAACAGTGAGGCATATGCTATCTGTTCTTCTTTACTACGTTGTATATGTTCTTCCTTGTAACAGAGAGCTAGCTCTACTGCTGGTTGTTCTTTACTAAGAGAAGGTATGTTTACTGCTTCTTATCTTATGCAACCACGACCTATATAGTATATTTACTGTTGGGTATTTTTTACAACCATGACTAAGCATTTTACTGCCCTGTGCTCTTTGCAACAAGGACATGAGGGTTGCTTTTAGTAACAGAAGTAAGATTAATTTATTACTGATTGTTAAAAAAACAAGGAGGAAATGCCGTAAATACTTATTGTTGCTATCAGGGTGAGGGGGAGAAGTATTATTCCTGATGGTAATTATTCAATTTAAGATTAAGGGCGGGTCTCGGAATATTTTGGGTGGCGTGCACAGCCCTGCTTGGAAATCCTAATTCGAAGAATATGTGGTATTTGATCTTGTAAAGTCGAACGTCTTCTATGTATGTTTACAGTTTCAAAGGATGCTGTCTCTCTAAGAGACCCGACTTTGGTCTGTCATTTGTACATTTATTCTAATTTTGCAGACTCAGCGCTGAGCGGACCGCCTCCACCTCCACTTCTGTCCCCCCCAGCAGCAACGTCAGCAAAAACAACAATGGTTCCGTCAGGGCAAAAGAACAACTGTTCGGCGTGTCTGTCGAAGGAGCCAAAAGCAAAACAGTCCGTCCTCGTGAAGCTCAATTGCTCAAAAAATTCTCCATTCCTGAATTTCCTCAGCTGAAAAGGCAGTTGACTTCCGACGCGTTGTATTTTTCCAGAAAATTAGCTTCTCAAGAGGCGCAAGGTTCGAAAAAGTTGCCTACTACACCCGAGTCCTACGTAACTAGTACCAAGCGGCTCCCAACCACTTCAGAATCAATGGCCAGCTTCAGGAAACTTCCTACGTCTCCTGAAAAATATAGTGCAAAAAAGATTTCTTCCCCAGAGCAACCGCTTCCAAAGAAAACTCCTGAATCTCAAGGAGAATTAAAATATTTCTCTGAACACATCCCCGAAATTCCTAGTTTTGCCGGGGGTGATACTAAATTGAAAAGGAGTAATTCTTCTCTTACAGACAAAGCCAGCACTCCTACGCAAAAATCAGGTACCAGAACTACCCCTCAAATTGAAAAAGTTCAATCAGAATTCGCTTCACCTAGCCCTGATCACACTCCTCTTCAATCCGCACCTGCTGATGTCGATAAAAAGAAACGTCAGTTTAGTTTTACCCCAGAAGACCAAGAAACAATCCTCGAAGAATCTCCTAAGACGGTGGAAGGCAAAGCTTCTGGGTCTTCGAGTTCGCACTCAGTAAGTTCGACTGTAGGAAGTCCTAGCTATCCTGGATCTCGTCAGATGGTTCAATCCCATCCTCAGTTATATTCCCAGGCAGAAAGGATTACTGCCGACAACGCCACTCCCCAGCCACTTCAGACCATGACACCTAAAAAAACATTCCCTAGCGTTGAGTCTCTTCCTCCGGATATCTCAAATCAATCACAAGATTCTAGCGGTTCTACCTTACCCGATTCACCTTCCCCCAAAGCCGATGCTCTTAAGAGAAAACCACCAAACAAATTCTTGAAACGAGCTCAAAGCTTTTCACAATTTTTGAAAAAGAAACCCGGGTTGCCTGAGAGAAGGAAAAAGTCTGGAGATGCCTCTCGGGATGATTATTATCTTCCTGTGAGCCATGAACAGCTAGAAGAACCTCAGGGGGAAATGATGCTTGTTCCAGTCGAAAAACTTGTGTCCATCGCAGACTTGTCGGATGACAGAAGAGACTAACTAGTCAATAGTTCCCCTTTGTATATTGTTAGGTCTTGCGTGGTTCTCGATCTCATTGGGAAGTTTCACTTGGATTGTAACAAATAGCTTGCGACTGGTAATGCTTCATCAGCGTCACCGAAAGAGATGATGTTAACAATTTGCTTACCGAAATTAGGGGGGCAAGAGCCTTTTATATTTTCATAGTAAATCTCGTTTTACTCGTTATTGCTGCCCAGCTGCGCTGTAACATCATGTAATAAATAAAAATTGCCTGAGCTTTTGGACCGGACTTGGAGGTTTTAGAGACACAACAACTTGGTGCGGGAATATTCAACATAATTATTATTTTCGGGAGACACAATCAGTACCTCAAGGCTTAATTCAGATTACTGGCGTTGTTCTTAGTGAGCACTTTTGTTAAATTTACTGTCTTCAGATATAATTAGGTGTATCATAGTAAAACAGTTTTGTGTCTTGGTGCATACGGTACAGACGTCTAGATACAAATATATTAATATCGTCTGTTCAATTGTATATCATATACTTCATATGCAGCATGATAAGTTTGGCTCCGATACTATCAAAGTTATATAGCATTGAGTGTTCATACGAGCGTCAAATTGTTGATTGATAAAGCATTACTTGTCGTAACCGAGATATAAATTTATTTTTTGCTCATGATCTTCCCGTGAGATTAGAGATAAAGCAAGTTTAGGCATATTAGGAGCGTAATTTATTGTGATTAAACGAAGAAAGCTTTAAATGTTAGTTGTCAACTTCCGTGTGGCCTTTTGTTCAATTCTCAACAATCGATTTATCCTTATCGTCCATCCTACGGCTATGATAATTACGCGAGGCAGTGTTACGGTAGCTTTCCGGGGAAATTTCCTTTTTTTGCAGTAGAACTCAGTAATTCGTGGTTACTAATGCGGTGCTGCTTCGTAGTTCTATCCAAGGATATTCGTAATTCTTTCATTAACTAGAAAGTAAAGCCAGCTTGACCGCAACCCCCTAATGGAAACCCACACGCCTTGGTTCGCGCTGCGGATATAGGACAACTGGCCTTAAAGGAGTATACCGCTGCAGTCGACCACAGTTCGTCAATATCTGATGCAACGACCCGTTCCACATCTATGTTCCCCATTCCTGGGGAAGGTAAGTGCCCCTATTGTAGCTATGCAAACCTATAAAGTGTTGAGTCAGCGCGTCAAGCACGACGAAATTCGCATGCTTGGGTTGCCATTCGAATCTACAACGTCCATTGTCATAAGTTCAGCACCCTAGACTGCTGCTACCGGATGTCATTTGAGGATAGTAATCTCGGTAGGTGTCCTGTAGTTAATAAAGTAATTACAAATATCCTGATTTGCAGTCTAGCAGCTTTCCCTATTTAGTAATTTCAACCTGTCCCTGCTAGACGCTGCATAAATTTGTACCGTGTACGGTGGTGACGCCGCTCCTGGGACCCACAGAGTCGGGGGACCGTTTTTGACCCTTTTTTCGGGTCCTACGGCTCCTACCAGTACCTTTATGGCTGGAGGTCCTGTGGATAATCTTAGGTAAACAAAAGAAAAAACTGTAAGTACTGTACTAAAAAATTATCGGAGACTTGCAGCTTTGGGGCCTCAAGAGCGCGTTGGTAAAAATCCACCAAAAAGGAGCCGCATTGCCTAGATTAAAAAATGAAAATTGGCTGGAAACAATATCGCCCAGGCACAATTACGTCAGTGAATCGTTATTCGAACTGAACAAAGTTAGATCATCAAACAAAACTGAACTCTGTATTCGAGCACATTTCCGTTACTCGAACGGTCCGGGCGTATCGCGCACTTACTTCTCTGAACGTTGGCTCGCCAACTGAGATTTTACTAACTCGCTCAGTGGTTGAATTTCTATCACTGCAAGCGGAAATATTTTCGCAGCGAGGGTGAAATCGAACGGCTGACGAAAAGGAGTCCACTAGGCATTTCTTGACCGGAACTTCCTACAGGTGCATTGGCTCAAACCTGAGGATTCGACCGCAGGTGTTAATTTTTAGATAGAGACTTTCGAAACGGATTCTTGGAGATTGGAGATTTACGACGTCTCAAACGCAAAGGTGCTGCTGCTAACACCTGCAACGCGATTTAAAGCGGTGAAGCAAACTTTCTCCTCTGAAGTCCGGACAAGTTTTGCAAACCTTGTGGGGTTAGCTTAACTTGATGTTAAGGATTGAGTCAATGATATCTAATGAATGACCACCTCGTTAATGCTTATCAGTATGAATTATATCACTAGAACATTACCCTCGGTATTGATGACGGGAAGACATTCTACGCAACATCTTCTTCCAGCTTATTTATTTCACAAGCTGCAATATGGCAAAAAACCTCGAGAAAAAGGAACCCTCGCGCATTGCTATTTTCTTATTACAATTGGTGCTTTATTTGATGCTGTAAGGGATATTTATTTTTTTGGCTCTACTAACTAACCTATAAATGCCGTAGCCATCATGCGTTTGTCTCTCCATACATAACGGCACGCTCTGTTTCGATGTAAGGTTGTGATAGGAATAAATGATATAGATGATTATAGTAAAAAGAGTATTTTGCAAAAAAGGAGGTTTCCCTGGACAGTTTAGCAACTGCGTTCGCATTCTTTCTTGTGCAGTTTGTGCTCCTTTATATTTATATCGTAAAAATAACTCTATGAGAGCATTCAGAGCAGCAAGAGTTATAGTTTTATACATTAAACTCACGGAGATTTTAGTTCTAGAACTATTGTTAAGAAATAGTTCTCTTAGATCGAGTTTGTCAGCACAGTCACCAACGTTTCTTATATGGTAATTTCCTGCTGAATGATTAGTTAATCTAATTTTAATTTCATAAGTCATGTTTAAACTGGACAATCTGTAATGAGTTAAGAGTGGCAAGCATTTGAATTAATATCTAATTGAGTCCATTACTGCTCATACGTTTAAGTGATGTCTTTTTAATTGTTTCAAAATGAAAATCATGCAGTTCAAACACTGCCGTAGTTACATTTCTTGCTGAAGTTTCTTAAGTTTTCCTAAATATTGATCAGTTATTAGCTGAAATTGATCAAACATTCAATCGTTTTGCCGATACGGTGGACGGAGAAAAATCTCGATATCCTGATCTAGAACTTATGAGAAAAAAACATTCTTGATGATGCAGGCAGGGCAAGTAATGTTTCCTGCAAGTTTCTGTTCAAAGGACTAGCCATTATTCAAATAACATGCAGTGTTTTCGAAAGCACAACATTCCTGTAAGTTCTCGGGATATCCTACATGTCTCCTATTCAGATGTTCGAAATTGAATTGGAATACGTTTTCAAAAGAAAGAGAAATTTTACTCCGGTACGAAACATTGCATGGAATTGAGTCACTATTTTTTAGAGATAGTTTCTGCTCTTAGGCAAACCTTCCCCTCCGCCACATTCTGAAATTTTTCTCAGAACTGACATAGTGCAACGTAAACTTTGTTATGAAAAAAAAAAATCCAACCTGGTAGTAACTGTTGTATTTTATTTTTAAAGTTTCTTCAATTTTAAGCAGTTACGGAGTATTGAATTTTGCTCTGGCCCCTAGAAGATGTTACTAGTCTCGTTAGTGCACCAAAAATATTTTTGTAAAGAAATTGTTCGTGAGATTTGAGAGAGTAAAATCTTAACCTGAAGGTTTTCCCCAGGCCGTTTGCTATGCAGCAAAATTTCACAGTAATTAAAGTTATCTCAGTCGGAAGCTCCGGGTAACTTTTGCCCACGCTTATTGTACTAGGGTAAACTGAGTACCCTTTGAATTCGTCGTAGGAGCATATCTTGTACAGAAACCCATTTATTGTAAAGAGAACGTTGTTGATTGTTATGGTAAATGTACTGTTACATAATAAAGCTTATTTTCTATATGATCGCTGCATCGAAGTCTAGTTATTGATGGCGCACCTTCGTGATTTCATAAGAAAATTTCATAACGTTTGAGCTCATGGATTATAAGCGTTAATTAGATGCGAGGTTCTCAAGTAACAAGCTACGGATCCTCAAAGCACACCTTAATTTTTTATTTAAATTTTATCGTGTACAAATGTGACTTTATAATTATAAATAGTGCAATTGATACAGTTATGAAGAGCCAGAACAAGTCTTTAATTAAAGGAGAATACTGACCGGTTCCAAAAAATTACATTTGCTTTGCAAATGTGAGAGAGGTGGTTTGATAGGTATTGTAACCCTGTATATTTCACGAAGCTAAATTGCTAAGGCTTACTGTACTTTTATAATTAGACCAAATAATTTGTTAGGTAGTAAATTTGGCATTGCCTGTGAACATAACAATAAAAAAGTATCCATATCTACAAAGTCGTGACGTTCACGAAAATAATCGAGATATAAAGTGCATTTTATGAGTGCTTTTATTTCGTGTAAATGTTTACACATGAAACATATTCTGTAACTTTAACTACCAGACCTGCATTGAAGGAAGAAGGTTTAGGTTTGCATAAAAATTAAAGCACAGACAGAATACATTCTAATTTTAATGAACATTTTTCCGTGAGCATCACAACAGTGCCGTTTTGAACACTTAATTTTATATTTACAGCTTAGGAAAGAATAATAATAATAATAATAATATTAATTCGCTGAAGCAAAGATAACCAAAAGATATGAAATTTTGTAGCGCAGGCCTGCATTACTTCTGTATCTTATTAACTTCCCTGTTTTTTTCTGTTATTGGATTGTACCCAATGCAATAATTTAACACAATTCCAGTACAGGACATGCCTGTCCAATAGTTCAGGTTTTGATAAATAAAACTTATTTTACGAGGAGTGAAAGAGGTGCTTTGGGGATCCAGCTGTGGGTCACTTGCGTTCCAAGAATAAATACCAAAATTTTGCGGGAAAGTTCAAAAAGTGAATCTCAGGTGACCCACTGCGCTGAGAACCTCGGCCTTAGAAGTTGACTTTGACTTTATAGTGAACTACGTTGAGTCCAAAAGTGAACCTTTTGCCCACGCAGCTAGATTTTCAATATTTTTCTTTCTTGCCTTGTGAAAAGCATTTCGCCGATGTTGTGGCTTTTCCTCTTCACCAGTAAAAACCAAATGTATAATCTATTCTTTAATACAATATTTTTGAAATGTCTGCAAATTGTCATCAAATTTTATTTCTCGGACTACTTTATTATGCATTGGCATGCCTGGAGAGCTCGTACCAATTTTGAAAGGAATGAAAAAGGTCACTAACTACGAGCATTTATTTATTTTTTCAACCGAATGTGCACCAAACGTAACCAGGTGGTCATGAACGGCCGATTTTGTTAGGTTCAGGCTCTCTGCCAATTCTCCGGTTATATAATGGGGGTTATTTTTTATTTATGGCATGATTTGACCATCATCTGCAGAGGATGGCTGGCATGTCTAATCGCTCTTTAACATTAAGGCTACAATCTCCAGCTCGGAATCTTGCGAACCACTTCCGAGCACAGTTCTTACGGATAAAGAATCATCACAGTAAACTACGCACATTTCTTTGGTTGCCTGTGAGGCCTTTTTTCGGATAACTTTATGGAAATGCATCAATTGCCGAAATGAAATTTTTACCTTCCATGTTAAAGTTTTACAAAATTAACACAGGTTATAAGATCTGAAACCTTCTTCCACAAAAAGAAAGCTTCAACTGTGCTCTAAAATGGAGCTGTGATGGAAGTGTAGTATATATCGGTACGAACTTTTCGAGCAACCCAATGTATTAATGCAAATTGTGGAGGGTTCGCTATTTTTCACTTTTTCAGGTCTATCCTTGAATAAAGTCAGAGTGAAGTTTTGAAACGCGCACAGGCCATACTAAGTTTTTTGCTTATTAATGTGGATCGCGGTCGGGAGTTTGTTCAATATCATAGAAAATTTTTCAATCTTTTATTATTTTCCCGTTTCAAGGCCCATTTGCTCATTACTACCAATAAGATCTTTAGAACCTTCATTTACTAAAGATATTTCGCTTGAGGGAGACATTGCCACGTTTCATGCTGACGTGAGCTAAGCGTTCACTCTTGTGCTCAGCAGCCTAGCTCGCTTTCGCTGCAACGCTGCCTTATACGTTGAGCCTCCTTGCAGTCCGGATCTAGAGCACCGCGGATAAGGAAATTCTGTTGCATTTAGAGTCATACTGGGGTTTTCAAACTGGGTAGCACAGCCCCTCAGTGATCATGGTCATTGTAAATATTGGAGGAAGATGATCATACACCGAAATTTGCTTAGCTTTTGATTGGAAGCTAAGCAAGAGTATGAAAAGTAACAATTCAAGCTGTTGTTTTAAATTAGAAACGACAAAAATGAAGAGGAAAGTTTATAGGACGTAGTTTGACATCAAAATAGGTGATTACGGTCACAGTATTGCTCAAAATGTTGATATATATAATAAAAACGAAATAAGAAAAGAAATTATTACGATGGTTACTATGGTGTGAAAAATTGTAGAGGTAAAATGAACAGCAGCTTGGTCAAGTATAGCTCCTATGATTATCGCATATATTTCTCAAGTCACATTAGCTTATCAACTTAAGCTTTGAAGCGAGGGGTTGTCGAAACCAGTTTGATAACCTTAGAGTTAGAATATGTGCTGCGCGTTCATAGATGTATGCTATGTGCAAAATGCATAGATGCTTTTTCTTAACTATAAGCCAGTACAATGTGTAAAGCAACTGAAACGTAAAAGAAGAAGAAGTATGTATAAGATGTAAAGTATTCCATTTAATGTTAGGATCTCCTACCAAAACAACACCAAGGTGTGAAAGATGGTTATAGTAATGTTGAACCTCCGGTGGTGGAACTCTACTTCTGCGGATAATATATGCTTGATGTGTTCTTGATTCCTGGAAATTTTGAAGGTTTATTAATATACCCGCATAGAATATACGGGCTGTTTTTGATGGATAAAACTTCAATAGATGAACACAATTTTAAAATATAGACCCAATAGTAAAAGATAGTCCAAAAAGTTGTAATAGGTGGATCCACATTTAATTGAGGACCCACTAGCAAAAAATTGACCTACCATCAATAAATAAATCTAGTTTGATCATGACATAGACAAATACATAACAGTTACAAATTTTACCCCACCTGGCCTCCAGTTCGTGATTTTATAGATCCTTGGTGCGTGTTTTAGATTTTTCCACTTTCGTGGTGGACGGTTTTAGTCCATCAGTGTTTGAGTCCCACCATGTTCCCATGTTTCTGCCCTTACATTCATTATCAACATGTAACAAGGCTATGCCCTACTTGTCGATTTTATTACCTACTTTATGTAAAGAGAAAATCAGGTTTGTTTACATAACTTGGTATTTTTCAATGTCAGTTGCACGTCAAAGCTGAAAACAGTTTTTTTTACATCCCAGTTACGATTATCATCGCCGCACAATTTTTCGTTTGCAGCAAAGGAATTTGCGTGAGAAATTAGCGTGAGGAATTAGCGTGCGGAAATATCGTGAGGAATTAGCGTGAGGAATTAGCGCAGTTTGCGGAAGTTGGTTGCACATCTGGGCACGCCTTGTTTCTCTGATCTTCCTTCCGACAGGATCTCACCAAGGAGTCAATATAACTATTAGTCCCTGGTAGCACTCAGCAACAGCATTGACCAGGGCGCAATGTGTGGACACCTACGCAACATTGTCATGCGCTGTACACTGCCCTAGCTACCAATACTTTCACTGTAAACTTTAGTTAGTAACATCTGGCCAATTTCTATTGTTTGTTTACATAAAGGGAACATTCACAAGCTGCTCTCATCTCTAATTTTTCTGAACGTTATTTTATATTTTGTCAGTGCTCGTGTACTGGGAGTGATGCACAGATGAGCATCACATTTTTTAATTTACTATCAAACTTTCACAAGAGAAAGGAAAATTAATTGACTATTTAACTACACTTGATTGAATTTGCGAATTTCTTTTTTTTTTCTTGTAAACATAATGTACTATATACTCTCTGATAAAAAATATATATTAGATATTGTGGTTCGTCTGGAGTTGCAAACAGTGGCTTCGTAAAAAAAACTTACAATATATCTATGATTGTGTTTGGACCTTGCATGCGATTTATTTGTGTGTAAAGTTAAAAAATACATACAACATCGGTGCATCGCTATACATGAAATATTCAATTAAGTTTTAATAGGATTAAAACCTCACCTCCAGAGTATATGTATGAATGTGCAAATGATCCCTTCCAGTATCAGCTGACCATTAACCATTCCTGTTTTCCGTCCTCTTGTGTTTATTTGAGAAAACGATCGTTGTATAGTCAGTGTTTAAGGTCCCACGTCCTCTGGGCTTATGTCATTTATAAGTCGCACGTTCCCTATGGGTGGTTCATTTCTAAGGTATTACATCCTTATGGGTGGTTCATTTTTCAAGTGTTAAATCCTTGTGGGTATATAGTTCATTTCCAACGTCGCACGTTCCTAAGGGCGGTTCATTTCTGAAGTGTTACATCCTTATAGGTGGTTCATTTTCAAAGCTGTAAGTTTCTAAGAGTGGTTCATATCTGAAGGAAGCGATACAGCCCTTTATATGATTCATTTGCAACGCCGTACAATTCTAAAGGTAGTTCACATTAAGGGTAGTTCACATCCAGAGTGCTACGTCCCAATGTAATTCATATCCAATGCCGTACGTTACTATGAGTGATTCATGTCGAAAGGGCTACCTCCCTATGGGTGGTTGACTTCCTAAGTCGTACGTCCCTATAGCACGCTCATTTCTAAAGTACCACTTTAGGTAAGCTTGTGAAGATCTGTACTTGTAGGAGTCTTAGGGTAGGTGATAGTTGGAGCATACTTTCCCTCTCGTATAGTCCATTGCTTGAGTGTTTTATGTCCACCTGATTGGTGAAAGAAACCCTGACATTTTCAGTCCAAAAGCTCATACCATTTGTTGAGCTTAACTTCTTAGTAATTAATGAATTTTTAGGGTATTATTGTCAATTGATTTAATTTTTCAATAGTTTCCAGTCTCCGAACTCTAGCTCTTTTGTCTCTAATTGAGACAGTAAAACGAAAAGTAGAGAAAGTGAGACTACTGTAAGTGACTCTGGTGTTGCTTACGGTATTTATGCCATCAGCTATAGAAAAATACCCAGAATACTCTTGTCTGTGCACTCTACCTATGCAAGTTCATACTGTTACTTCGCTACTTTTTTCTGTCAATGAAAACATTCGGAAGAAAGTATCTCTGCAAGTTATTGGGCTTTGCACAATTCTCTCTTCATTTGTCTTTCTATACTCGTCATTAGTCATCTTTCTCTTATTGATCTCACACCAATCACTTGCAAATGTACGTACACCGCACCCCTGCAGGGTAGCGTGTAGTACAGCAGCCTCACACATGCAGCGAAATCACAACCCGAAAAGTACCAACGACGACTAAGAACTGCACAAGAGATTATATTTGAGGTCCTGATTAGCATTTTCATTGGTTGTGGTCATCCTCCCGTTATGTGACGTGAATTGAGGAATATGTTCCTTAGTTATGTCAAGTGATGCAAATAGGTCTTTGGTCACAAAAGGGAGGGGATGAAAACCAGTTTCTTGCTTCGTAAACTGAAGCAAATACTTCCTTTGGTTATATACAAGGGGCATAAAATAATTTATTGCTCAAGTGAAGTGATGCAAATAGTCTTTTGGTTATTTGAAGTGGTACAAATAGTTTTATGGTTATATAAGAGAAGAAAACATCATTTATTGTTACATTAAGTCATACAAACCAGATCGTTGGTTATGAGAAGTGAAGTAATACATGTTCTCAATTTTTGGAAATGATGCAAACTAGTTCTTTTATTAGTTGAAATAAATTTCCTTCTTCTACCCTGAAGCACAAAATCGTGTAAATATTTTTCAGAGACCGGAGAATCAGTTGACAGTTTAGCTGCTATAAAAGTGAACTTATGAGCAAGTTCACTCTCCAATAGAGGGAGCAACATATGAGAGAATGAAGCCATCGGTCTTTATTTACAAGGAAAAGCGCTGTATAAATGACGCCCTTTTTCTAAATGCAAAAAATATATTGCTAAAAAATTAAACCCTTGTTCCTTCCATTGAGATTCACGTAGTACGCCTACGTTGAAGCCTTGCTCATGCGGTTAGTACGCCTACATTGATGTAGAGTGAAGCCCTCTCTAGTCCTTCTCTTATATAGTACAGTGACAAAAATAGCCTTGGCCCAGAAGTACAACTGTCAATCTCAATTATTCAAAAGCTGGGATGTGTGTCAATCCTCTGTGTTTTGTTTTTGTTCCTATAATGTGGCGTTCCTTCCATACCCCAGGGGATGCAACACCTGAATTTCTTCAAAAGAAGGACATAATGATGTTCCCCAGAACCTGCCCCTCATATCCCCACCTACAGAAGATGCCACTTTTAGAGCTGTGTTGTCTCATCCTTCAATACGAGATACGGCAGTAGTTGTTTTACTGCAGTAGGAGCTCGTGGTAAGACAACAACAACAACATGCATTTGAACCCTCAAGTGCCATATTGGAACTGCATCGCAAATAGTGCAGAAGCCGTACATAGTCATAAGTCAGGTTTTCAAGCTCAAATTAGCGTATTTCTGCTCCATAGCAGATTAAAATATGATGAATAACCAATATTTTGTATTTTTGTTGTCATAAATTATAACCGATCTTGTATCCATTCTGACTCAGTGCATACCTAGGTAGATAAAAATGTAGACGTGGGTACATTTTTGCTTGGCAGAAGGATGACTGGTTCAGATAATGTAGCTGCTGTAACGTACCGAACTATAACCAACTAACATTGAGGTGCTCAAGTCCATGACAGTTAGTTCATATACTATAGATGATGGTACTCGCAGCTACTTCTCTGGGCTTGCCGAACCAAAACGTTCCAAGTGTAGTAAATACGATTACATTGCCGTCTATTAATTCGGTGAATTCATACGATGGTCAAATGAACGAGTTCTCTCTGTTTACCTTTCGAAGCCTTTGTTGCATTTTTGAAAACACAGCCCTGTGAGTCAACCAAAAGATTCCATATAAATGTTTATTCCTCAACTAAGTTTGCTTAGTATGTGACACTAGTGAAGTTTCAGACATCTCTTCGAGTTTGGTGTGAATTAAAACCCAAAAAGCAATGCAGTTTTGTACTGCACAAGCGGACATAGCAACGCATTCGGAGGCTGGCCTGAGAGAATACGTCACTTGACTGTCATCTGAACCACATTTATAGTAACTATTAAGTTTTCTTTGCCTGCGCCAGTAATAACAAGATTTTAGCGAAAATAGAAATATCATCCATTGATCGAAAATGGATCCTTTTGAGGGCTAGGTGCCTTTTATTTTTACAGCCGGCGCATAGAAAAAATAATGAGTCCAGCTTTGGAATATACGAAATTAAAAATACTTATATCTGCTCAAAAATGAGCATTAATTTCATTTTAGTTGTGAGAAAAAAGAGTGAGTCAAGATTGGAAAGAGTACTGAGGCTTGCCCCATGGAATTGTGGCTGGAAGTTAGGGTATAACGAGCTTTGTAAAATTGCATACATCACTGAAGGTTGAAAAGAAAAACTTTTGGACAGCCCGAGTGTGATACAGGCTCAACCCCAGGTTCTGGTTTAGGCTCAAGTTTCAGTCTAGAAGGCGGTTCAAGCTAACGTTCGCGACCGAAGTCAAGTTTAGTCAAGTTTAGGTTGTGATTCAAGTTCAAATCAAAGGTCAGGTCTTAGTTCAGATGCTAATTCAGGTTCAGTTGTAAGTTGCTCTCGCTAATGTTAAAAGTTCCTGGCACTCACTTTATATTGAAGATGATTAGTTAAAAAGTTATAGTCCTCTATAGTGACAAGATGATGTCACTGCTTTAAAATTTCTGCTTCTGGACGGGCTTTTGCAGCAGTGTTCCACCGTTCTTACGTCATCTTGCCCTCGATTTATTGGCTTAGTAATTGTGCTCACAACACAGGTGCGGCCACAGTTCACCCCTCCCAGCCTATGTTTTGCCTTGTGGTGTGCCAGATGTTGTATTTGTTCAAGTCCTGCATTTAAGCTAACGAAAACAATGAAAGTAAGCCGATGTTCCATGCTCTTTTTTGTGTGATATTATTGAGCAAATATATTATGAACGCTTTCGCCTCTGGTTTGAGTTACCTTTGACACAGCATTGCTTCTCCATTAGCTAGTGAGAAATGAATGAAACGTTTGCGTTAGGCCTAACGCCCACGCACGACTTTCGTTGCACGACCAGCACAGACCCAACTCTACAATCCGATTGTCTTGCCGCGAAAGAACTGCAGCTTGCACATTATTATAGGCTACTGTCCAAAATATTACTGGAAATCCTTGCCACCTCTGCAATTACATAACTAGAGAGCACTCTGAGAGCGCATACCTCCACCAAGCAAGGCAATTGTACGAAAAAATCAAATTTGCTTTTAAATTATTATTATCCTTGTATTAGAACAAAAATCATATCGTTTGTGCCGTTTGATGGTATTAACAATTTTCATTTTCATGAAGATCCGTTCATAACTTTTTGAGTTATGCTGCTAACAAACATTATAACAAATATAAGTCAAACACACTAACAGAACAACCGATCATCACTAAAATTTAATAATTTCTGTCTTTTAACATTATTAATAACTGCTGTAAATTTTAAAAAGATCCATCCATAACTTTGTGAGCTATTGTGCTAACAAGCTTAAAATCAAACATAGCGACACATAAACAAACGAACTAACAGATCATCCCAAAAATATGGTCATTTATTCATCGTATTATACCTAACAACTCATATAAACTTCATGAAACTCCGTCCATCACTTTTCGAGTGATGGCTTTAACAAAAAATAGGCAGCCAGACAAACAAACAGACAAATGAACGGATTTTCACCAAAAGTTAATCATCCGTTACTGTTAATATGCCTAACAATCCCAGTAAATTTCGTACAGATCCATTCATAACTTTTTGAGTAATCTTGGTGGCAGACAAACAAACTCGACAAAAACATTACCTCCTTGGCAGAGGTAATTATTGGACTGTAGTTAGCGCCAGTGGGGAAGTTTCAATTATCACATGTAATTATGTGAGTTCAAATTCACTATGACTCGCATTTTTGGATATTCAACGCAATGTTCAAAAGCGTAAAGTCGTAGCCCCGATCACAGCAGCCTGTTCGGATTAGTTGAGTTGGCTTTAGGAAGCTAGAGTTGACGAATGTCGTACATGGGCAGCGGGCTTTAGAGTTTTGCAAAATTCTTAAGCATTGCGCAAAGTATTTACTTGTCAAATACAATATAAAATCATGTATTCACTATGATATATTTCATGGATCGTTATAAAAACGTGAATTTCCAGAATAAGAAACAATAGTTCAAGCTTTTAATGGTACAAAACGGCACTTTCTACCATGAAAACCCTAGCAACTGGACGACCTCGCGCGTAAAACTTGAGTCAATGACTCTTTTCTTCGTATTTTTAATGGCACCGTGCAATTTAATGAGGCTCGAAACCGTAATAAAATTTATGGTTCCCGTGGAGCTGCGTAGTTTCTGATTTACGGTCTTAGTTTCTGCGGCGTCCCTGATTTTTGTTTGGGTCCTAAGAAAGCAGAAAGCGTAAAAGACTTCAACGGTTGCTGGTTTTACTGTATGACGCGAAGGGCGCTAGCACCCTCGACGGTGATGCGCCGCAACGGAACAAGTGAACAAGTATAACGCGTAGGCCACCGCCAGAGTCTATGTGAGGCCTGCGCAGCTCTTGGCAAGACTTGGTCCTTGGAAGCTGTGCTCTCGCCCGAGTTCCCTGCCGAGACAATCATCCGCTTCCTGATTGCTACGGACACCTTGGCCAAGATATGATAAACCCAGCA
>LQNS02276883.1:19558591-19572310 GCA_001587735.2 Parhyale hawaiensis | reverse complement strand
GTTCACAACGGGAATCAAACTGCTTCACATTCAGCGCCAATCAGAAGGAAGCTATGATGGTAGCACAGATTGGTTGCATAGTTTGAACTAGGTACTCAATACAATCATCTACAACAGAATAATTTTAAAAATTGTTATATATATGACAATGTTTAGTTTACATATTATTAATAATTTCTTGCAAAAACCGCGAAAACAAAAAGTACCAGATTTTCGAAGCGGCGTACCAAATGAAAAAGTACCAGATCTGGTACTATACTACCAGGTGTGGCAAGCCTGCTGCTAGGCCCAGTTGTTCGAGTCCAGCTGCTCAGGCCCAATTGTTCACTGCCAGTTTCTAGACCCGTATCTCAGGTCCAGTTGTCTGCTCCCTCCCCCCCACACCCGTCAGCGACCCACACAATATTGCCGCAGAAAATGAGCGGCAACAAAAGCCTCGGAGCTCTTCTCTGCTTCTTCTGCGTGCGGGGACTGTGTGGCTTTGCTGAGCGTGTGGCTGTGGTTTCTGCTGTTTGTCTGGTGGTTGGTGTGGTTACTGCTACGTGGTGTGGTTACTGGTACGTGGTGTGGTAGTTCGTGTGGATAGTGCTACGTGGTGTGGTTACTGCTACGTGGTGCGGTTGCTGCTACCTAGCGTGCTTACTGATATGTAGTGTGGATACTGCTGATATGATGTGGTTATAAAATTGAAATGGTAGCTAGTAAGGAAGAGCATGTGGAGATGTTGGTGATGATACCCCGAATTATATTAACGGTGTCTTGGCAGTGATGAGGCAAATTCTGGTTGTGACAGAAGTGACTTGCAGTGTCGCTGCACTATCAAATACAGCTGTTCAAGAAGCCGAGAGTCGTAGTGGAAGAGGATAGAGTGCTGCTTTGCATTCTCTAGTGTTCGAATCCCCTCACCTCCTGGCAGGTAAATTATTCAGGTGATGATTGAATTGTAGCATCAATATTTCCGGCGCTCACACGGGTTCTGACTCTAACCGGAAATGGGGACTGTCGGGGGTCACTGCTATCACATGAGCCTTGCGTCTCTGAAGCCTTAGCTCTGGTAGTCTGTGATCGACTGCAGCCGTGCACTACTCTTGAGCCGAGCAGACATCTATCTTCAGCACGAACTAGTACACATCGATATCCCTCTAGGGCAGTGTTTTCCATTGGGGGTGCATATGAACCTACGGACCACCAACTGGTTCATGACGTTAAAACTTCTGTGGCAATATTGTATTGATTTTATCCCATAGATGATAAAGATTACATCATGTGTTAGGGTTATAAGAGAAAATATATACGTTTAAATAGTTTATAATAATATTATTTGAATTTATTTGAAAGTGAAAACTTTTAACAATGGCAGAGGAACCCCTAAATACTTTTACTCGGTCACAAAAACTAGCTTTTTCTTTTTTAAAAACGGCGAGAATAGCATATATTAACCATCATCCAATGCAAATAATCATATAGGGCGACTCAAAATAAATTCAAGAGAGCTAAAGGTAAAAACTCGCTGTATGTGAATAGTGGGTTGAACTAGGATGTCACGTGACTGTGACGTGATTTATTATATGTTTGGCGGATGTTGTTATGCCTCAGCCGTTCTGTATTAACTGAAAAGCAATTATTGCCTAGAAACCATCGACATCTGCAATACACATTCACTACGTAACATAACTACGTCGATGCCATTTTAATAGGGGGGGGGGGTCCGTGTGCTTCTGGCCATTTCTCAGGGCTTCCGTAGAAAACTGAACTTTGGGAACCACTGCTCTAGGGTTATGCATTGAAGTTCACTTCTCCTTTACCTAAGAATACAACGACTGTGTGGTGGTGTTTCTGCTTGGTAACTAGTCGGTTGTGATAATATTAATACTGGACGTAATGTTGATGGGAATGGCGCCTAAACTTAGGAATGAAAGATTTGTAAGTTGCCCCAAGACAAGAACACCCTGTCTTGAACCATGGGTATAATAACCGTACTTGCTATTGCGTGTTTTACCGCCTAAAGCAAATTTTTTAAAACCAATTTTTCTAGCATTTTACTGTCACTATCTCATAATGCAAGTGAAAAACAGGGTCACATGCTGGAGTAGAACACGGTTATGTTTTAGAAGTGATACCGCTGTACAATTATTAGTATAGAATTATTAGTATAGAAAGTATAATTACTGCGTTATATCTAAGGCAACACTCTAATGTACCCCTATTTTTTGTCTATATCCTTATTGTGCATTCGTGGTTCTATTTAACTGTTCTGTTCCCCACATCTCGTCAATATAAGTACAACTTTATACTATTGTTGATACATCGCAGCATACAGAGGTGGCCGCGCTACAGTAAACATGTAGCGGCGCTACCGTTACAAAATTTGAAAAGTAGCGGCGCTACCGTTACAAAATTTGAAAAGTAGCGGCGCTACCGTTACAAAATTTGAAAAGTAGCGGCGCTACCGTTACAAAATTTAAAAAAGTAGCGGCGCTACTGCTACAGCACAATGTAGCGGCGCTACTATTGGCGCTACTGTTTTAAATATGCGATAAAATTCCAATATTTAACATTGTTGTCTTGGAAAGTCACCTTATTTTCATCAGTATGTGGGCTTTCCCGACAGGCAAGATATGAGACAAACAGAAATTCAGAAGTATCTTGTGTTGGTATGCGTAGAAGGAAAGACGTAGGAATTCTGGAAAAAAGATTGAGCGCGAAAGATCGCTCATAAAGGAGGGCTTGGAAGTCCATCAAGTTCATACATTTTTGATGCAGTTTCGTCTCTGATCGTTGAGAAATGAAGTTTTATTACAGAATGAGGATCATATCTTTAAGTAAAACAACGCGCCCTTGCACGTCTCCCATGAAACTCACGCGTTGTTTCCCGAAGTTCTGGAATAAGGAACTGTGGCCTCCTTTTGCCCGGATTTGAAACCTTTGGACTTGAACACTGTTTTGTCGATGATGAAATTTGATGCCTCGCCTCACGCTACCGCCGACAGCTTAACGTTGTCCCTGGAGACTGGATGGGACACAACTCTGCAAGAAAAATCGCTTGTTGCAATTGAAAGTTTGAGTTTCAGAAGAGACTTTAGAGCGTAATCAGGGCAAGCTGAGGACATACTACAATGTACATAATACTTGGACTAAGGCAATAGTTTATGAGGCTATTTGTTATATGTAATATTTAACAGTATTTCATTATCCTGTTCCATCATCTGAATATTATCAATTTATTTACTCTTGAAACTCTCTCTTTACCCTGTATTAGGAAGCAAACTGTCCGTATGATTACAGTAAAATGGTTATGACCCTCGCAGTGTTCCTCTTATGACCATAACCGTGTTGCTATAATCATACGGCCAGCTTGTTCCGCCCCATGTGAAGCACCAGGAATAGACTAACGCTCCATTTGCTGCGACAATGAGGCGAGAGCTAACAGCATTCCCGTTCCTGCTGTTTCTGGCTGTTTTCTGCTCGTTTCTGCACAGAAAAGGAATAGACGACAAGGATTGCAATACGCATACTGTAGCTTACATAAGAACAGTAGATAGCGGCTAAGTACTTTCGATTATATTTAAACAGAGAAGAAAAAGAGATCAAGTGAAAATTTTGGGTAGGAAATGCCGCAGAGCCTGGCCATCGTCGACTATACGATGGCGATGTTGTGGAGACCATCGCCATCAAAAAAGTACGATGGAATATTGCAAAAATCCATCAGCGATGATGTTGGTTCAATGGAAATTGTATCAAACAGTCGGCGATAGCCATTTTCTCCATCGGCAATGGTGTTATGAGGAAGAACTGGTCCGATGAAATGGCTGAACATGCCATCGGCAATGGCATACGATGGGCACCGTCATTGGTTGTGCTTCTGATGCCGATGAAGTAATGGAATACGGCTAAAACTACAGAAAAAACAGCTTTACGAGTTTGAAATATTTTTTTAGTACCATCAAAACAAAGAGTGGCTACAAAGTTTATTTGGTGAATTTTCTGAAGAGGTCAGTAATGACATTTAGGATTTTTGTTGACATATTTACGGAAAATAAGGCAATCTAAGACTTTTCAGGAATAGCGTTTTCATCGCAAATGCTTACTTTTAGAGGTATTTAATTATAAAGTTGCCACTGTTTCTTCCAACAGAATTTAAGATGTACCATTACGGCCGTGGCGAGGCATCAAGAACGAAGTCTCGTAATAGTTTTTCGGCAACATCGTTGCTCTTACTCATTAAGGTTAGGCAAGCAAGGACTGGCAATGCTAATATCCTACAAGAAATATATATATATATATATATACATAAAAACAGTGTGAAGCAATATAGTGATAGTCATAATGGCGAATTTTATTTTTTCTCGTACGAAAACTATGAAAACTTTGAGGTCAAATATGTCGAAAACTAAGCGTTTGCGGCGAAAACGTTATTCAAGAAAAACGTCTTAGAATGCCTTACTTTAACAAAACATGTCAACAAATATACTAAATGTCATTTCTGACCTCTTCGGAAAATGACCCTTTATTTTATTAGTCCCCAGATCTAACAATGTAAATTATTATTAAGGTTTTGAAAGGTCATTAGACTTGGAGCATATTAGCTACTAGGTAAATACTAATTATACTTTGTAAGAGAGGCTTTAGTTAACTCCAATATACTATTACTGGTGTAAAAATCGCACACAGGCCGAAGTTATATGAGATGCTGCTTTTATTCAATGTCTGTGGTTTGAGATCTTTCTATTTTTAAAATGTGTTAATGCGATGGTCCATTGCCGATTGTGACGCCCTACGATGGCCATCGCCGATGGTTATTTCATTGTAGGTCATCGCCGATGAAAACTGCTATTTTTTGTTCCGTTGGCGATGGAGTGATGGTATTGATTCTACATCGTATAAGTACGATGGCGATGGCCATCGAACCATCGATATTCATCGCAACATCGTATCATAATCGGAGATGCCGAGCTTTGGGAAATGGTCGATATTGGCCAGTCGTTTCAGGTTTTTCTCTACATAGAGGAGGAAATGAGAAGAAAAGAGTTTGATAGACAATGGGGGTGTTGCGAGTTATTTCAGATTGCTTTCTACACAAAGAGAAGCGGAGAGACAGTATCAAATAAACACTTTGATGGAATGGGAATGTATGTGAACTGCTTCATGTCTTGTTTTACACAGAAAAGGAGAAGAAATGCCACGATATAATTTTGAATAGAAAATAGCTGTATCTTAGTAAAGTTTATTTTATATTTTGATAAAGTTAATCATGAACTTTAATGAATTTTCAATATATACATATATAATATATAATGCAAGATTGATATTAACGTTGTGTGTTTTTATTTGCAGGTAAGGAGACATCACCATGGGGTTGGACACAGGTAAAACCTAAGATAATCTGGCCATCGTAAGTTTTCTTTGCTGCTCAGCGTACTGCTTTCCATAATAACAGCGTTATGAAAATATTGATAGCTATAGGTATATCATAACGTAGCCTGACTCAACTTAATTCAATCTAACTGAACCTACCCTAACCTAGTCCACCCTTTTCAAACTTAAACCAACCCAACCTTATTAAATCCCGTACAAGCCAAGCCAACCCAACTCAACCTAGTCCAACTCAACCCAACATGGACCAGCAAAACCCAACTTAACCCAGCCCAAACTATAGCACGACCCAATCCAACCGTCCCAGCTCAACTCAACCTATCCTAGCCGAGCCCAACACTATATAAAGGAAAGGTGGTAAGCCCCTGTCTTTGATCACGTCTAATTACTCTCTTATTAATTCAGTTCTTTTTATTGTATCTAATCCTTTTTTGGAGCAACCAGATAATTAATCGTTCGACTCAATTAAGTAAGGAGTCTAAGTTACTTTCGGCCTGAAGTCCGGAATGCAAATGACAATGAGCTCTACTTATCTGCTCCTTATGGATAGCGGCAGTGGTTTTTACTCCTCAATGTAATTCGAATTCTTAGTGATTTTACTTTGTTTTTCATTGTCGGTACTGCAAGATTATTGCCGCTCTAGTTAGACCAAAGCAGTGGATATAAGGGACTTACCTCAAATCATGGACTACTTAATATATATTAATTAATCCATGCTTAAACCCAAAACACCTGGAACAGCTTTAATAGCTATTTCATTATGTTTCAAAAGTAGTGGACGAAATCCAGAATTATAGTAGATGAGAATAAATGCTATGTTTTTACCTCATTCTGACTTAAGGTGGCGTAGAAGGAAGGCAAAGATTAGGTTGTCGATAATATACAGAGCTACAGTAAGTTTTACATTAGAAATCTCTCCGATAATTTCGCAGGAGGGATGACTTCTACTCTCTAAAAGACATAGCGCGCGCAAACTAAAAGAGTGAAAAAATTTCAAGGCTACGAAATAAATATAAATAGCAAATAAGAGGGAAGCGAATAGTGTGACGCTGTGGTGTCTTACTGCGAGACCGATCTCTATAATTAGGTGACGATTTTAAATAACTTCTAACTCTACACAGCTGTACGACTAAACTTATACGAAGCCTGAATTCGAATGGTCCTTTTATATATAATTTTTGATAACATCACAGTTCTAGAGAAGAGAGATATTGAAAGATCGTCTCAACCCTGAACACCGACGAGCTACTGCTCATACCTGACGCTCATTGCAGTTACACAAAAAGCAGATCCCGGAATAACTTTGCAGATGAAATTTAATTTCATGGCTGGATACAAGCTACACTGGATGAGACCATTATCTCTTTACAGAAAATCACGCAGGCGGATATTACTAAGATAATGCTTGCCTGACATCCCGGCAATATCTGTTTTGGATTTGACACCTCTACAACTGAACAGTCCCCTCATAATAACTGTATTCTTATTTTATGCTGCATAGGGGCGTCTTCTTTTTGCAATTGACATTGAACAGCTCAAGTGTTTATACATTTTTCAAATTATATGTACTCAAGTGAGTGTACTCTGCCTTAATATACTCATTCAACTTCCACTCTTAATGCAGGCTGCAGAATATTTTCACTTCATTTCTTAATTCTAAATGATTGATGCAACTAAATGTGAAACTTGAATTATTGACACATAACACACAGCTCCTTCACACAACCTATAACCGAGCGAAGTCTCGCCTGCTATAACTTATCATTACTTAACCCAACAATGATAAAATAGGAGCACTGGGCTAATGTAGAGCCACTTGAAGCTGTCCTCTGGAGCACATACCCAACGAGCCTCATCCAGCCGATCCATACCCGAGAGCTTCTGCCATCTGCAAGTCAATGGCAGGTCTTTTTGCACAAACCAACTCTATGAATAATAACGGTCTGCCTTCCTCATTTGCATTGTACGATCGTCTGCGCCGAGCAAGTGCATAACTTGTGTCATTAATGGGAAGCGAGGCTTGATGAAAAGTTCGCAGACTTGATGGAACTTTCGAGGATACTTTTTTACTGGAATTCCATCATCAAGAAGAGCTAAGCGGGAGACAATAATGCCATGAGTACCGTAACTCTCGTAAGAAACATAGTCATTGCTACACAGGTATATACCGTATGGATATTTGTTGGGTTACCGCACTTGTAGTATTCACTGTCCAAGTGCTATGCATGCCAGTTTGTATTCTGTTTTTGTTTGTGGTGTGTTTCAAGTAGGTAAATTAGGTCTTAAAACCACTAACGTTCGGGAGTTTTTAGCGTTGTACTTTCCCAGGACAAGCTCGCTTATGATATAGACTGTGATACCCTAACAAATTTCTGGGGGACCCTAAAAGCTGTTCTTCGGCTTTAGTTCCTTAGGCGGCCAAGAATTCCCTTACGGTAATGCTGAGAGTTAATTGCAGCCTCGACTCACGGGAGAGGTCCATGAGTGTATCTCTCTGTAGGTCACAGAGCAGCGATGATAAAAGGGCAGTGACCATTGGCGTCACTATGGATTTCAACATCGGCATATGGTCGATTTCGCTTTCCCCTATCTCCCTATCAGCAAAAATATATTGGCAGAAAGTAACGAGCAGCGGAGGAGGGGCAACTCAAAGGAGGGCCGGAAGGTATGGTTCCCCGCAATGTTTAAAATAAGAACATCAATAATTGCATGTCATGTAAATATGTAATCTTTCGACCTCGATTTGGCGGCGTTTTCAAATGTTGTGCCCAGAGCAGATGATTTTCTCTGGCTACGCCTGCGTCAGGGACCTCCTGAACTACTACGTTCTACCATTATATGTTATTCACTCTCTGGGAACTTGGCCAACATAAGTAGTTACCCTTTTAGAAAACTAGCCGGTGCCTAAATACAAAAATAATTTCCTCCTAAGTTGAATGCTGGTATCTATAGCAACAACTGTGGATATCCATTGGAAAATATCATCAATATGACTTATGGTGTGGCAGTAATAAAATCAATTTAACTTGATTCAGCCACTGTCTATTGCAAGTAAGGCATAGCCTGTAAGCTAGCGTACGCTATGACGACCTACGAAGCAAACCTATCGCCGTCACTGGGATCGTCTCAGAATCATTTTATGTGGGCCAAAGATGTCCGCAGGACCTTTTGCTTCACAAGAATATTTATACCTGATCTTGATCAACAACAACTGCTAATGTTTGAGTAACACTCCACGTTGTTCAACAGGATCAGTTCATGTACTGTATAAAATAACTTTCATCTTTGTATATCATCGTAAATGGCAAGCAGTGTCACACAAATTTTATTCCATGAGAGCAATTGATTAAGTCTGGTAAATGGTGAAAATTTATGGCTCCATGTGACTCATAGATGATCGGGAGCAAAAAACTTGTTAATATGTAACTTTTATCCACGCGTCATCACCATTCCAACTTAAATGGAAGCGTAAAACTAGCCACCCTCAGATCTTCATTTCAGCAGAGCGTTTTATTGAGGTGACTAAATTGGAAATTCATGTTCGCATCAATTCCACCGTTGATCAACTGCGAAAGTTGATTCTCTCATACAACTTTCACCCGCGTGTCCTCATCATCTTCGTGTCGTTACAAGTGTCCAGCTCGTGCCACTGAGATCCTCATTCCGCCTTACGACTGTCACAAATTCAGCAAGTTTTGACATTCTCAGGGCAATAACTCGGCCTTCGGCTGCCGGCCATCTCCGTCTTCCGTCATTCCACAGCCTGCTCTGACGGCCGCCATTTGTCGAAATTTGTTCGTATTTCTCCAGGGCTTCGGAATTCGAGATGCTTCCATTTGACTTTGCCATCCGGACACACGGAGAATACTTTAGCTGATGGAAGCGCTATGTTTGAAACCTGATACGGCTCGGTACAGAGGGGCTAAAAATATTATTTTCCGTTTCAACGAGTAGGAGCACAGGGTTACTAAATAGTTGCTCAGTTCCATACCAGGATATTCGTAGATTTTTACGAACTAGAGGACGGCTACTTAACATATACCTACACTAGTACATTTGTTAGTAGCCATAATCTAGTGACTGTACCACCTGGGAGTAGGTGCAAGATAACATTTTACAATTAGATTGGAAAGTAGACGGATCAACAGGCCCAATCCCATAGGGCATCCGGGACTTATGCTCTGGCCTGCTCTGAGCTAGTACCATTACAGAGATGCCTAAGGAAGAAAGGAAGAAAATTGAGAGAATTAACTCTGCCCAAGAATTGATCGCGCAAGCACAATCAATTGCTGGAGATGTGCTGAGATCGGGGACGCTAAGTAAGTTGGGGGCATGAAAGACAATGAATACGAGTTTGGAACACCTGGAGGAGGAGTTCGTAACTTTGGAGGATGTTAGTCCCAATGTTTGTCAAGGCTATTTTTAAACACATTAACTGTCTGCGCCACAACTTAGGGGGATGGGGTGTTGGGAGAAGTCGGGCCCCCACGGACAGGTAGTACAACCCAAATGAAGCACTTTGCAACACCGGGAAGCCCGAAACAACGCTAGAGGAAATTCAACAAAACAACCATTAACAGCAGACTTAAACGCCTGCAGGCCAACACGACCGAAAGCCGATGCCGGCAAAGAATTCCAAACCCCAACAGACAAGTGTATACGAAGCACTGACCGAACTGATTAGTTCGGCACCTAACATTCTTCAACGTGAAATAGTACGCCCGATCGCAGCACGTGTAATTCTCATAAAGACCAAGATCATTGTCCGCGCACAGCCTGCTTGCTGAGCGAACCAGTCGGTCCAGTAGACGCAATGACTGTCAGCAGCTGCAGCCCAGAACGGTGAGCAATACTCCAACACAGGCAGTAAAAAAGCTTAAAGCATCTGCAGACAACCTCACTCTCTCCTATGGAGTACGAAAAGAACTGCAAACTGAGAGTGCGTTGCCTTGGATTACTCCCTTATCAATCAAAAATTAACTCAAATAATCTGGTGCGCAACATTAGTTTAAATAATATTTTTTATCATCATCATGTGAGTTTTTAGTTTTACGGAGATGCGAGAATGTATTAAAAGTATTCTAGGGAGGGAGGGGGGTTGCAGGGATAGAAAAGGCCGTTAACCTCTGCTCTATCTAGCCTAACTGTCACTAAGATAACTCAAAAAGTTAGGGACAGATCTTTACGGAACTTACAAGGATTGTTGGGTATGTTACGAGTAACTGATGATTAACTTTTGGTGAAGATCCGTTCAACCGTTTGTTTGTGTGTCAGTCTGCTTCTTTTTCTTAGGACTATAACTCAAAAAGTTATGGAAGGATTTTCATGAAATTTACATGAGTTGTTAGGTATATTCCAAAGAAAAAGTGATCAAATTTTTGTGATCTGTTTGTTTGTCTCTGCGTTTAATTTTATGTTAGCTAAATAACTCGAAATGTTATGAACAGATTTTATTGAAATTTTCATCAATTGTTAGGTATATCACGAAGAGTAAATGATCAAATATTAGTGCTGATCGGCTGATTTGTTTGCGTGTTTGACTGATGTTTGCCAGCAACATAACTCAAAAAGTTATAAATGGATCTTCAAGAAAATCACAGAAGTTGTTGTTACTGTTATTAAGCACAAATCGCCATATTTTGGAGCTGATAAAATAAAATCATAGTTTCACAAACAATTTGAATTTTTCATTAACGGTGCTTTGCTTGGCGGAGGTATACGCTCTCAGAGTGATCTAGTTAGTTTACGTAAGAAGTAAAATTTACAACTATTTTGGTGCTAAACTATGTAACAAACTTACTTTAGTAGCCAAGAACCGCCAAAGGTTTCTAACGCAGTAAACAAGCAAGCAAGCAAAAAAAAAAAAAAATACAAAACATGGAGGACTTATTAGGTTGACTAAAAAAATCGCAATATTTCTAGTTAATATGTTTTTGTTTTGAGTCAAACGAGTCACTTCTCCGTATTTTTATTTTAGCTTGATCGTCATTTCTTTATTTTGAGTCTATTGTGCTCGAGATAAATTACATAGTTATGCTTTTTTTTTAATTTTTCTTAGCACTTTCGATGTGTGCACGATTTGTGAATAAGCATCCCGTGCTTGATGAAGAGGGACAGTAACTCTGTTTACAGAATCCTACTTTCTGTTGCATCTACGAGCTGTTCAGAGGTAGAAAAAGACTGACAGAAAATGTTAATCAAAGACAGATATGCTTTGTCAAGCAAAATTGTCATTGAAGCTATTTCTGGGGCCAGAAAACATATTTTCGGAAACTTCAACCCGAACGGCTTATGCCAAGACTGAAGGTGTGTCCGATGGGTTGGAAAAATGAAATCTTCGAGGCTGTACTTTCCCTTACCTTCCGACACGAGCTTTGGTTTTGTAGCTTCGAATCGTGTGCAAGTGTTAAATGCAACCCGATTACCTTGAGCAGACTGAAAATTCCATTATACGGAGCAAGGCTGCGTGAGTTTCTGGAAGTCGCAAGAGTAACCGATTAAGGGTGAACATCTGAAACTCAATTCAATGGAAATTTCTGCCAAATCGAGCTTCAATGGCTAATTTCGTCGCTCAATCGAACTCGCTCCAGGTCGAATAAAATTAGAAGTTACGTTGAATCTAAATCCTAAACAAGTCGTCATGTAGAGACAATTACTAATATGAAACTTAAAACAGACCTCCGAAAAACAGGCGTCTTTTGAAAAGTGCAAACCATATTTCAGGTGGAAAATTAGTAATGCTGGGAAGTGGGAGACATTTTTGTTTTTCCTCATGTTTTTGAAAATGAAAAGTATCAACATCGGACTACCGATATTTAACTATCGGATAGTGGTTTTTATTTTGAACTTTTAATGATCAGATAGAAGATCAGTTTTCCTATTTCTCATCGTAAGTAAATATAACCTTCCTGGTGCATGGCATCAGTCGCATAGTGAAACGCGAGTCTTTAAGAGAGCGAGGAAAACAAACCCGAACCTTCATTTTCCGCACAGTGCCATTTATTCATCATAGATTAAAGTTTTTATTCCACTACGGGACATTTTATCGTTTGAGTGGAAAAAAAAATATAAGAAAATATTACGAGAACTATTTAGCGTGGTGAAAAAGCGTATGCTTAATTGGAAGGTTTATTGAAGAGGCAAACCTGGTAGATGTTTACGGCATTTTCTAGAGGTGAAAATTAAACATGTTGTAAAAAAAAGCTGACAAAGAACGGGGCAAATGAGATATGTTATTGGTTGCTCAACCTGCAGTATCGCAAAGCTCCAGCACTGTGCAATATTCGCAAGGAAAGAATTCTCTTACAGAACTTCTGTATTATTTGAACAGTGGCATGTATCATTACATATACACTTCTCCTTAGATGGGGCCACAAACATTAAAAAAAGTTGGGTACAACTTTCGTAACTGGTACATTCTTGAGGGGGGCATGGGGGGCCCAAAATTATTAATTGTGGATTGATTGTTCTGAAACTTGCTCAGAATATGTTTTAATGCTTGATATAGTTAAATTAGAGTACCCCGCCATCGAAATATTGCCGTGAATAAATAAGATTGACAGTTTTTTTGCAACTCCCCTACAGTACTCCATTTTGAAAACGAAAGAAGAAAAGTGATGAAGGAACTATAGACCTTACTTAAACTTAGATAGATAAAAAAATATTAGACAACAGTTAGCCAAGCTGCAGAAATTATGTTGTTAATGCCAGTAGCTGCTTCAATGTGGTTAGCTCTAATACGCGCCCACTTGCTGCATGCATCAAAGCCCCGGAAGCAGACATTAGCGAAGACCCAAAGTTTCGCTTCAGAAGCAAAAAAGTGACTCTGAAATGGCATCAGAACATGGGCTGTCAAAGGAGGTTTAATAGACGAGGTAGCAACGGCTACGGAGATCGGAAGCTGAACGTTCCAGCAAGGCCGATTCGTGACTGACTCGCTGATTGGCTGTACGAATGGCTGGAAACATGGAATTTGTGAGAAGGGATGGCTGGTATAGCCTGTGATTGGTGGGAAGCGATGGTTGGGAGCTTGTTCTTGGTGGGAAGCAATGGTTGGGAGTCAGTGATTGGTGGGAAAGAATGGATGGGAGTCTCTGCTTGGTGAGAAGTGAAGACTGGGAGCCTGTGATTGATGGGCGGAGGGCAGCCTTATAAGACCCAAAAATTCTCTGGGCTCTTTCATTGAAACATCCAAGGAAGTGTCACTTCCACGGTACTGACGGCGGCAAACATGTAAAGCACTATTTTTGCGGCTCTCATAGAGTCATCTTTATTAAAATCTATAACACTGCGTGCATGCAGCTGCTGCAACCACTTGAAAATGATAGTTAACGAGAGTCTGAGCTT
>LQNS02276883.1:19524297-19535073 GCA_001587735.2 Parhyale hawaiensis | reverse complement strand
GATTGACACTGAGAGGAAGATTGGCTGGGGTCTCGAGGAGAGATGAAGGGCAATCGGAACAATGCAATAGACTTAGAGACCTCGATACTGTACTCTGGAAGTTACTAAGGGAGCTATTGAGTTAAAGGAGGGGCTTTTTCTCTGGCTAGGACTTGAGCAGGGGCGGTTGGACAGTAATGCAGACTAAAGTCGAGTTCACACGATGGTCTTTTTAACGTGTTCCCTCATCTCAGTGTCTGAATGTGTTACGGCGTTCGTTTAACGTCAGAGAAATGCGCAGCTTACTTAATTCTAATGCATTTCAGAGTTAAATGAATAGCTGAAACTCAACTAGCAACACTTGCTAAGGAAACTAACTTCATGACTAACATTTGAGTTACTACTTTTTTTATGCCGGAGCCGCACTAGACACTCGCACGAACAACGTGATGTGAGGATACGCAGCTCGCATGTCGTTCACGCTGCCGCATCTATGTTGCCGAGTTTAAATATATTTGTGGACGAGAACGAGTGAGCTGCACGTCCTCGCTTCCAGTTGTTCGTGCGAATGCATATGTGATCTCGGCATTAGACACGCAGTTGTGCATTCGAAGACGAAACATTCGCTCGATTAGCCGAAAGTACTCATTCATTTAGAAGCAAAGAGCCCTTGAATTAGAAAATTCTACTATTCCACAAGGTGGAACTTGTGCAGATATGATAGGACTACTTTGGAATTTACATTTACAGAGCTACAGAAATAAGATATTAGATTAATATAGGTGAAAATAAGAGGAGGATGTTTAAAGGTACCGAGAAGTTCCTTTATACACTGAGATCCGCTTCAAATGATCAGACGATCGAAGGACTTGCAGGGTACTAAGAAATGGAAGTATAAAAGGTCTAACGTAGAAAATATATGCTATTGATACAATATTTTCCGCTTCTTTCACATCACTGTCAGATGACTTCTAATGGACTACGTTCAAGGAAAAGAACGGTAAACTAAAAAACAGTTTGCGTTATAAAATATAATTACAATAATACGCTGAACTGAAAATAGAACATCCCTGCGTGGCACACTAGGCAAATGAAGCTAAATGAATTCTTAGTCCCGAAGCTATAGTCACAGTTATTGACTTCGTAAAATAAGGTAAGGGAGGTCACTCATACCTTACAGACCAAAGATATCGTGTGATACCAGTACGACTCGGTGAGGATAATCCAGGTAACTCGCAAGCTGCAGCTGTCTTGACAAGAGCAGCTGGCAAGTTTCGTTTATTTTATTTTCGTGTTCTTATCTTTGGTTACTCGCTGGCGCACTTGTGACTCACAGTAAGCCTTGCAGTTATTCTTGTTCCAGAATACGTGTAATATTTCCATTGCTGTGCTGATGTTATTCAGCTCTGCGTTAGTTTTCTTGTGCAGGTAAACTGCTAAGCATAGGCACGATACTAAAACAATGTTTTTTTAATTATATTAGGATAGATCGAATGACAAATTATGTCTTTTATCGCCTTTAATCTTCATTATCTAAACTCTGCGTAACTCAGGAGCTCCCTGTAACATACCTCCCCTTACAAACCGTTGCTGCTTTCGCATCATCTTTATCACCCGCGAACGAAGTGAGAGAGGTGATAATGTTTTCATTGAAGATTTAAGTATATTTCTATATATATATTTGTTTATTTGCCTGTCCACCCAAAGAGAGGTAGAAGAGTTGAGCAATCTTCATAATTTTTTGTAGGGAGTTTGGTGGGTTGACCTAAATGTGACCCATGCCAAAGAACTAGACCTAAGTGGCCATAAAAAATGACGGTGTTGAATTTTCCTCCACCGCGGAAGATCATCTCGCGCCAGAAGGCCTCCCATTTTTCCTATGTTATTATTAAGAGCGCAGGTGAGCCCAGCGCCAGTCATGTTACCTCCGCCAAGGAGGTTATGTTTTTGTCGTATTTGTCTGTCTGACTGTTTGTCTGTCTGATTGTTTGTCTGTTTGTCACCAAGATAACTTAAAAAGTTCTGAACCGATTTGAACGAAATTTACATGGATTGTTTGGTATGTTAAGAGGCACAATAGATCAACTCTTGGTGAAGCTATGGCCATCCGTTTGTTTGTTTGTCTGCCTCATTTTTCTCAATGCCATAACTCAAAAAGTTATACATGGATTTTGATGAAATTAACACGAGTTGCTAGGTATATAACAAAGAGTAAATGACCAAATTTTGGTAATGATCCTTTCGTTTGTTTGTTCGTTCGTTTGTCACGGTTTTTAATGTTGTGCTTGTTAGCACAATAACTAAAAAAACAATGACTGGATCTTTATGAAATTGTTAGGGGTTGTTAGTAATGTTGAAAGACATAAATAAATAAATTTTGATGCAGACCAGTTTGTTTGTTTGTTTGTATGCATGATTCATGTTTGTCATAACGTTTGTTAGCAGTATAACTGGAAAAGTTACGAATGGATCTTCACGAAAATTGCACAAGCTATTATTACTATCAGAAGACACAAATGATCAGATTTTGTAGTTTAAGCAAAGAAAATTATGGTTTCAGAGCCAATTTGAATTTTTTTCTACCGTTGCCTCGCTTGGCGGAGGTATGCGCTCTCAGAGTGCTCTAGTTTTCCTATGTTATTATTGAAGAGCTAATCTCTGGGAAGAAATGGGGCTGTGCCCTAGCCTCGTTCATCAAATATGACTCCGTTGAATTTTCCTCCAACCGCGGGTGATGGTCTTACGCCACCGAGGCGTTCTAGTTTTATATAAAACTAAATTCTCCCACGTGCACTTGCTACCGACATTACTGCGTCATTTGAAGCAAGAAGAACGTGTTCTATTTCAGACGCCGCATGCGTCGTGCTACACAGTCTGATGTCGTGGGCGCGGCGGCCCCGTGCATCTAAATGGAGGGGAGCTTCCTTTCTAGCAGTGAACTTAACAAATTTATTTTATTCATCTTAACTGAATCAAGTCGTTATAGTTTTATGTATGCCAACTGTCTATATATACTCAAACTGTCTATTGTTCTCATTATAATTTTGAGTGTCAGGTCTCAATGTGAAGTCCTTGAAGTACACAGTCTAGAACTGACTCCGAACATCACCAAATACCTGCTGCGGTCACGTGCTCACTCGGGCTCCCGCAAGCCGAAAAACTCGAACCGTAACCCGAAAACGAGTCGCTGTGAACGCTTACTGATCATAGTCTTTGGCACATTTTACTTTGCGGTTGCTATCAGGGGCTGAACGTTAGGCTCTCAAACGTAAGTATGGGGATCGAGCCTGCCTATCAGCCAGACAGGTGAGTTCGTATGGAGCTTGCTTTGCTGAATCGGTATTTCCAAAGTTCAGGCGCTATTGCGAGGGTACTGACCCTGGCCTGAAATGGCAAGGGTTGAGAATCATGAAATTAGTTGTCACGTGAGTCTTCCGCCTCTAACGCCACTGGTTCTAGCAATCTGTGATCGTCTGCAGCAGCCATACACTTCTATGGACCCAACTTATCTACGTATTTACAGCACGAATTAATGCAAATGGATCTCTAAATAGTGCATATGGATCTCCCAGTAGACCTTACGTTTTACACGATTTTCTTGAGCTCCCAATGATACTGGAGTACCACACGCTTTACAAAGGTTGTCATTACAACACTTTTCAGGTCTCTGCACGCCACACACACCTACACACACACACACACACACACCTACACCTACACCCACACACACACACACACCTACACACACACACACACATTCAGCACCGCCACATATGCACCGCTCGAGCTGCAACCGGCCGCTGAGCTCCAGCGGCAGCGCAGTCCAGGTCTAATTCCGTCAGTTATTTTAGGCCCTGAAGCTCCATGGAGGCGATCGATGGCGGGGCGCTGAGGAGCCGCGGGACTTGAGCGAGGGTATGGGCTTGTGTGAGTAAGGGTGAGTGTGGTGAGTAAGCGGCATAGGTATGGTCGTGTATGAGTAAGGGTGGGTAAGGTAAGTCGCGTACGGCGTAGGAGTCAGTGTTGAGTATGGCGAATGTGAGACATGAGACATGGCGAATGTGGCGCACTGCGTGTCGCAACTGTTGTCCTGGGTAGCAAGGGTCCTCGTCATGGCGGGAAGACAACGTTTCGCTCTGTCTGAATGTCTCAGGACCTCCTCATTCAGTGAGTTCAGTGCTTGGTCCTGCCTGTGGTTAGCAACGTTAGAACTTCTTTGAATTTCTTAGGACCTCACACAGTGAGTTCCATGCATAACCTGCCTTTTAGATAGTGACTTTTGGAACTCTATGAACGTCTCACAACCCCAGCTACGACCTCAAAGCATCTTCTGTTCTTTAGATGGTGACTTTTTGGAACTCTCTGAGCTTCTCACGACCTCGCACAACAAAGCCACTGCATGGCCCTGGGCAGCATGAGAGAAACATTGCACTTCTGCACGCAACTTGCTCATCTTAAGCGTGCGAACTTCCACTTATTGGCCTGTGGTATTGAGCGACGGCTGCATGGCAGTGACAAGATTCATGACTTTAGGTTGTAGCTTCGGTCAAACGAGCCGAGGCGATGCCTAATATTCCGTGTTTTTCGGTAATTTGCTCAAAACCTGGTGACGATGGCGTCCAGTGTTACATATCATCTTGGAACTTAGGTCGCTCTTCCTCATCAACACAATATAGAAGTCAGCAGGGGCCAGATGCTCAAACGCCTTGTAAAGTTACGAGCATCGTAACTGTACAACTGTAGGCACGAATTAAACCAAGTAACTGCTGAAGTTTTATGTATTTTTACTGCTCGAATTAACATCTGAGTCTATTATTAAGGTATGTATTTGTTGTAGGTTCAAACCACTTTGATCATAATTTTGTAAACATCAGTAACACAAAGAATCAAAATCTGAGCCACGACATCGGTACTTCTTCAAGGAACTGTACAGTTTACGTTACCGTAACTTTACAAGGCGTTTCTGCATTGTATTTATAATTTATATATATATATGTAACTACAGTTAGTTATTAATTAATTATTGTATTTATAATTATATATACACAGATATGCAGATATTAGAGCAGGTTGAGACAGTGCCAAAATTCAGAAGGATTTGAAACCAGTGCACTGCCTGGAAACGATTTCAATGTTAAATTTTAACTTCTACAATTTGTAGTTAGAATGATGTGTACGTTGACAACATGATCAATTCAGTGAACCTCAATCGGCATTCTGGAACTATGAAGTGTTAACGGGTAAGTAGTTTACTTATCTACGGTAAATCGTATACATATTATGTGTAGAAAGAAGATGAATAATGCCATAACGAAACGGGAATTGTGCCCACGTGTTTCCACTATAGCAAATCAATTTGGAAACTGGACCACGGCCAGGTGCAACGAGCTTTCCGTGGGTCGCCCCAGGCAATCCTTTGAAGTTTGCATCTTGTGTTTCTTCTCCGAACGCTAATGCAAACATTGGACAGCACGAAGTGTCACTCTAGAATGCCAAATGCCCAGGCGCAGGGAATGTCACCCGGAATTCGCGCAGTCACCTCTTGCTCAGAAAGGTCACCTACATAACGAACGTAAATGCTGCAGTTGTAAAACGCATGCTATGAGGCCATTCACGGGTTACAGAACATCTGATTTCGAACTATGACGTCATTGGAGCCAAGTAGGATATGCTGTAAGCACCTATACAAGCTCAGACTCTCGTTAACTATCATTTTCAAGTGGTTGCAGCAGCTGCATGCACGCAGTGTTATAGATTTTAATAAAGATGACTCTATGAGAGCCGCAAAAATAGTGCTTTACATGTTTGCCNCAGACTCTCGTTAACTATCATTTTCAAGTGGTTGCAGCAGCTGCATGCACGCAGTGTTATAGATTTTAATAAAGATGACTCTATGAGAGCCGCAAAAATAGTGCTTTACATGTTTGCCGCTGTCAGTACCGTGGAAGTGACACTTCCTTAGAGGTTTCAAAGGAAGAGGGAACACAGCCGCACTTCACCGTATTGCCCAGAGAATTTTTGGTTCTTATAAGGCTGCCCTCCGCCCATCAATCACAGGCTCCCAGTCTTCACTTCTCACCAAGCAGAGACTCCCATCCATTCCTTCCCACCAATCACTGACTCCCAACCATTGCTTCCCACCAATCACAAGCTCCCAACCATCGCTTCCCACCAATCACAGGCTATACCAGCCATCCCTTCTCACAAATTCCCTGTTTCCAGCCATTCGTACAGCCAATCAGCGAGTCAGTCACGAATCGGCCTTGCTGGAACGTTCAGCTTCCGATCTCCGTAGCCGTTGCTACCTCGTCTATTAAACCTCCTTGGACAGCCCATGTTCTGATGCCATTTCAGAGTCACTTTTTTGCTTCTGAAGTGAAACTTTGGGTCTTCGCTGATGTCTGCTTCCGGGGCCTTGATGCATGCAGCAAGTGGACGTTGATGCATGCAGCAAGTGGGCCTTGATACACGCAGCAGGTGAGCGCGTATTAGAGCTAACCACATTGAAGCAGCTACTGGCATTAACAACATAATTTCTGCAGCTTGGCTTACTGTTGTCTAATATTTTTTATCTATCTAAGTTAAGGTAAGGTCTATAGTTCCTTCATCACTTTTCTTCTTTTGTTTTCAAAATGGAGTACTGGAGGTGAGTTGCAAAGAAGCTGGCAATCTTATTTATTCACGGCAATATTTCGAAGGCGGGGCACTCTAATTTAACTATATTAAGCATTAAAACATATTCTGAGCAAGTTTCAGAACAATCAATCCACAATTAATAATTTTGGGCCCCCCATGCCCCCCTCAAAAATGTACCAGTTACGAAAGTTGTAACCAACTTTTTTTAAAGTCCTCATCATATGGAATAGAAAAATACATGGTAGAGCCGTGAAAGAGAAATGTACACAGACACCCCCCCCCCCTAGAGCCTGGACTAATAGATACAACTGCGATGCAGGATATTTATTGACGACAGTATTTGTCCAATTTTAAAGGCGGTTTCACACGGTAGTCTTATGTCATAAGTTCACACTTCACAGAATTTGAACGTTTTGTGGCCCCATCTAAGGAGAAGTTCTGTAAGAGAATTCTTTCCTTGCGAATATTGCACAGTGCTGGAGCTTTGCGATACTGTAAGGTTGAGCAACCAATAACATATCTCATTTGTCCCGTTATTTGTCAGCTTTCTTTTACAACATGTTTAATTGTCACCTCTAGAAAATGCCGTAAACATCTACCAGGTTTGCCTCTTCAATAAACCTTCCAATTAAGCATACGCTTTTTCACCGCGCTAAATAGTTCTCGTAATATTTTCTTATATCTTTTTTTTCACTCAAACGATAGAATGTCCCGTAGTGGAATGAAAACTTTAATCTATGATGAATAAATGTCGCTGTGCACGAAGTGAAGGTTCGGGTTTGTTTTCCTCGCTCTCTTAAAGACTCGCGTTTCACTATGCGACTGATTCCATGTACCAGGGAGGTTATATTTACTTACGATGAGAAAGAGCAAAACTGATCTTCTATCTGATCCTTAAAAGTTCAAAATAAAAACCACTATCCGATAGTTAAATATCGGTAGTCCGATGTTGATACTTTTCATTTTCAAAAACATGAGGAAAAACAAAAATGTCTCCCGCTTCCCAGCATTACTAATTTTCCACCTGAAATATGGTTTGCACTTTTCAAAAGACGCCTGTTTTTCGGAGGTCTGTTTTAAGTTTCATATTAGTAATTGCCTCTACATGACGACTTGTTTAGGATTTAGATTCACCGTAACTTCTAATTTTATTCGACCTGGAGCGAGTTCGATTGAGCGACGAAATTAGCCATCGAAGCTCGATTTGGCAGAAATTTCCATTGAATTGAGTTTCAGATGTTCACCCTTAATCGGTTACTCTTGCGACTTCCAGAAACTCACGCAGCCTTGCTCCGTATAACGTAATTTTCAGCCTGCTCAAGGTAATCGGGTTGCATTTAACACTTGCATACGATTCGAAGCTACAGAACCAAAGCTCGTGTCGGAAGGTAAGGGCAAGTCCAGCCTCGTAGATTTCATTTTTCCAACCCATCGGACACACCTTTAGTCTTGGCATAAGCCGTTCGGGTTGAAGTTTCCGAAAATATGTTTTCTGGCCCCAGAAATAGCTTCAATGACAATTTTGATGGACATAGTATATCTGCCTTTGATTAACATTTTCTGTCAGTCTTTTTCTACCTCTGAACAGCTCGTAGATGCAACAGAAAGTAGAATTCCGTAAACAGAGTTACTGTCCCTCTTCATCAAGCACGGGATGCTTATTCTAAAATCGTGTACACTTCTAAGGTGCTTAGAAAAATTCAAAGATAAAGCATAACTATGCAATTTATCTCGAGCACAGTAGACTCAAAATAAAGAAATGAAGATCAAGTTAAAATAAAAATACGTAGAGGGGACTCGTTTGTAAAACATATTAACTAAAAATATTGCGATTTTTTTTAGTCAAGCTAATCAGTCCTCTGTGTTTTGTATTTTTTTTGTTTTTGTTTGTTTGTTTGTTTGGTTGGTTGGTTGTTTGCTTGCTTGCTTGCTTGCTTGTTTACTGCGTTGGAAACCTTTGGCGGTTCGTGGTTACTAAAGTAAGTTTGTTATGTAGTTCAGCACCAATGTATTTGCAAATTTTACTTTTTACGTAAACTAACTAGATCACTCTGAGAGCGTATACCTCCGCCAAGCAAAACAACGTTAATGAAATATTCAAATTTTTTGTGAAACTATGATTTTATTTTATCAGCTCCAAAACATGGTGATTTATGCTTAATAACAGTAATAACAACTTCTGTGTTTTTCTTAAAGATCCATTTATAACTTTTTGAGTTATGTTGCCGACAAACATCATTCAAACACGCAAGCAAATCAGCCGATCAGCACTAAAATTTGATCATTTACTCTTCGTGATATACCTAACAATTGATGTAAATTTCAATAAAATCTGTTCATAACATTTTGAGCTATTTAGCTAACATAAAATTAAACGCAGAGACAAACAGATCACAAAAATTTGATCACGTTTTCTTTGGAATATACCTAACAACTCATGTAAATTTCATTAAAATCCTTCCCTAACTTTTTGAGTTATAGTCCTAAGAAAAAGAAGCAGACTGACACATAAACAAATGGTAGAACGGATCTTCATCAAAAGTTAATCATCAGTTACTCGTAATATACCCAACAATCCTTGTAAGTTCCGTAAAGATCTGTCCCCAACTTTTTGAGTTATCTTGGTGACAGACAAAGAAACAGAAAGGCAAACTTGACGAAAATATACCTCCTTGGCGAAGGTAATTAGACTAGATAAAGCAGAGGTTAACGGCCTTTTCTATCCCTGCAACCCCCCTCCCGCCCTAGAATACTTTTAATGCATTCTCACATCTCCATAAAATTGATAACTCATATGATGATGATAAAAAATATTATTTAAACTAATGTTACGCAACAAATTATTTGAGCTAATTTTTTATTCACATGGGAGTAATCCAAGGCAACGCACTCTCAGTTTGCAGTTCTTTTCGTACTCCATAGGAGAGAGTGAGGTTGTCCGCAGATGCCTTATGCTTTTTTGCTGCTTGTGTTGGAGTATTGCTCACCGTTCTGGGCTGCAGCTGCTGACAGTCACTTTCATCTGCAGGACCGACTGGTTCGTTCAGCCAGCAGGCTGTGCGCGGATAATGATCTGGTGAACCTGTCTCACAGGAGAGGGGTGGACGAACTCTGTATATTTTATAAGGCGTAGAACAATGAGAGGCACTAGTTGTATTCTTCTGTCTCTGCCCTGAAGGTCTTTATGAGAATTACACGTGCTGCGATCGGGCGTACTCTTTACGTTGAAGAATGTTAGGTGCCGAACTAATCAGTTCGGTTGGTGCTTCGTACCCTCTTCTGTTGGGGTTTAGAATTCTTTGCCGGCATCGGCTTTCGGTCGAGTTGGCCTGCAGGCGTTTAAGTCTGCTGTTAATGGTTGTTTTGTTGAATTTCCTCTAGCATCGTTTTGGGCTTCCCGGTGTTGCAAAGTGCTTCATTTGGGTTGTACTACCTGTCCGTGGGGGAACGACTTCTCCCACCCCCCATCCCCCTAAGTTGTCGGCGCAAACAGTTAATGTGTTTAAAAATAGCCTTGACAAACATTGGGACTAACATCCTCCAAAGTTACGGACTCCTCCTCCAGGTGTTCCAAATTGGTAATTCACTGTCTTTATGCCCCCAACTTACTTAGCGTCCCCCGAGCTCCGCACATCTCCAGCAATTGATTGTGCTTGCGCGATCAACTCTTGGGCAGAGTTCATTCTCTCAATTTTCTTCCTTTCTTCCTTAGGCATCTCTGTAATGGTACTAGCTCAGAGCAGGCCAGAGCATAAGTCTCGGATGCGCTACGGGAATGGGCCTGTTGATCTGTCTACTTTCTAATCTAATCGTAAAATGTCATCTTGCACGTACCCCAAGGTGGTGCAATCACCTCCTGTTGGAACCCCAAACTAGATAATGGCTACTAACAGATGTACTAGTGTAGTTATGTAAGTAGCCGTCCTCTAGTTCACAAAGATCTACGAATGGAACCGAGCAACTATTTAGTAACCCTGTGCTCCTACTCTTTGAAACGGAAAATAATATTTTTAGCCCCTCTGTACCGAACCGTATCAGGTTTCAAACATAGCGCTTCCATCAGCTAAAGTATTCTCCGTGTGTCCGGATGGCAAAGTCAAATGGAAGCATCTCGAATTCCGAAGCCCTGGAGAAATACGAACAAATTTCGACAAATGGCGG
>LQNS02276883.1:19509510-19524128 GCA_001587735.2 Parhyale hawaiensis | reverse complement strand
CAAATGGAAGCATCTCGAATTCCGAAGCCCTGGAGAAATACGAACAAATTTCGACAAATGGCGGCCGTCAGAGCAGGCTGTGGAATGACGGAAGACGGAGATGGCCGGCAGCCGAAGGCCGAGTTATTGCCCTGAGAATGTCAAAAGTTGCTGCATTTGTGACAGTCGTAAGGCAGAATGAGGATCTCAGTGGCACGAGTTTGACACTTGTAACGACACGAAGATGATGAGGACACGCTGGTGAAAGTTCAATGAGAGAATCAACTTTCGCAGTTGATCAACGGTGGAACTGATGCGAACATGAATATCCAATTTAGTTACCTCAATACAACGCTCTGCTGAAATGAAGCTCTGAGGATGGCTAGTGTTTTACGCTTCCATTTAAGTTGGAATGGTGATGACGTGTGGATAAAAGTTACATATTATCATTAGCTGCTGTTGTTGTTGTTGTTGTAGTTGTTGTTGATCAAGCTCGGGTATAAATATTCTTGTGAAGCAAAGGTCCTGCTGGGTGCTTTGGCCCACATAAAATGATTCTGAGACGATCCCAGTGACGGCGATAGGTTTGCTTCGTAGGTCGTCACATCGTACGCTAGCTTACAGGCTATGCCTTACTTGCAATAGATCGTGGCTGAATCAAGTTAAATTGATTTTATTACTGCCACACCATAAGTCATATTGATGATATTTTCCAAGGGACAGCCATAGTTGTTGCTATAGATACCAACATTGAACTTAGGAGGAAATTATTTTTGTATTTAGGCACCAGCTACCTTTCTGAAAGGGTAACTATTATGTTGGCCAAGTTCCAAGAGAGTGAATAACATAAAATGGCACAGCGTAGCAGTTCAGGAGGTCACTGACCCAGGCGTAGCCAGAGATAATCATCTGCTCTTGGGGGAAACATTTGAAGACGCCGCCAAAACGAGGTCGAAATATAACATATTTACACGACATGCAATTATTGATGCTCTTATTTTAAACATTGCGGAGAACCATGCCTTCCGGCCCTCCTCTGACTTGCACCTCCTCCGCTGTTCGCTACTTTCTGCCAATACATTTTTGCTGATAGGGAGATAGGGGAAAGCAAAATCGACCATATGCCAATGTTGAAATCCATAGTGACGCCAATGGTCTCTGCCCTTTTGTCATCGCTGCTCCGTGACCTACAGAGAGATACACTCATGTACCTCTCCCGTGAGTCAAGGTTGCAACTCTCAGCATTACCGTAAGGGAATTCTTGGCCGCCTAAGGAACTAAAGCTAAAGAACAGCTTTTGGGGTTCCCCAGAAATCTGTTAGGGTATCGCAGTCTATATCATAAGCAAGCTTGCCTTGGGAAAGTACAACGCTAAAAACTCCCAAACGTTAGTGGTTTTAAGACCTAATTTACCTACTTCAAACGAACCACAAACAAAAACAGAAGACAAACTGGCATGCATAGCACTTAATTGGACAGTGAATACGACAGGTGCGGTAACCCAACAATTATCCATACGGTATATCTCTGTGAAGCAATGACTATGTTTCTCACGAGAGTTACGGTACTCATGGCATTATTGTCTCCCGCTTAGCTCTTCTTGATAAGGGAATTCCAGTAAAAAAGTATCCTCGAAAGTTCCATCAAGTCTGCGAACTTTTCATCAAGCCTCGCTTACCATTAATAACAGAAGTTATGCACTGGCTCGGCGCAGACGATCGTACAATGCAAATGAGGAAGGCAGACCGTTATTATTCATAGAGTTGGTTTGTGCAAAAAGACCTGCCATTGACTTGCAGATGGCAGGAGCTCTGGGGTATGGATCGTCTGGATGAGGCTCGTTGGGTATGCGCTGCAGAGGACAGCTTCAAGTGGTGCTACATTAGCCCAGTGCTCCTATTTCATCATTGTTGGGTTAAGTAATGATGATAAGTTATTGTAGGCGAGACTGCGCTAAGTTATAGGTTGTGTGAAGGAGCTGTGTGTTATGTGTCAATTATTCAAGTTTCACATTAAGTTGCATCAATCATTTAGAATTAAGAAATGAAGTGAAAATATTCTGCGGCCTGCATTAAGAGTGGAAGTTGCATGAGTACATTAAGGCAGAGTACACTCACTTGAGTACATGTAATTTGAAAAATTTATAAACACTTGAGCTGTTCGATGTCAATGGCAAAAAGAAGACGCCCCTATGCAGCATAAAATAAGAATACAGTTATTATGAGGGGACTGTTCAGTTGTAGAGGTGTCAAATCCAAAACAGATATTGCAGGGATGTCAGGCAAGCATTATCTTAGTAATATCCGCATGCGTGATTTTTTGTAAAGAGATAATGGTTTCATCCAGTGTAGCTTGTATCCAGCCATGAAATTAAATTTCATCCGCGAAGTTATTCCGGGATCTGTCTTTTTGTGTAACTGCAATGAGCAAGTTAATGAGCGTCAGGTATGAGCAGTGGCTCGTCGGTGTTCAGGTTTGAGACGATCTTTCAATATCTCTCTTCTCTAGAACTGTGATGTTATCAAAAATTATATATACAAGGAACATTCGAATTGAGGCTTCGTATAAGTTTCGTCGTACAGCTGTGTAGAGTTAGAAATTATTTAAAATCGTCACCTAATTATAGAGATCGGTCTCGCAATAAGACACCACAGCGTCACACCATTCGCTTCCCTCTTATTTGCTATTTATATTTATTTCGTAGCCTTGAAATTTTTTTCATTAATTTAGTTTGCGTGCGCTATGTCTTTTAGAGAGTAGAAGTCACCCCTCCTGCGAAATTATCGGAGAGATTTCTAATGTAAAACTTACTGTTGCTCTGTATATTATCGACAACCTAATCTTTGCCTTCCTTCTACGCCACCTTAAGTCAGAATGAGGTAATAACATGGCATTTATTCTCATCTACTATAATTCTGGTTTTCGTCCACTACTTTTGAAACATAATGAAATAGCTATTAAAGCTGTTGCAGGTGCTTTGGGTTTGAGCATGGACTACTTAACATATATTAAGTGGTCCATGATTTAAGGTAAGTCCCTTATATCCACTGCTTTGGTTTAACTAGAGCGGCAATAATCTTGCAGTACCGACAATGAAAAACAAAGTAAAATCACTAAGTATTCGGATTACATTGAGCAGTAAAAACCACTGCCGTTATCCATAAGGAGCAGATAAGTAGAGCTCATTGTCATTCGCATTCCGGACTTTAGGCCGAAAGTAACTTAGACTCCTTACTTAATTAAGTCGAACGATTAATTATCTGGTTGCTCCAAAAAAGGATTAGATACAATAAAAAGAACTGAATTAGACGTGATCAAAGACAGGGGCTTACCACCTTACCCTTACATCGTGCTGGGCTCGGCTAGGATAGGTTGAGTTGGGCTGGGAGGGTTGGATTGGGTCGTGCTAGTTTGAGCTGGGTTAAGTTGGGTTTTGCTGGTCCATGTTGGGTTGAGTTGGACTAGGTTGAGTTGGGTTGGCTTGTACCGGATTTAATTAGGTTGGGTTGGTTTAAGTTTGAAAAGGGTGGACTAGGTTAGAATAGGTTCAGTTAGATTAAATTAAATCGAGTCAGGCTACGTTATGATATACCTATAGCTATCAATATTTTCATAACGCTTTTATTATAGAAAGCAGTACGCTGAGCAGCAAAGAGAACTTACGATGGCCAGATTATCTTAGGTTTTACCTGTATCCAACCCCATGGTGATGTCTCCTTACCTGCAAATAAAAACGCACAACGTTAATATTTAATCTTGCATATTATATGTGTTTATATTGAAACTTCATTAAAGTTCGTGATTAACTTTATCAAAATATAAAATAAACTTTACAAACATAAAGCTATTTTCTATTTCAAATTATATTGTGGCATTCCTTCTCCTTTTCTGTGTAATTCAAGACATGAAGCAACTCACATACATTCCCATTCCATGAAAGTTTTTATTTGATACTGTCTCTCTGCTTCTTTTTGTGTAGAAAACAAACTGAAATTACTCGCAACACCCCCATTGTCTATCAAGCTCTTTTCTTCTCATTTCCTCCTCTATGTAGAGAAAAACCTGAAACGACTGGCCAATACCGACCATTTCGAAAAGCTCGGCATCTCCGATTATAGTACGATGTTGCGATGAATATCGATTTTTCGATGGCTATCGCCATCGTTCTTACGATGGAGAATCAATACCATCGCCCCATCGGCGATGGCCATCGAAGGGCTTCACAATCGGCGATGGACCATTGCATTAACACATTTTAAAAATAGAAAGATCTCAAACCACAGACATCGAATAAAAGCAGCATCTCATATAACTTCGGCCTGTGGGCGATTTTTACACCAGTAATAGTATATTGGAGTTAACTAAAGCCTCTTTTACAAAGTTTAATTAGTATTTACCTAGTAGCTAATATGTTCCAAGTCTAATGACCTTTCAAAATCTCAATAATAATTTACATTGTTAGATCTGGGGATTATTAAAATAAAGGGTCATTTTCCGAAGAGGTCAGTAATAACATTTAGTAAGTTTGTTGACATATTTTGTTAAAGCAAGGCATTCTAAGACGTTTTTCTTGAATAACGTTTTCGCTGCAAACGCTTAGTTTTCGAGATATTTGACTTCAAAGTTTTCATAGTTTTCGGTTGAGAAAAAATAAGATTCGCCATTATGACTAGCACTATATTGCTTCACACTGTTTTTTATGTATATATATTTCTCGTAGGATATTAGCATTGCCAGTCCTTCCTTGCCTAACCTTAAAGAGTGAGAGCAACGATGTTGCCGAAAAACTATTACGAGGCTTCGTTTTTGATACCTCGCCACGGCCGTAATGACGCATCTTAAAATTCTTTTGCAAGAAACAATGGTAACTTTATAATTAAATACCTCTAAAAGTAAACATTTGCGATGAAAACGCTAGTCTTCAAAAGTCTTAGATTGCCTTATTTTCCCTAAATATGTCAACAAAAATCCTAAATGTCATTACTGACCTCTTCAGAAACTTCACTAAATAAACTTTGTAGCCCACTCGATCTTTGTTTTAATGGTACTAAAAAATATATATTTCAAACTCGTAAAGCTGTTTTTCTGCAGTTTTAGCCGTATTCCATTACTTCATCGGCATCAGAAGAACAACCGATGACAATGCCCATCGTATGCCATCGCCGATGGGATGTTCAGCCATTTCATCAGACCAGTTCTTCCTCATAACACCATTGCCGATGGAGAAAATGGCCATCGCCGATTGTTTGATACAATTTCCATTGGACCAAAATTATCGCTGATGGATTTTTGCAATGTTCCATCGTATTTTTTGATGGCAATGATCACACCATCGCCAAATTGCCATCGTATAATCGGCGATGGCCAGGCTCTACGGCAATTCCTACCCAAAACTTTCACTGGATCTCTTTTTCTTTTCTGCTTAAATAGAATCGAATGTACTTAGCCAATATCATCTATTGTTCGTATGTAAGCTACAGAATGCGTATTGCTGTCTTTGTCGTCTATTCCTTTTCTGTGCAGAAAAGAGCAGAAAACAGCCAGAAACAGCAGGAACGGGAATGCTGTTAGCTCTCGCCTCATTGTCGCAGCAAATGGAGCGTTAGTCTATTCCTGGTGCTTCATATGGGGCGGAACAAGCTGGCCGTATGATTATAGCAACACGGTTATGGTCATAAGAGGAACACTGTGAGGGTCATAACCATTTTACTTGAATCATACGGACAGTTTACTTCCTAATACAGGGTAAAGAGAGAGTTTCAAGAGTAAATAAATTGTTAATATTCAGATGATGGAACAGGATAATGAAATACTGTTAAATATTACATATAACTAGTAGCCTCATAAACTATTGCCTTAGTCTAAGTATTATAAACATTGTAATATGTCCTCAGTTTGCCCTGATTACGCTCTAAAGTCTCTTCTGGAACTCAAACTTTCTATTGAAACAAGCGATTTTTCTTGCAGAGTTGTGCCCCATCCAGTCTCAAGGGACAACTTTAAACTGTCGGTGGTGGCGTGAGGCGAGGCATCAAATTTCATCATCGACAAAACATTCAAGTCCAAAGGTTTCAAATCCGGGCAGAAGGAGGCCACACTTCCTTATTCCAGAACTTCGGGAAACAACGCATGAGTTTTATGGGAGACGCGCAAGGGTGCGTTGCCTTGCTTCAAAATAAAATCTTCATTCTGCAAGTAATACTTAATTTCTCAACGATCAAACACGAAATTGCATCAAAAATGCATGAGCTTGAATGGACTTCCAAGCCCTCCTTTATGGGCGATCTTCACATTTTTTAAGACAGCCACTCAAAACCATTACGGAATCCGACTGTTGACGGCAGTAATCACATCTCATGCCCTATGGAAAGCCTTCAGGTCGATTTATTAGCACTCTGAGAGTCTGAGGAGTGATTTGCATCTGTAAGACAACCGTGTCACCATGAGACTGTGACTAGAGTATTGTGTTTACTTCTATGCGATCAGAGGTGGGCGTAGCACCGCTATATGGTTGCTGTAGGGCAAGCATATAATTCGCCGCCACTTTGTAGCGCTACTTTACTATCGTTACTTTATTTTTATGTAAACAAAACTACAAAAATGCTAAAATATCAAATTTATGGTAAAACATGTCTCGATCAGGTAAAAATAGGGCTGATATTTACCCTTTCGTCCCGTAGGGTTGATGCATGTAAGGTGAGTTTCATGATAGATTGACACGTACTGCATCCAACGATCGACCCCGTTTTTTGGGGAGATGCTTACTTTTCAAGATGTTTCAGTTTGAAGAAAAGGATTCGGTCGAGAATTTTCAACGTTCTAATGCCATATTGACGGAAAGACACATTTAGAGACGTTTTACTCGAATGATATTTTGCTCGCAAATGCTTGGTTTTCGAGATGTTTGACTTTGAAATTCGCTTTGTTTTCCTATGGGAGAAAATACCCGGCGATGGCACTGTTGGTTAGGAAGCATTTTTAAGAGCTTTTCTTAGGTTAGGCTAACACAATTTAGGTGATTGTGGAGCGGCCGGGTATTTTCTCCCATAGGAAACCAGTGGTAGCTTCGGAATCAAATTAAACATCTCGAAAGTTGAGCGTTTGCGAGCGGAGTTTCATTCATGTGAAACGTCTTAAAATGTGTCCTATTGCCTGTCTATGGCATCGGGATATTGAGGATTCTCGATAGAATTTTTTTCTCCAGTATTAGATGGGGAACTAGAGCACTCTGAGAGCGCATACCTCCGCCAAGTAGGGAACAGCTAGCGAAAAATTCAAATTGGCTTTGAAACCATGACTTTCTTTGTATTAACTCCAAAACCCAATCATTTGTGCCTATTAATAGTAATAAGAGTTTCTGTCATTTTTTTAAGATCTGTTCATAACTTTTTGAGTTATGCTACTAACAAACATAAGGATAAACATAGGTCAAACATACAAAAGAACCAACCGATTTGCACCAAAATTTAATCATATATATCTTTTACGCTCCTTACAACTCCTATAATTTCATAAAGATCCAGTCATTATTTTTGGAGCTATTGTGCTCTCAAGAATAAAATCAAAAACAGTGACAAACGAATAACTTGATCATTACAAATATTTGCTTATTTAGTCTTCGTGATATACCACTGTGTTGTGGCATTGAGAAAAATGAGGCAGACAAACAAACAAACAAACAAACGGATCACAGGATCTTCACCAAAAGTTAATCATCTGTTCCTCTCAACATACCTAATAATCCCTGTAAGTTTCATCCAAATCCGTCCATAACTTTTTAAGTTATCTTGGTGACAGACAGATAGAATAACAGACAGTCAAAGAAAGCCTACGAATTCATAACCTCCTTTGCGGAGGTAATAAAACAACAAGACTTAACACTTAAGTGACGTTAAGTCGTACCGACTCATAACTCATAAGTCTTCTAATAAGAAATGACCGCGTTTGGAACGCGTATCATAAGTGTTCCGTTTGGTGATACGCTACTGACTGATCGAGCTGATCGACTACCGCAAAAGTACCACACAGTACACAAAAAGTAGTGAAGTACCGATCAGTATCGCTTGCAGAGCCATATGATATCGTTGGCTGCGTTAGGTAACGTTTTTCACGTTTTTGCTCGCTTTTAATTGCCATTTACGGCAAAGCAATAGATAAATTTATTACAAAAGGATCCACATGTGAAGCAACTCTAATAGAAGTTGAAACTGATGCAGTTGAAAATACTGAAGTACAAATTCAAAGTGAATCAGAAACTCAAAAAGTGTTAAACAGTGCTTTCCGCGGCCGTTTATATCCAAATACTAGTGGCCCGTGCCGTCATTACAGATGACGGCAAAAAATTAACACTTCACCAAAACCCCCGCCATCTTTTGGGCTTCCTCATTTTTTCCCTATCTAATACTGAAGAAAAAGATTCCAAGGTACCCAACTTTTTTTTTCGCGTTTTGAAATCTGAATTTTCTCCTATCTTATTAGTTCTATTTTTCCCCTATCTAATACTGAAGAAAAAGATTGCAAGGTTCCCCACTTTTTTTACATTTTGAAATCTGAATTTTCTCCTATCTTATTCCCATAGAGCGTGACAGGAAAGATATAAATATATAAATAAATAAATAAATAAAACACGACGTGAATTATTATATAGTACTGATTACGAGTCCATGAAGCTCAAAGAAAACAACGTAGTCTTTCGCGCTCAATCTTTTTTCCAAAATTTCAACGTCTTTCCTTCTACGCATACCAACACAAGATACTTCTGAATCTCTGTTTGTCGCATCTCTTGCCTGTAGGGAAAGCACACATACTGATGAAAATAAGGTGACTTTCCAAAACAACAATGTTAATATTGGAGTTTTATCGTATATTTAAAACAGTAGCGCCAATAGTAGCGCCTCTACATTGTGCTGTAGCGGTGGCACCGCTACTTTTCAAATTTTGTAACGGTAGCACCGCTACCTGATTACTGTAGCGCGGCCGCCTCTGTATGCGATGCATCAACAATAGTACAAAGTTGTAGTTATATTGACGAGCTGTGGGGAACAGAACAGTTAAATAGAACCACGAATGCACAATAAGGGTATAGACAAGAAATAGGGGTACAGCAGGGTGTTGCCTTAGATATAACGCAGTAATTATACTTTTTATACTTATAATTCTATACTCATAATTGTACAGCGATATCACTTCTAAAACATAACAGGTGTTCTCCAGCATACGACCCTGTAGTTCACTTGCATTATGAGGCAGTGACAGTAAAATGCTAGAAAAATTGGTTTTAAAAAATGTGCTTTAGGCGGTAAAACACGCAATAGCAAGTACGGATATTATACCCATGGTTCTAGACAGGGTGTTCTTGTCTTGGGACAACTAACAAATCTTTCATTCCTAAGTTTAGGCCCCATTCCCATCAACATTACGTCCAGTATTAACATTATAAAAACCGACCAGTTACCACGCAGAAACACCACCACACAGTCGTTGTATTCTTAGGTAAGGGAGATGTGAACTTCAATGCATAACCCTAGAGCAGTGGTTCCCAAAGTTCAGTTTTCTACGGACCCCTGAGAAATCGCCCTGAAGCACACGGACGACCCCCCCCCCCCATTAAAATGGCATCGACGTAGTTATGTTACGTAGTGAATGTGTATTGTAGATATTGATGGTATCCAGGCAATTGCTTTCCAGTTAATACAGACCGGCAGAGGCATAACAACATCCGCCAAACATATAATTACTCATGTCACAGTCACGTGACAACCCAGCTCAGCCCACTATTCACATACAGCGAGTTTCTACCTTTAGCTCTCTTGAATTTATTTTGACTCGCCCTATATGATTATTTGCATTGGATGATGGTTAGCATATGCTGTTCTCGCCGTTTTTTAAAAAGAAAAAGCTAAGTTTTTGTGACCGAGCAAAAGTATTTAGGGGTAACTCTGCAATTGTTAAAAGTTTTCACTTTCAAATAATTGATATAAAATATTATCATAAACTATTTAAACGTATATATTTTCTCTTATAACCCTTATAACCCTAACACATGCTGTAATCTTTATCATCTATGGGATAAAGTAAATGTAATATTGCCACAGAAGTTTAACGTCATAAACCAGTAGGGGTCCGTAGGTTCATATGCACCCCAATGGAAAACACTGCCCTTGAGGGATATCGATGTGCACTAGTTCGTGCTGAAGATAGATGTCTGCTCGGCTCAAGAGTAGTGCACGGCTGCAGTCGATCACACTACCAGAGCTAAGGCTTCAGAGACACAAGGCTCATGTGACAGCTGAGACCCCCGACAATCCCCATTTCTGGTTAGACGCAGAACCCATGTGAACGCCAGAAATATTAATGCCACAATTCAATCATCACCTGAATAATTTACCTGCCTAGAGGCGAGGGATTCGAACACTAGAGAATGCAAAACAGCACTGTATCCTCTTCCACTACGACTCTCGGCTTCTTGAACAGCTGTGTTTGGTAGAGCAGCGACACTGTAAGTCACTTCTGTCACAACCAGAATTCGCCTCATCACTGCCAAGACACCGTTATTATAATTCGGGGTACCTATCATCACCAACATCTCCACATGCTCTTCCTTACTAGATACCATTTCAATTTTATAACCACATCATAGCAGCAGTAACCACACTACATATCAGTAACCACGCTAGGTAGCTGTAACCACACCACGTAGCAGTAACCACACCAACTACCAGATCACGTAGCAGTAACCACACCAACCACCAGACCACACAGCAGAAACCACAGCCACACGCTCAGCCGAGCCGCACAGTCCCTCCGCACGCAGAGGAAGAAGAGAAGAGCTCCAAGGCTTTTGTTGCCGCTCATTTTCTGCGGCAATATTGTGTGGGCCGCTGACGGGCGCGGTGGGGGGGGGGGAGAGCAGACAACTGGGCCTGAGATACGGGTCCAGAAACTGGCAGTGAACAATTGGGCCTGAGCAGCTGGACCCGAACAACTAGGCCTAGCAGCTGGGCTCGAACAATTAGGCCTAGCAGCTGGGCTCGAACAACTGAACCTTAACCACTAGGACCGAACAATTGAGCACGAGCCAAAAAACCTAAACAACTGAGCCTGAGCAACTGGTCCAGAACAACAGGGCTCGAGCAACAGGGCCCCAGCAACTGCCTTGCTGGGATCATTTGGGCTGGGAGAAAAGAAGAAACGCGAGCAATTTATCGCAAGCACCGCACTACCGCTGACATGGTGCGGAGAGTAAAGATAGGGATTGTTCTCAAGATTGCGCATTGCGAGGTAAGGTAATGGATAAAAATACGGGGGAAATTGGAAAGCAGAGATAAGGATCGTTCTAAAGATTGCGCACTGCAGGGTAAGGTAATGGATTAAAATACGGGGGAAATTGGAAAGCAGAGATAAGGATCGTTTTAAAGATTGCGCACTGCGAGGAAAGAACACGTAAGAGCTTAAGGCGAATATTTTAAAAAGTGAAGATAGGGATCGTTCTAAAGATGGAGCTTTGCGAGGTTAGGGAACGGAGAAGAGTAGAAGGGGAAATTGCCTTCGTGCGTAAGAGGAAACTCTCAGAACGCCTAAGGGATGACGAAGACTACAGCATTTTTATTCTGCAAAGAAAATTACGATGAATATCCGATTAAATCGGCCGTGTCGCAGAGCATTTGATGTGAATATCATTAATTACTTGCACCATATGACGGTAAAGCGAAGGAAGAAAAAAGATAAAAATTATAATTCTTTCAATGAGAAACAAGTGCCTTCTGTAAGTGATTATAAATGAGGGTGAAGCAGAAGAAAAAAAAGTGAAAATTAAAATACATAGAAATGTGCATTTCCCTTGGGGAAAATAGATGTGGATCAATGGAAATACTTTAACGCAAGCACTATAGCTCATTTTTGTTGTAATGTATGTTAAGTACTTATATAAAATGAGATCACTTTTAGAGTAATAAAATCTTATAAGTGGGTACCAAAACTGTTATGAAAATAATCATAAAAGTTGATGTTTAAAACTATAATGGTAAAAAATATTATTGAAAAAGCGCATGTGCCACGAAACGTTTTTCAAATACAGTAAGCTAATCCCACTCATATCGACTGTGGCATTTAGGGAAACACGTCTGGGTCCACTCACTGCCTCTTCAAACGTCAATATAGCAGAACATTTCACTTTCTAGCAGCACCTCCCAATTCGTTTGTACTCAAATTTTATTTGCTACATAATAATAGATACCTCTCCAATTAATTGCCATAGCTAGATTTCTCGTCTATTACCCATACCTACTAAATTACCATAAAATACACATTGCGTTCGCCGACAACATCTGAAATCGATATAACTCTGACATACACTTCATTCCTTCTCCGAGCGCATCTGAAATCATAGGACTGGGGAATATCGCGTCTCCTGACAATACCTTTCAACTTGATAGGACGAATATCTCGACGCCTGACAATACCTCTCAAGTCGTCGCGGCAAAATATCTCGACGCCTGACAATGCCTCTCAGATCGCCCTGGCGAATATTTCCTCCGCTTAAAGTCTCTCAAATTGTCATTGACGACATATCATTTCTATAGGCAGTGCTCTTCAATCGAGCGTGAAGGAACACTCGTCTGCCAGAAATGTCTCCCGCCCAACATATACTTTTATTAGATTTTTATTTTACCTAACATTTCGGCTTGCGAATGGAGAAGTGTTTATTCGAGGGCCTGCCACCCACAGAGCAGAGACGACCAACTGACTGGGTTGAAGGGAATGGACATTATACCAAAATGTCACTGCTGGCCTCCCTTTGATGGCGTCACTCCACCTGTGACCATACATTGTGTGCCAATGTTGGGCCTGCACAAAGATAGAGTGACGTCACCGTTAAGAGGCTATAGTCAAACCAGCGTAAGCAGTCCACTAGGGGCGGGCATGAATTGAACGATATTATCGATTGAGACAAGTTATACCACGCGCTTAAGTGAGATTTGGCCAAGTTGCTTTGCGTTCTTAGCCACGCCCATCGGACTCCTTGCGCTGGTTTGACTATAGTAGTAAAGCTTCGTCGTAAATCCTACAAACCCAGCAAGATTTGCATCAAAAGGACTTTGGTGCATTCTCTTTTGCTAGCGTCCCAGTGCTTGAGACAGAGATGGCTCCATGACCTGAATATCTCCGATTGCATCCTCTGTCAGTGTCGCTTAACAAGCTCAAGAATACGCGAGGGAGAGTAGAAATGAGGCGCCGACTTCACAATAATTTATTCTCTAGAGTCATGAGTCGCAGGGTGAATGCAACCCCCCGTGTAGACATGGCATATTTTTCTGTACGCACATTATGCTCGTAAATGACTGACTCATACACGCACCTCAATTAGAGGATAGTTTGACAATGAACAATCGTTGATTTCCTTTTAGCTTTCCTTCTAGATAACATAACTATACCAAAATTATATCTTAAAATGCAATCAATTTAGAAAACGTGCGATGGCTGTATTTTTCCGAAATTACCAAGAAACTATACGTTTACGATGTATTTTTGGAAAAAGCTTATATAATATCCACATCTCCTCTGGTTTAAGTAACATGTAGTTACGGTAGATTTTTTCCATGAGAGCAAATCAACTGAACAAAACCTGTGAACCTATTACAGTGGCATCTTTACAAAAACTTCAAGCAAAGCTTCTGCTATTCCAACAGAACATTGGCATTTATAGAACTAGCATTAGTTGAAAAGGGGTTGACATTCGAATGGTGATTGTTAAAAGGCTGAATTGCTTATTCTGTCATCCACATATTTGCACTGCAAAAGTACATCATTATTCTGTTACCATACACTAAGCTGGCCAGAGACATCTCCATCACATGGAAAACACATACATGTTAAGGCGCTTCAGATAATGATATCTGTATTTTCGTTTGATATTATCAACGCTACCATCTGTTTAGTGAATTACACCATCGTCGTAAGGGAGATAAATCTCCGTACAATGAATAATGCTTCCAGTCGAGTCCAAAGAATGGCCAACGGATACAGGAAGCTATTCGAAGTTTAATATTCGAGAACCGCAAAAACAACTCGAAGCTGGAACTGGTTAAAACAAATTGACTAATCCAAAGAAGTATTAGTGGACGATTCATTTCCAAAACAGGCATAAACAAATCTCATAACTAGACATAACATAAAAACATTGACAAAGGCAGTCGACTATTTATTCTGAAAAGAAAAATGACTATTGCACCGATGTATTCGAGCTGCAGTACTATCTCATAGCTGAAATATTCTGAATAAAAAATAACCGAGATATTGGCGGATTCATATCCAAAAGAAGAATGAAAACAGTGCCGATTCATTCCCGGTTACGAATCTAAATGAACAGCCACAACATTTATCGACTACACTGTACTGAAGAAGAATGGCCAAGATAGACGACGATTCATTTTCAAAATAAGAATGATGAACGTACCGAGGGATTCGAAGATAAATTTCCGAAGGAGCGGTAGAAAACAACTCGTGAGGAAGTGCTCAGCGCCCACCACTCCTCGACTGCCCTCTCCAGAGTTATAATACAGACCTGGCACAGTGCCAAGGCTGCGTGTTCCCACCGCACTGCCAGTGTTCTGCTATTGCAGGTACAGACTCGCCTAGTC
>LQNS02276883.1:19478615-19505063 GCA_001587735.2 Parhyale hawaiensis | reverse complement strand
TAGTAGATAACGACTGAGTGACTGTCTATTACGGCTGCAGCGGAGGAATGAACGAACATTTCATCTCAGCGAGCTCTTTTATTAACTCTCGGCGGAAGTCGGAGGCTGTGCTTGCTGCACGCAATGTGCTGGCGGCACAGCATAAAATCTCTGCTCTAACAATGAACAAAGTGCTGAAATGGAAAATCTTCACTAAATTATGAAAGACAACAACTATCCAAAACAACTTGTGAAAAGAACACTACAAAACGTAACCGAAGATCTCATCAAGACCAACAAGTTACTTCCAACAACGAAAATAGAACAGAAGTCTCAAGAACTAAATTTACCACACTACCGTATATTCGAGGAGTTACAGAAAAAGTCTCAAGAATTTTGAAACCTTTCAACATCACAGTAGCCAGTAGCTCAACCAACACCTTGCGGATATAATTATGTAAACTGAAAGACCAAAGACCAAAAGAAAACATCAGGAACGCCATCTACAAAATTCCATGTAGGGTAACATGTTTAGTACCCGTCCACAATGCTACTAGTGAGGCCCAGTGGTTCTTAAAGGGTTAACTGAAAGAGCAGTGCAAAACAAGCACATTGATTGTTTCTGAAGCTTCACTTCAACAAACTGTAATTGAAGAGAAACATTTTGAAAAAGCACACCGCGGTAGATACTGCCACTCTATGTCGACTATTCATAACTGCAATAGGAAATGAGAAACGGGGCATGAGCGCACAAATTGTAGCTGTCGCGAACTTCAATAACAAAGAAATAAATAATACTGTAATACTCAACAAAAAATCAAATGACGTGTTTTAAACAAAATAAAAAGAGGAGCACTGAACTACACTGCCATTTGCACTGCAATGAAATCAACACATTGGGTTCAGCTGTGACGAGCGATGTGCAGCAATATATGCAATGCCCATTGCACATCTGGGCCAGCTAGAGGCGAATGCGTCACTTCACCCAACTTTAGCGAAATGTTATGATCCCAACAGGTTTACCTTACCCAGAACTTCAGTTTTAACCTTTCCGTTCATTATCTTGATTGTAATTTCAGATATCAATCGCAAGCCGATTATAGTTTTAAACTCGATCAGTGTTGCGAATTGAAAGCTCTATGCGTTGCAACTGCATGTAAGTTAAAGTTGGTCCATTAATTCATTTCTATGAAGTTCACACTTTGAACTTACCCGCACTATCGAACTAATGGAAGAAAAAATTCCAGATCATAATGATTTCATATTTCAGTAGCTACACTATTTAGGGTAGAAACTTATAAATGATTGCAGTCCTGGGAGCCTCTTTGTTCAATGAAAGGTAAAAAAAAAAATCCTGCGTTTCTAGGAATATCGGCACCTTTGCAAAATTTGAGTAGCAAGTAATTTATTGAAAGTTTGGTTACTTAGTAATTATCTAACAGTATATGTGAATAGCATCCGTTTACTAGGCGATAATAAATTTGTCCGTCACAAAATATTTGAAAAAAAAAATATTTGTTAGCTAATCTTAAATTCATGAAACGGTACAGTGGTAGATTCTAATTTAACATCTCTTACGATTTTCATTCAATCATTTTCAAACCATTTTTAGCCTAGAAAAATTCATAAACATTCAATTCAGCAATTATTAGCAACAGTTAACAGTAATTATTAAAAATAAAGCCTAACTTAAGTTGGCACGTCAGTCATGCAGCCTCATTTTGTTCCTAAAGGTCGTTAAGTGGGAGGTTCAGGAGGCGCGGCGTCACTTACACTGTTTAAACAATTAGGTCTGCCAAACCCTGCAGCGTCGAGAGCATATTCCTGTAGTCTGCTGGTGGAAGAGGCTAGCAAACAGAGGGCCCGCATGGCAACGCTGCAGGTAACTTAATACGGCTTGTCCATATGGCAACAGCCAAGCGTTGCCCTCTGCACACAGCAGCAAATTGCCGGCCGTACCAGGAAGAAATGTAGGCACAAATGGGCGCTATCGGACATTTACTGCCACTAACGGCCATTTGCTGCCACTTGAGGCCATTTGTTGCCACTTGCAAGAATTTGCGCTTGCAACCATATGCTAAAAGTTGTGGCCACTTGTTGCCACATGCTGCCATTGACTGCTACTTGTGGAATTTGTTACCGCTAGCACCATTTGCACTTGCAAGCATTTACGGCCACTTGTAACTATTTGCTGCCACTCGCGGGTATTTGCTACACCTGCAGCTAACTAGGCATTGCCTTTTGAGCACACTGGCGGCTGAGCCGCCTGAACAAAACTGCGAACATCTACAGGCTCCAGCCGCTCATTCTCGTGTGACAAAGCCTCAAGTTGCCACTAGTAGGTACAAGAGGCAGCAAGAGGCAGTAAGTGGCCGCAAGTGGCCGAGTGGCAGCAATGTGGCCGCACGGAGTCTCTAAACCAGAATCCCACGCGTACCTGTGCTTTGCTTGTGCTCACCGTCAAGAGCGTGACAGACAGACAACGCATGTGTTGTATTAAATATATGCGTCTATATTACTTTATATGTATTACTAGTGGACCCGTGAGTGAAAAAAGCAGGCAATAATCTATATTTTTACTTGATATAGGCCGGTAGCACGTCTTCATTCTTGAGACTGTAGTAGTCTAGTTCTTCTTCTCGCTTCCCTATCCTCTTTTTTAATTAAGCCTGCATCTTCCATAGTGAGAGGCAGAAGCTAAATCTTCATTTAAACACTGCAATTAACTTCAATGCAACTCCAGTCGGCTTAGATGCAATGTGAGTGCACCGAACCCATGCATGATACTAATCCATCAAACTGAAATATCTGCTTCACTGAAATGCTAAAATTTTGGCCTTTGAAGCGAAATCTGTTCCCTCAGAGAAATACAGTAAGCAGAAGAAATTATTGTCTACTGCCAGTGAAATATCATCTATTAGTGAGTGCTCCGTTGATCATCTGCAGAATTTATACGCCATCACCTGAGAGAAAAAGTTATAAAATCGGACTCCAGAAGCTGAATACATATTGTTCAGATTTCAAAATGTGTTTCAAGCAAGAAGTGTCTTCAGCTAAAGGGATGAGGATCCCACTTACGCCATCTTCTGCAACCTGGTCATCGATCTCCATGGAAACGGAACTTGATTACAAAATCTGCAGCCTGTTCTATCTTCCGTCTATCTATTTTCTTAAGAACGGACACGAAATAAAACTAAATACACGAAACGTTTCATTAAATTAGGACTAGAGGACCCAGCTTTCAAAAATAACGGCAAAAATTTTGTGATTGAGCTTTTTATTGTTCCGGTTCCCAGTATATAGGTTTTGCTGTATTACAGGTCTCATCCCTGCAGTCCTGATCTTCTTGTAGTGAAACGCAAGCTGTACAATCAAGAGTTTTGCGATAGCAAAATATCCCCTCAGCAAGATAAGGAGTGAATACTATCAGCTGGAATTGATCAAGCGTTAAGTGGCACTAAGAAAATATAGTTCAGTCAAAATAATTCACTGGGAATGCGCAAGGCTCACCGTATCGTGGATACCAACTGATTGTTGACCTCAAGCGTCGAAATTTGGCTGCGATGTGAATCAAGGCCCCATAGACAAAAGAAGGCCTGTTTGCGTTGCTGTGACGTCAGAACATTTAGTCGAAAACAACAAAAGCCGCCATCTTTGATCTCACGCGCCGTGTTAATCTCAAGAAATAAACCTAAAACTAAACTGTTTTGAACTCATAACCATATCAACTGTTGTTAGACAAAGCTAACAAGGCTGTTCATCAAACATTTTGATAAAAAAGAACTGAGAAAAAATTGCTTACTTGAATTACTTCACTTTGTTGTGACCGTGATAGCCAGCCTACATAGATGGCAACGCTCCTCCTAATAAGGTAAATTTTATTATACAAAACTAGGCTACTATTCATTTTATCCGGGTGAGTGCATCCATTTACTAATCTACTTGTGCAACAAAAATTTAGCCACTAATTGTATTGTTCCAGTATTTTCTAGCATTCGCGCACACAGCTAGTGCAGTGAAAGTAAGCCAAGTACTGGATTTTCAGACTGAGATTTAAATATTTTCATGCTCAAGTCTGTAAGACATAAATTACTTGCATGATTTGAAAAAGGTAATAGCCTATGAATACCTTTCAAAGATCTTAGTACAGTGAAACTTGTGAAAAAATTTTATCTATAGATGTGCAACTGTCTTATGAATGTAGGGCCTAGGCCAGAGCCTGAGGCCTAGAGCCTAGCCTATGTGTGCATCTCACCTGCTAACATTTGAGATAATTGTCTCTGGCTGGTGACGCCTTTGCAAGATTTTTATATTATATATCTGCATGAGAGGTCCTTGTATGACAATTATATTTTCTCCTTGTCTAACTACTGTACCTACTGGCAGCTACCTAAAGTAGGTAGCTAATTATTATTCGCTGGAAACAGACACACTGCCATAGGCTCAAACTTGAGCTGGGTATAGGCCACCCTACTTGTAGTATATAATTGAAAAGTGATGACATTGGTGACATAGAAGGACATTCTGCTGTAGGCTATGAGATTAGAGTAAGGATTGAAAAAAAAAAAGCTCTATATCTCTATGCCATATTGGCTTGAGGTATTTTAGCCAGGTACTAGCCTCACTCACTTATACATTATTTTCCTGTGTTTCTCCTATGCTTTAACAAATCTATTGATGCTCAATATTCACCTAGTGTTTCCAAATATGACCCATCTAACTATATTCACAGGTAGATACTTTTCGTTTGTTCCTTGGGAGTAAGTCAGAAGTGTTGTTTATGTGTATAGGTATTAATATTTCAGGGCAGTAATTGCTTACGTAAAATATTGATAAATTTGAACAATTACTCCCACTCAAATCCGGCATTTTTGTTTGCATATATAGGTAAAATATGGCAGTCAAAGACTTTTCTCATTTATAAATTCTTCATCAAAAACGCTTAGTTTTCGAGATATTTGACTTTGAAGTTCCCAATTTTTTCAAGAGAAAAAATAGCCGGCGTTATTATAGGCTTGCTTGCGACCCCCGGGAGCCAAACCCAACCAAACGAAACATAACCAACCCAACCTAACCTAACCCAACAAAACCAAATCTAAAAACAACAGGAAATTCAAAGTCAAATATTTCAAAAACTAGGCATTTCCGAAAAAAAATGTTATTCGTGCAAAAAGTCTTAGAATGGCTCATTTATTTAACCTAAATATGTCTATAGAAATACTGGATTTGAATAGGGGTAGGAGTAATATAATATCAAAAAGTGATTGAATTTAATAAACATCTCAATTCAATACTTTCTTGAAAATACACTTTTGTAGTATCATATTATATGAGTATAAAAATATTGACACTTAGTTTAAATCACTAAAAACAAATTGATTTTGTTCATTCTTACAGGTACATGGAGTCCATTTAAAGATGAAGAACCTATTGTCACAAATTGGACCAGATGGACTAGCAGGGACAAAACCACACACTCAGTGAAGGTCAGTATAAAGTAGCTACTGCAGTTCCTTTGGCAGTTAGGCTCCTCCTTGCTTTGAAACTAGCTCATCATTGGCTACAGAACAATAGGAAAAAAACATAAAATAAGCACAATTTTGACTGTTGATGAAGGATAGTGGACTGTTGATATAAAGATACAATTGCTGTTCATATGCAGGAAAGTTGACACTTGACAGTGAAATTTAATTTGCAATTACACTTGGTGTAGTAACTTTTGTGTACCTGAATACCATTGCTTTAAGGTAAGTATCTGCTGCATATGTAGCCTAATTAAATAGATCTTTGTTCTTCCTCCCTTTGCTCATTGAGCTGTGCATTGCTTATGATGGTAATTAGGAACCTATGTAAAAACAAAAAGAATTACAGTAGTGGAGTATCACACGTCAGTGACACAGGAAGCAGTACAAATAAACTTTACCTTCTCTCTTTCATAGTTTATTTACAGTTGCATTTCTTCCCAATAACACGTAACACTAGTTCCTTGGCCTATACTCTTCAGCATTTTCTTTGAGCTTAGTCCTCAATAGAAGTGCAAAAAAGCAATAATAATAATAATGCATGCATTTGATACTGCCTAACTCATAACATGCTATCAGACAGAACAAGTCTGTATTGATAGGCTGTATTATTATTATTATTATTAATATTATTATTATTATTAAAACTTCACGCCCGAGCCGCCACGGACAACCCAAATGGCGAATTTTTCAATTACGGGAAGCCCGAAACGCTGCTAAAGAAAATTCAACAAAAAACCATTAACAGCTAACTTAAACGCCTGCAGACCAATACGACCGAAAGCCGATTGCCGGCAATGAACTGGTTTTGTATCAGTGATTTCATATAGAAACATATTTGTTTAATTACATGATTATATGGTCTCTGTGCAGATTCCTACTCTGAAGAGGGTCGATGTGTCTGTTAGCCACTCTTCACCTTTCTGAAGACAAGCAAGTCACCAAGCCCAGCTGGCAGAGAAGCTGTTATCATAATATAAGGATGGTAAAAGTTTGAGTGACCAAGTATAGCTACATAGTTCTATCTTAAACCATGATAAATATTGTCTTGCTTGGTAGGTAATTTAAAAAATTCATTCTTCGAATTTAAGACGTTCTGTTTTTGGTTATTTCTTGGGCATAGGATTGGCTACAGGGTTAGGCTAGTTAGGTTCACCCCTCTGAAGAGTAAGAAATCGTATTGTGGTTGGTGGCTGAAAAAAAAAAACATGAAGGGGCTTTGCAATACATAAATACGTGTATGTTGGTTGCATAACAGGAATATTGGGGCTTTGCTCATTATTAAAGGGGGGTGAAGGCTTAGCAAGGCCTTCAGGACGTCCCTCTTTCGTGCTCACTTTGCTGCCTTTCATACCCATCCTCCTACTAATATTTTGTTTTGTTCATCCTCTTCATTCCCGACTTGCTGTTCACGTGCCCGTTGATCACATAACACCTTCGTGCATGGTTCCCACGTTGTTTTGGACGTCCCCTCAGGGGCATAGGATGGATCAAAGGATTAGGTTAGTGTAGGTTCGTGAATCATATGTTATGGGAGCAGCAACCCCAGAGGGCTTGTATAGGCTACCTTAGCGATAAGCTAGGCCTTCGAGACGTCTGTGTTTCGTGTCCACTTTGCTTCCGTCCGATTTCATGCACTTACTGATATTACTTTCTTCTCTTCTCTTTTCTTCTTTCTCGACTTTCTGTTCTCATGCGCGTTGATCCTGTGTGGGAGCACCTTCGTGTAAGGATTCCCCGTCTCTATCGTCATTCTCTGTGTCCTTCATTTCTTCCACTTTTAGATCACCCAAGATGTAGAGACGGAGCCTTAAACAATTCAACAATCTAATCTAATCTCCAAGCTTTTGACGTCCTCTATGTATGTTTCTTGCTTCTTCCTCTGTGAAAATGGAGACTCAAACTACTTAATATAATAATCTTTAGCTGGCTCTCATAGGAAATTGGGCCTAAATTGCATTGTTCTATCTTTATGAACTTATGAACATATACTTTATTTAAGAGTAAAAAGCGCTGTACTCACATATGCAGTAATTTAAATAAAGTTTAGGTACTTTCTGCAGGCCTATTATTACTGAAAATGTGGAGTTACCCATACTAACTACAAAAGTTATCCTGCTCAGGACTCATTTACCTAAATTACCTTGTATATCAACTGCTATCAGTGCTGTGCATTATACATACATAAATATGTGAATAATATTTTAGGAATACGTTGCTGTTTTTCACAGAGTAGCACTTAATTAAGCAGCCATAACTTGTGCAGCGTATGGAAATGCTGCCTGCAGCTGCGCAGTTTGGACAACCGCTGCCGCCTTAAACATGTTTCCTGTTTATTTCAGTAATATTTATGTTCTTTGTTCAAAATATACTGTAACTAGTACCATTCCTGTTGTTTTATTTTATTCTTTTATTAATCGTGACGTTTGAAGCGCAATGGTCATGATACGCGCTAGTCAAAAGAACGAGTATGGTCATCTTTTCGCCCTATCATTATGTTGAGCTCTCGTCAACACAGCTCTGATACTGCAAAAATACCGTGAGAAAATGTTTACCGTCAGTTCCGTTTACTCTACAAATGCTGTAAGTTAATTTCGGACATCTCATTATATCGGGAGAGCTTTCTAACTGCATCAAAGTACCTATTCGGATGAGGAGATGACGATACTCGTTTTTTCTACTAGCCGTGTCATAACCATAACACGCACTAACTTTCGTCATCTGTGGCCAGCCTACACTGTGTGCAAGCACTCGAAAAGCTGCTCTGTAGTTACAGTTTTTCGCATTTCAGTCTACCTAGTGGTGATAAATACGGGCCCTAATGTGCCAGAGTAGTGTCAAATAGTTTTTGTTAACGTGCTGGTATCATCCACTGTTTACAATCCGGTAAATTACCGTAGTTAACGGACCAGCAAAGTTGAACTCTGTCGGTTCGATGAACTACAGACTGTGACGTCACGATGCGAACAGGCCTTATGTTCCAGGGGGCCTTGTACAAATTGAATACAAAAGGCGTCTGCTCAGCGTGAAGATTCAACTACTACGATATCATTCAGTCATGAAAGCGGGGATCCAGAGGCTGAGGATCCAGAGACCGGAAATCCAGAGCTATATTTGTCACCGGTACTCCAAGCGCTGAAATTGTATGGCATCTCAACTTGTTTTTCAGTACATGAATTTTCTCGTATTAAACTTTTTTAACAGCGTGACGGAGAGACGGACCAACATTGGAGCGAGAGAGCAAGCAAGCGACAAACAACTGTGCTTTATTATATAGTGGATAGCCGGTAATTATACAATCTGACTACAGTTTTTAGAGCGGTAGAATGGTCCGGTAATAGAGCATGAACTGCCTATGCTTAGGACTGTTAAAATACTAATAACAGGTCAACATCGTAGTTAATTTCATCCTGAGTATCATATTTTCATTGCCTGATCAGCCACACGCGCTGTTACCGAGTTTATCGCCTTCGCTACCTCCCCGCCTGGCAGTTATCACCCAGAGATCAATAGGTAATTATCAAGGCATCAGTTAATCTCTCATCCGGCCGATCACTTGATTAGACTGTGGAGGTCATCGCTGTGAGCCAATTGTGATGAAAGGCGTAATAGGAGGTGATGGTGGTGGAGGATAGTGGTGGTGCTAGTGGTGTCGGCGGTAGGGTGTGGCATAGCTGGCATGGTGGTGTTATTGGTGTGGAGAGTGATGGTGGTAGTAGGGGTGGTGTTAGTGCTGAATCGTAGTTGCAATACTGGTGATAGTGAAAGTGGTGAGGGCGCTATAGAAGTTATGGTGTTAATAGTGATGGTAGCTGAGTTGTGAAGGATGTAGTAGTAGTAGTGGTGGTGGTGGTGGTGGTGTTGATGGTATTAGCGGTGAGTGATGGCAGCAGCAGCACTGTTGGTAGTAAGGGATTGGGAGAAATGGTAGCAGTGCTGGTGGCAGTAGCGGTGTCACTGGTGACATTGATGGTATTGTCGTTGAATCTCCACAATAAACTTAACTTAAATATTGTGGCAGCTCCCAAGAATCTCGCGTCTTTACCATATTAAGTAAAACGTCTTTCATAGAGGAAGCCTCAAGTAGCGCCGTTGCCAGGTTATACGGAAATTTTATTCACTTCTTAACAAGTTTACCTTCACCTAGACAACTCCAACATATGCCATTAGTCTACGGACTTTGCGTCCAATATTTCATTATCGCAACAAATTCCATAAAAAAGAGTACGCTACGCAATCTCAATATTAGCTTCATTAAGTACCACTGGCGACCTATTAGGAATATGGTAAAAGATTATGAATTTTGCAATGTTATTCAACCAATTACCGTAATAAGTTAAACTTCAATGCTCATAAGAACGCGCTATTAATACTGTCCAATAAAAATGAACGGCATGCTGTTCAGGTTCATGTACTCACTTCGGTACATTTCTGTCAACTGGTCAAAGATATGTCAATATCCTTCGTGCATATGTTCGTAATATGGAATTTACTTATGAAACAGCAAAAAACAGTGATTTTACAACTAACCATGAAGTTGCTGTTAGTCATTGCATACAGCAAAATTTTAAATCTTTTCTCTGAGTTGACTCTCAATTTTCCTTCTGACACTAGAGTTACTCAAGTGTAGCTATTTTAATTCTTCATCACTTACTGTACAGTCTTTGCTGTCTACGCACGAATAATAGTCGAACATAGTACCTAGCTGCAATACAGCTGTAGCAAAATTATCAACCTTCTCGATCCGCTTACCATGACTTAGCTAGCAAAATTTAAGTTATTGAAGCAAGACTATCATAAGGTTGTAGTGGACCAATAAGCTGCCCTCGGTGTCTGCTCCAGGCAAAATTAAACTGTCGTTAATTATAGAAGAAAAATTACAGGCATCGAGCTGCTGCGAGAAAACTGAACCACTGAAGCACAAAGGCGTCTGGAATATATAATGGCGGCTTTGCTCAGCAACAATGGCTGTATAAAGAGGAGAACATGGTGCTGAATTCTGCTTTTAGGACGGTAACAATGCTTCTTGTATGCCAAAAGAAGAACATAGTAGGTACTTAGGGTAACGTGAGGAATTGGTTATCAGTGTATCAAACTCCTGGACGAATTAAGAGTTAGGGAAATTATCTTAAGTACGTCTGTCAAACTATTTGGGGTATAGTTAAGGGAATTACCCTAACTGTATCAAAGGATCCGGGGTACAAATGGAGATTCCGTTATACTGTATACATTGAATTATTTCAGGTAAAGTTAGGTAATTATCTTACGTATGTCAAAATAATCTAGGCAAAATTGGAAATATTTTTTTAAGTTTATGTAGAACATTTCGAGGTGAAGGCAAGGCAATTAGGCTAGGTATATCGAACTATCTGACGTAAGGATGGACAATTCTTAAGCAAATAAATTTTTCGTGATGACGTTGAGGGAAATATCTTAAATATAGTATATCCAAGTAGTAGCGTTAACGATAGTATCTTGGTATTTCATATTTGAAAGAGTAAAGGTAGGATTACCTTTAATATTTGTAGTTCACCTAAAAGCTTTTGGCTGGAATAACAAAACTGGAATAGCCCAAATTAACCCCCCTCTCCCCCCGAGAGTGTTGAATAGTTGAAACAATACGGGAACAATTAAGAAATTATGTATATAGCTGTATTTATTCTAGGTGAACGCCTAAATTTTACAAGTACATATACCAATGTATTTGACGCAAAGCTAGAAATTGCACCCCAGCAATTCAAATTAGTTAAGATCAAAACAGAAATTATCTTAATTAGAACAGAATCTAATAATAAAGTTTAACAATATCCTAAATTTTTACTAAATCTTTTTATATATTTTAAAACAGATATGAAATAAAATATAAAATAGATTTTTGTACCAATGTGAACGATCTCCGCTCTTTCTTCCTATGTTGTAGCTTGTTTAATTTTGGGCTTAACGTCTTTCTACTTCCTTGTAGATGATGAACAATAAGTGGCGCCCAGGCGAGAGACCTTCACAAGTGTAATTTTTTTAGATCTTTTTTTTTTTTGTCATAAAGACAAAAATAGATCAAATATCACCTATGCCAAAAAGTAAAATTTTCCTGGGAACATATCTGTTACAGCAACCTATCATTGTTGATCAAGTATAATTTAACAAAAATATATATATTAATTAATTTTAAGGTGAAAGCACTTGGGTAATTTCCATGAATTCTATCTATAATGAAAATGAACTAGAGTAACCAGTTGTAAAAAATAATGCTAGCAACATTACATCGGCACCCCTTCAGTGTCGTAACAACTAACATGCGACATTCAGCAGCCCTCACGTCGCGCTCGACATGCTGAAAACAAGTCAACAAAGACTGATAGCAAGCCAAAGAAGTGCCCGGTGTTGCCAAGCACAAAGAGGGTGGAAATTGGCAAAGGCCTTGTCTAAAGCGCTTTTTTAGGCGCGTCCTCGCCAGTCCGGTATCGGCATAAGACAACAGCATCGACTGCCGCTCCGTCAACCAGCGACCGATAAATCGATTGCGGGTTCTTTCATGTCCCTCCCTACGGGGCACGACAGCCTCTACTTACTGGACCTGCGTGACACGCTGGCTGAAAAGTACATAGGACGACTCTGTCATCTGAAGTATTCATGACCAGGAATTGGTCGCCTTCATGCTTATAAGGGAAACGACGGTCGCTGAAAGGCTCAGTGACTGAATCATTAATCATTTTAAGGCCTTCGTGCACTACTAGGATCCGGTCCCTTTCATGCCCTTAAGAGAACCGGTAGTAACTTGAACTCGGCGGCTGTCGGCTGAATGCGCATAAGCTAAGACAGATATCAATATAGAGTTCTTTGGGCCTGTATAGCTCAGGTTATTCAGAAACTCGATCCCTTTCGATTAAATTTATATGATTCTCAAAAGAATAGATGAATCAGCTAAATCAGAATTAAGCAGCATATGTTACCTTTGAACTGAGATACACAGTATATACAGGAAGATGTCTCTCAGACAATAGTAATTCTTTACTTTGTATATGCCCGAGCAGCAATGGAGCTGGGCGCCATGTGGGCCCCAGGTGGAAAACCCATTGCGGGGACGCCTATATGGGTTCCAGGTCCTTTTTTACAAAGCTTTTTGAGTGGATCCTTCACATGGGAAACCCAGTACTTACCCACTCACATCCCAGATGTGCCCCACTTGCAGTAGCCCATATTGGTTTCCAGACTGTAGACCCATTTATTCTCTTTCTCTAACATTTACCAACTTATAGCCCAGTAGACCTCATGAAGGATACCCATATGGGTCCTAAGTACTTCTTTGTAAAATTTTGGATGGATAGCACATGGAAAATTCAGTATCTGCCAAATGAACCCCCAAATAGACCCCAGCTGGTGTAGCCCGTTCAGGCCTCTGGAGAGTAGACCCCATTAGTTTCCATTATTTACCGACTTCACACCCAGTGGGGCTCCCGCGAGCTACAAGGAACCCAACTACTTTTTCAAAAAATTTTGGATTTGTATCTCGTCGGAAACCTAGAAATTGCCAATGCATATCCCGGAAGTATCCCATCAATTCCAAATTAAATCCTCCTCCTATGCCTGGCTTGGGATCTAACCTGCAACCAACACGTACCTCTTAGCTTACATTGGCGACTTAACCCACTCAACTAAAGATCGGTATTTGTTTTCGTTTTTATTGTTATAAACTACATTGTAACTCAAAGACATCGAATATTTTGAGGGCAAGCAGTGTTCTTATGTCACATCTTGTGCATCCGAGATGTGTTAGTTACACAAGTTCGGACACACTTCAACTTAGATAGCAGAAGTAACTTGTTAGCGGCGAATCTCTAGTGAAATCTAGATGATAAGTTGTAGTTTTAACTCTGATCTTCGGCTGGAACGCCCGGAGCAATAATGCGTGGCTGGTATAAAGTTCTGCAGAGTGGCAGTCGGCTGGCTAACGAAGCTACTTCGAGTAGGTGTTATCAGCGCTAGCTTCTCGCTAAAAAGAACAACACGCTCATTCCGGAATGGTCTTTTATCAGTGTAGCCGGTGGCGTGCGCCACTGCACAATCTGATACTCTAGCCAATGTGGAATATAGCTGAATAGCCCATTTGTTACTTATGTGTGAGACATCTTACGTTGTCCATATTGGAGACACCCACAGGAGTCCACATGAGACTGATGCGCGAAAACCCACTATATTGCTATTCTGGGATTCAATTGGGAAGCCCATTCATTACCCATGTTGGAACCATCATACGTTGCCCACATCGGGAAAACCCGCACGGGCTGTTATGGGCAGACCCACTAAAGTGGAAATGTGGGATTTAGCTACGTAGGCAGCCCATACATTGCCCATGTGCGATTCACAACTTTTCCCACATCGGAAAAACCAATATGGGCCCACATTCGTCTGTTGTAGGAAGACCCACAATATCGGTGATGTGGAGTATAATTGTCAAGCCCACATATGGAAACACCACATTTTGTCCAAGGTGGTGTTTTTCCATCTGTTTGTTCTTGACAAAATAACTCAAAAAGTTATTAACGGATCTTCATGAAATTTGCATGTAATGTTAGAGATGTTTTAAAGAGCATATATGACCAAATTTTTATGATGATCTGCTCGTCTATTTGTTTTTATGTCTTTTAGCAACATAACCCAAAAAGATATCAACGAACCTTCATGAAATTTTCGGGAATTGTTAGAAATGTTGAAAGGCAGATCATCTGTTGGTCCATTTGACTATCTGTTTGTATAAATGTTTGTCGGAACATAATTTGAAAGTTATAGGCGAATCTTCAAGAAAATGACAGTCGTCACAGGACCACCGTGTATCTACTTGTTTATTTATTTGCTGGTTATCTCTCTTTTTTATGTTATGCTTAAAGAAAACAGGTAAAAATTGGGCCAGGTTATAGATGGTGGCAAACGTATACGGCAACCTTTTATTTAAATGCACTTCTTGCATTGCCAAAGTTGAAATCTAAGCATTGGAGGTATTTAAAGCTTCCCTTAGCAATCTCATGCATCATGATTCTTGGTTCCTTCCTGCAGATAACTTCGTTCATCATTTTTTTCCTCTAGCTTGATTTCAATCATTGATGAAACAGCTTCTCGCTGAGCAAATAATTTTGACGCATGTGAGATCCTGGCGTATCTTTTACAGTGAGTCGAAATTAATAGTTTTTAGCCATGATTGACTGCCTGCAAAAGGTAAGTAATTTTTTCCCCATGAAGCAGAAAGAAAAATCACGAACCGTGAACGCTCATCTTTTATGTTCCTTTAAGTTGGCAGTCGTAATTACGGTAGTGTGGCAATGGAGAAATATCATTACGAAACCTTCACCGTCATTTCTGCCAGCTGGGTACACAATTGAATGTTATAAGCACAACCCTACAATAGAAGCCAAGACTGGAAAAATAAGAAGAAAAAGCCTTGAAATATCAGAGCTTATGCTCTACTCATATGCTTTTTATGAACGGCGTGGGCCTTCAACTCATAAAATGCTAATTTATGCAAAGACTGGAAGTAAAAAGCTACAGAAAAGACAGGTAAAATCAGGGTTTATGGCAGGTCGCCCTCGTGCCGACGCAGCACGACCGACACCATTAGCTTGATGATGGCCGTCATTACTGCGGTATTTGGGCGGCACCATCAGTATTCGTGGCGTTTTCTGCGAGTATTGCGTCTGTGAAGGCACGAAAATACGTAATAACGACCGTAGACTGCACGTTACTACTACTTTTACCGTCAGTATTAGCGGTATTTTCGGTAAATATTACGTTGTGAAAGCACGAAAATAGTCTTGTAAGTCTTGTAAGACAAGTCTAATGTACATTATAGTTTTTTCGCCATTAAGTATTGTGAGACATATATTCCTGAGTGTTTCCCATGTGACGGCACGATAATGTCATACTCTAATAAGACCAGTTATCCCAATAACCATAATTACGGTCGAATATAAACGAATATCATACGTAATCAACGGCATTATGGGGTGCTTTCCGACCTTTGTGATTGGGCTAATTCCATGATTTCCAACTATATTCCACCCATATTCGCCAATAGCATCCCCTCTCTATTTATAGATAACGCATTCAATATCATATTTATGATAAAATTTGCGTCAGCAAAAGACGCCAACTATGTAATACTATTGAATAGTTGTTTCTATAATAGCAAAGTTCATTTACTGTATGTCAAATGTGGGTGTTTATATGCCTGCAGCTCACAACAGTTAGAACTGCTGACCGCTGCTAGAGTAAATGCTTGAACCAATCTATGTAGTTCACGCACGTTCATATGCAACTTTTCAAACTCTAAGCTAGAATAGCGGCATTTCCCGCAGCTTAGGTGAAGGTACATCACTAATTTCAATATTTCTACAGTACACGTCTTCAGGTTATGTAAGGCTGGGTACAACTTAGAGCTTGGCATCATTTTACACAAACCTTATGGAATAATTTTTTGATAAAACAAAAAAAATCAAATAAACATAAAAATAGATTGTAATACCTGTTCAAAGATTACAATACTAAACAAGAAGGTATACAATAGATATTTAAAAGAAAGTGATGGGTGACTACGCCAAATACGATCAAATTTGAAAACAACATAAAAAATGGAAAGGCAATGGTCATTATATTATGCATTGTCAAAATTTTCGTAACTCGTGTTAACGAAAAATAAAACGTGTAAATACGCATGGTTCTCCCTCACTACCTACGTATAATAAAGTATATCACATACGTCGCAGTCAAACTAATGGTCATTAAATATAAATTTACTCAATTGTGGTAGGAATTCCAGTGATGTTATCATGTATGGAAACCCGTACATATACTTCCACGACTTATGGAAGTAATTCCACTCATGATCGTAAGGGTGGAAATCCTCTGAGAATCTTCCATAATAATAGAGGATATCCACCCTTGATTATACAGTATGTGCGGAATTCTACTGATCATCTACTTTCGTTAATTTATGGTTGGAATACAGCTGGAAAGTATTTTATCCGGAATAACACTCATATGTACCCGACTATGTTACAACTTTTTCACCCATAAGCCAGGTGCCTCCACCGAAAATTTCTGACTGGGATTTGACTGCTATCGCTGCAATATTATCAGTATACACAGAACTTTCTGTACGTATCTTGTCCATAAATGCTCATCATGCGGGATATCCCTTTCCATCGCCACTGCAGAGTAAAAAGGTAGGTCTAAACTTGCAATATAGCAACAACTGCTATAATAATCGCAAGATAACTTGAGCTGGAAACCCAGTTATTTAGAGGATTACTGCTTCTGTAAGCTCATCCCTCTTGCAAATGAGATGCAGACACGAGCCTTCATTGTTTAATTAAGCAAACCAAAGAATGAAATTTAAAAGAAAGCTAGTAATCTGTGCTGTATGAGCCCATCCTCTCGAAAAAATAGCACCCCGTGTCTGTAAAAGACAGTTTCATATAAAATTTCGATAATCACCTCAAAATTTTCACCTGAGGACGAACTCTAAGTTAACTCTTTAGTTCATGATTTAATTTCATCTAGCTCGAAAGATTCACACCATTGGACATATTAAATGCAAGACGCTCCGTACGGGAAATGGTCAAGAAGTCCGTAGTTATTCTTAGTGATCGTTCATTTTCCAGTTCTCCGGTGAGTAACCAACTACAAAGAAAGTTTGTTTTCGACTATACAGCGTTATGCAGAATCGTAAAATAATGCTTTAATCGTTATATTCGTGGTACTTAATGTATGGCAGTTGCTAACTTAATCATAACTTTCATAAAAGCAAACGTATCGTCTGCAACAAACTGTTAGGTTCGTTAGATGCAGTTGAGCATAATTATTAAATTCTTAACACAATATGAAGGCTATCTTCAATTCGTTCATTGCGATAATCTAGTCCGATTATCTTTTAGCTTCTCCAGAGTGTCAATCCTGAGTGTACAATTCGTCACTTTGGAGTTCGCATCAAGGCTTCATCACAAACTATGTAAGCTTGAGACATTTCCAAACTTATTCCAGCTGAGTACAACTGAACGCTCTGGGCTACATTTCTAAGTAAAAGATAATCGCATTAGATTATCATTCCGATTGGGTTAACTGAACGCATTAATATCTATGGAAATTTGTGTCAGAGCTCATTTCGCGCACAGAGATATGCTCTAAGCACAGGAGGTTCAAAATTAAGGCACGTACATCTTCGAAATAGTCGCAAGAAATGCGTCTAATCTGTTTATCCATTCACCGACAAGCATCAGGTGAAAATCAAAATACGAGACCTATTACACCTGCCCACCCTACCCCCCCACCCCACCCCCTTTGCACTGATACCTTTTTACTGTTTAGGCTCGTCGTACTGGATCTTCTGTAAACAGGGATGCGTTGCATTGGCCGTGACTTGAAATATCACAGGAAATAAGAGTCACCTATTCCACTAAAGTACAAGATAGCTATCCTTCTCTCGAACACTCGGAAACATGCACAGAAAAAATGACCGTATAAATTTTACAGACCGCTCATACTAATAAACTCAAACAACTATGCACTAGACTGCATGTGTACCTTTATCTCGACAATAGTAAAGCTACACATCAGTTGAACTTTCCAGATCTTTAAAAATATTGCTAACTTGGTATCACAACAGCTTTATTTCAACTCACAAAAACCAGCCCTTACAAAACTATATCAAACGGAATTTAGAATAGAGGCACTTTATTATTTACTTATTCCTCAAGTAAGCGAAAAATATAACTAAGGAATACTCATAGGTTATTAGTACAATGTATGGCCAAACAAATTATTGTATGCAAACACATATTCGTGCATATCATAATTTTATTGATTTTTTAAAGTGTTGACGCGTGTATGGGTTGCCATGCACAAAACAAAGCAAGAAAGTATCTCACACACTTGGTGTATACCTATTATTGTGCTTCGTCCTTTTGTTATGATTCTCTTTACTTTTGTAAAAGGTCACTTTACGTGTGGGTCTTTTGTAGAAAAAAGCGAAATACACTGCGTTTTGCCCCGCAAGCACTCACACACAGACACACGCACACAAACCATCGCGTGACCAAGTGGCTCTCACCCGCAACCAGAGTGATCCATTTCAGGCCACCAAGGGAAATCTCAAGGTCGGCACACCACCGGTCTCCAAAACTCTGCATTGGAATTAAAACTCAGCTCTTACAGCCAACACAATTTTTTCACGGCCATTTGCAGATTCACCGCACGGACACTATCTGGCATACAATTTTTTTTTCTTTTTCGTCCTACATCAATGCACTGAAATACCAAAACCCCGCACCAGCGACGCGAATTTTTCTTTATCGAGGAATTTCACGCTTCATCCCAACAGATCGGATTCGATTTGCTATATTTTTAGCCGTGGGTTCGGCGCAGCTTACGGACGTGATCGGATTAGAGGGATGTCGATGCGAAAAACGACTAGGAAAAGGCCGAATAACAAACCTATAGATCAGTGGAATCTGCAGCAGCACAACCCTTTCCATTAACAATAAATCGATTACTATATTCCCGAGGCCAGTGACAATCAACTTTTCCACGCAAAAGACACTTTAGGGCATCGAGAACGTCTTTGAAGTTGTAGAGCAACGCGACTATCGGAAGAAAGTGGCATAGGGAGCTCGGTTCGACACTCACCAGCAGAGAGAGTAAGTTTGGCTCTTCTTCGCACGTCGCTCCGACTGCAACTAAAAGCCTGATCCGCAGGGAGGCCCTCAGCTGCTGCTTGTCCGCTGCTGCCTGCTGCAGCGGACCTAGAGGTCACGCAGTCGGGGGTAGTGGTAGTGTCCATCGTAGTGGAACTGTCCATCAGCGCGGATTCTTCTTCTGCGACTGAACTGTCCACCAACGCAGATTCTTCTACAGCTGAACTGCCCATCAAGGTAGATTCTTCTACGGCTGAACCCTCTTTCAGAGCGGATTCTTCTTCTCTGGCTAAACTTTCCATCAGGGCAGACTCTCTTTCCACATCTGAACTGTCCAACGGTGTGGATTCTCCATTTGATGGTGACTTGCCCGTCAATGCAGATGCTCTATCTACGACCGAACTGTCGATCACTGCGGACTCTCCTTTTCCTTCCAAAATGTCCATCTCCAAAGAACGCCCCAGGGCTGCAAACTTGTCAGATGTGGAAGATTCAACTTTCTGTTTAATGCTTGGCGACGATGCACTTTCAACTAATTTACGTTCATCTACACTCGGATCCACAACCTCAGCAAAACTGCTCGCTTTGGCGGCTTGCAAGAGGGCCGATCGGTTATCTGCAGCAGAGGTCATATTAAAAGTCGAATCATCTATTACACCTTGTGGGTTACATATGTTCGAAACTTTTTCCACTTCCTTTACTTCAAAAGCAGCGTCTTCATTCAACAGAGTATATTCCGAGACAGGATCATTGTCGTGGAAATTATCAAGGAAATCACTGCTCTGGCGCATTTCTGGATGAGCGGAAACATGTCCGCTGCTGTATTTCAGTTCCGTCTCACCATCCGTGTCACTTGGAAGAAGTGGGGTAATATCACAAGGCACTATGTCTTCAGTTGTATCCATACTTCTAACATCAACCTGCTCTATGTCCAGAAGCTTCTCAGTAGACATCGTACTGTCAGGAACTATTCGGTTTTTAAAAACAATATTTCCTCGAATTTTGCGTCGATGCCTGATATACGTATCAACCACGAATTATTTCATTAGACTAAGAAGTCATGTGACAATCTTCCTTGAATTATCGTCCTATTATTTTAACTTAATCTAATCTTAGCACTCTCCTGTAATGTTGCGTTAAGTATCAATGATATGTGCACGATATTACTTCTATCTGTCCAGGTCAATTTTCATAAAAACAGAAACTTCCAGTTGACTAACCACTGTTCGAACGGAACTCATGCATTAGTACTATTATTTATAGTCCACGAGGCTATGAAAAGAAGAAGTGGTAACTATTACAGAATAATTTCTGGACCTACCCATAGAGTACTAAAAAAATTCATTTCAACCAGTGGAGAACTTTGCTTTGACAAACCTCCACATTAAGGAAGGCAAATACGTGAGCTAAGCTACAGCGGACGTCACAGTGAAAAGTTTTAGCTTCTAGTGAGCATCATCCCGACATGCTGAAACAAAATTAATGAATGGATAGCATTTCTCATTACAAATCAACTTATATTCCCACCATTAATTCCAGAAAATCAGGAACTATGGCTGGAATGTACTACTGGAACACGTATGACATAACATTCAGAAATAATATTACTTCAGTTATATGTATATATCTCTCTCTCTCTCTCTCCAACTTTTAATGTTTCACTGTGGACCAAGCCGAGCTGTCGATGAAGTTTCATCCACTTATTCTCTAATTATGCCTTTGTCAGTCATAGGCATTGAAACGATCATAAAATATTACTTCACACCATTCATATTCTGCAAAGCTTCAATGAAGCTTGATCCAATTATTTTCTGTTAAGCCTTCGGGCAATAGCAGGTACTGCACAAGACGATAGATGCAGGAGTGATATGTTTGTTCGTTGCGGAATGTACTCCTTTCGGAAAGTGAAGCTCTTGCAGTAACTGTTTTTGGAAGATGGATTGGGGCTCCTCCAAGTACTGCCGTGCTGCGACACTCAGGCTCCTGCAACAGGAAGGACCAATTAAAAAGTTTGACAAGAAGACCGCCCAATTAAAGTTGAAAACAAGTTACCCAGTCGACAAGAAAAGGCTCCGGTAAAAGAATCCCTCGGCTAAAATCAATTTGGGGAAAGTTAGTAGCTAACCAGTAGCAGAAAATCTGCTTAACATCATACTGAGATACATAGGAAACTGAAACATATCACTGCAAGTCGAAAACATGCCGTGTTTACGTAGTAAATATTAGTAAATGCTCTCAGTAGCAAGACTCCAGCCAATGACATATTATAGGAAGCAATAAACATTACTACTGGAAGGAAACAATCATACTATCAATAAATATTCAACTTCTTGTAGTTTTCGAAGGCAGTGGATAAAAATAGAGAGGCACTGGAAAATGATTAGGATATGAAAAAATCTCCATTTTCAAGGCTGGATTTATGGGTGGTGAAGTGGTGCATGAAATATTTACTTTATCAGCAAAATTTAATTTCGGTTCCCTGACATGCTGAATAAATACCGAATAGAAAACTATACGTGCGCATAATTATTATGTTCATCGGATGCTGAAAATCAAAATATTTTGCTATGCCATCAAGCTAAAATTCCAAGAAGATTGCACCACTTACAACATACCCTGGTAAAACATCAATTCGAATATTCTTAATTGCGATGACACACGCTAGTCAGAAGAACGAGTATCGTCATCTTTTCGTCCGAAGGCGTTGATGTGTCCGTTTAAATAACATAGAATTTTGAGTAATAAATTCCTCCGAATATAATGCGATGTCCAAACGTCAACTACCGGCACTTGTGGAGCAAACTGAACTGATAGTTAACATTTTCACACCTTTTCTTGACAATCTCAAAGCTGTGCTTACGAGAGCTCAACATAGCGTTCGGGCGAAAAGATGACGATACTCGTTCTTTTGACTAACGATCGAGTGTTATCGACATTAGACAAAACTGGTCTTACTGACTAAATAATCATTTATTGTTGTTTTTTGGTAGAAATGAAAATACACACAGTACTCCTTTCGTATTTTGAGCGTCACAATAAAGCTGAGTACTATTCTACAATTTACGTTCTCATTACTGGTGCTTTACTATTGCTATTGTGTTAAGCTTTTTTATTTTTTTCCAAAATATGATGAGTACGTTAAGCCTAAGGTTGAAGTGAGGGGTACTTCGTTATAAACTCAGCTGAATAACTAACGTTCATATGGACCATAAAGTTGCATTTCAAACAGGGCTGCTCCCATTGTAAGTCTATAATTAGTGTGAACAGAATGTAGCGATAATCAATAAACTTTTCGCTTCTAATGTGCGTCAATCTGCACGTTTCGAAGATAAAAAACACAGAAATAAAAAAAGGGTTATCGATCACAAATTGTATTTTAACAACGTCTCAACTGTTTGATCTGCCAAAATGATAAAGGAATAAAATCAGTGCAAAAGGAATACTCCAGGTAAATGAGTAAATTGCATAATTTTTCGTACAAAACACGCAAGCAGAAGAAGAGTACAGTTGTGACACTTTATCATGCAAAATACATATTACAGAAGAACAAGCAAGGCAGCAGGACAAGCATGAGGTCATTGACATCCCAAATATGCATACATAAAATATAAACATCCATGCACGTAAACTACACATGCATAAACACAGTGCAATGTCTTCAAGCAATAACGTTAAGCTATAAAATTCAATGACAGGGCATACGCAACAATATTTACAAGTGGACGGCTATTATAATGCAACATAGACAATACTAAAGTCCAAAGCAAATCATTTAAAGCAATGTGTGCACGCAAAATATGAAACATTTGGCTAAGGTAAGCAATGCAAATCTACAAGTAGGAATATTGCCAAACAAGAATTAGAGTCAAGTGCATTATAAATAATTATACCTTTATTACCCTAGGAATTTTTTAAGGCCTTGTTATGGTGAATATTTCTCTATTGTGAAGTTTGCTTACTCCACTTTTGGCGCAAGTGACACCATCAATGGAGTTCTAAGCGAACACCTAGTGCAAACAACTCTGTGAAATTTCAAGTCCACACTTGAAGTGCATGAATCAGAGGTTAGCTTCTCACGGATATGTCCGACGCAGAGCTAGTTAATAAATATATTCAGTGGGGTCAGAGTTTCAGCCATGAACACAATGTGCAGCGGGCTGACAGCAGCACTGAAATATTCTTAAGTTGAGCTTCGTTGTGTTGAATTAATAATTATATAATACACAGAACTGGGGTCGGCCCCACGACGCCAATTTAACTGGGTTTTCCTGCTGTGTGACCTTTTTCTAGTAGATTTACTGTCAGGTGCTCTACAGCCGTCTACACGTCAATAGAATGCAAGTTTGATATCCGCTTCCTTGATTTAAAAAAAATTTAAATACTAAGAGAAGTAAAATAAAATAGCAACCAGAGTAATTACAGTAAACATTTCGACAAAAATACTTATATATATACATATATAATATATTCCTGTACTAGTACAGTAATAACTGAGATGGCCGGGGGACCGATGGCCTTAATGCCTATAATAAATGGGTCAGAACTGCTAGCCCTACACCATCCAAAAAAAATCAATAAGGCAAGCTGAGCTACATATTCAAAGTTATCGCCATCAGAAAAAGCCCAGCTTTGTAAATTCTTATCAAACCACAATAAAGTATCTGTTATACAATGTTGTTCAACTGTAAATAAACTACATTGTGACCCGAGGTGATATACATATGTGCTAACAATAATACATAACTATATATAATATCATTAAGTAAATGCGAATATATGACGTGGCGATAGAAAATAAGATTTGTTAACATTACAGTGTTATTTAATTAACGTTACAATTTTAAATTCCTCCTCGATCTTTAATACACATCGTCCTTCATTATTACTGCCAGTGAAAGTAAGTAAAAAAATGCGCTCAGAATCTCGTCTGAATTACTTCATCTCTGATGTATGCTATCCTAAACTACGAGCGGAGACCGAAACAGACAATAACTAGAGCCCTCTGAGAGCGCATACCTCCGCCAAGCAAAGCAACGGTAACGAAAAATTCATAGTGGCTCTCAAACCATGATTTTCTATGTATTAACACCAAAATCTAATCATTCGTGCCTTTTCATAGTATCAACAGTTGCTGCGATTTTCTTGAAGATCCGTTCGTAACTTTATGAGTTATGCGGCTAACAATGTTAATGACAAGCATAAGTCAAACCCACAAACGGACCAATCGATCTGCACCAAAATTTAATCATCTATGTCTTTTAACATTACTAAAAACTCCTGTAAGTTTCATAAAATCCATTCAGAACTTTTTGAGTCATTGGGCTAACAAGCATAAAATTAAACACTGCAACAAACATACAGATCATCACATAAATTTAGCCATTTCCTTTTTCGTAACAAACCTAATAAATCATGTAAATTTCATAAAAATCAGTCTATAAAGTTTTGAGCTATGGCACTGAGAAAAAATAGGCTGACAAACCAACAAATAAACGGGTGGACCGATTTCCACCAAAAGTTAATTATGTGTTACTGTTAAGATACCTAACAATCCCTGAAAATTTGAGTTAACTTTTTGAGTTAACTTGGTGACAGACAAATAAACAGACAGACAAACACGATAAAAAAACCGCCTTGGCGATGGCAGGTAATAAATCAGATGCCTTAATACTACGACGACCAGAGAAGCTTCGGTACTATTAACAATTCCGTTGTTACTGCTCCTTAAGCTCTTCATCTTAAATTTAGAAAAGGTTATGAACAATGGAATATTCCACCAGTCAATCAACAAGAGTCAGTCAACCTGCAATTAACATGCTAGCTCTTTCATATTATTATGTTAATGTGATCGAAGAACATTGCTCGATCCAGGTGAAACCTTCACTGTTGTTCTTGAGAAAACATAATATGGTAGAATTTAAAATGCGAGAGAACTTAGTGTAGACCGTCACGGCACTAACTCGTGAAGACTCTGTGAAAGAGAAATGGGCACAGGGTTGTAGTCTACGGCTTATCTAGTAGTCATGATAAAGATATAACACCAGAATTTTTTGCACTCACGGTTGTAAGCAGTTATAATCTTATACATAAATATATGAGTCGAAGTATGAGATGTTTCTAAATTTTTTTACAGAAAACTACAAAAGTTCCACGTTTGTTGAAGACTATAAAAATTAATACAAGATTCGATTTGGTCATCGGCAGCCCATACACAAACTGACTGTTACAACACTAGCGGGTATAGAATAGTAAGCAACATACCACACATTTAGCAAGGCAATATTTGGTTAGTAAAGGGTTATTTGAAATTCTTCTACGGAAAAAATACCTTGCACGAACCACACACTCACACACACACACGAACGCCACGCATATGTACACACAAACTGCTTACCATCGCTTGACAGAAGGACCGAACTAGCGTACTCCAGCAGCGTGGGGTCGATGTCAGTGGCTCAAAACGAATGTTCTCCAGCAGTAGAAGCAGAACTTGGCATTTCGAAAATATATTTACTTTTTAGTGCTGCATTTCTGTATAAGAAATCGACTCCCTCTTCATAACGGTTAGGACGGGCGATGAGCCCTGGTTTGATGATGCCTGTAGGAGGGCGCACCAGTTAAAGCGGGAGGAATATGCCCGTTGGCGTACTAGCCGGTCTGCTGTTGACGTTCAGCTTTTCAGGAAACAACGGCGTCTGGCTGGTGCTACTTATGAGGAAGCGGAGAGGGAACACAATTTGAGGTCCAGAGAGTTGTTAGCCTCGTCTGTTAGCGCCCATAAGTGGTGGTCCACCTTGAAGAGCGCTGTGCTTGGTGTGAGCTCTTCTGTGCCTCCTTTAATTGGTACTGGTGGTGATCTTGTTGCGGACCCCGCTGCCGAGGCGGACTTTTTGTTGCGCTACTTTGATGGGAAGCAGAGCCGGGACCAGGTGCGCATTACTTTAGCATGTGATCCCGAGCCGAGGTTCTCCGGTTTTGCTTTCAGCTCCTCTGAAGTGCACCGCCATCTTCTTAACCTGGACCCCTATGGGGGCACTGATCCATCGGGTATGCTTCCTTTCTTCGGAAGGTGGCTGCTGTGCTCGCAGCCCCGCTTGCTTCCGTATTCCGTCGAATGTTGCGGCTGGGATCTTTTCCGGAGTGCTGGCGTGTTGCCCATATGACGCCTGTTCCGAAGGGCTCGGTTTCATCCCGTACCTCTGATTATAGACCCATCTCGATCACACCTGTTTTGTCGAAAGTTTATGAGAGGTTGGTTGCGTCGAGAT
>LQNS02276883.1:19446316-19465130 GCA_001587735.2 Parhyale hawaiensis | reverse complement strand
GTGAGGCACACGAGCTCTTTGATCTTGGTGTGCTGACTCGGCAGTTGTGTGTGCATGCTCGGCGCCGTGGCGGAACTGCTTTCCTCAGAGATGAGGGGGGTGGGGGGTCTCGGGTTATTTGTTCCTTCCGTCAAAGTGGCGCCATAGTTCGTAACCCGAGGGCGACTGCGACTACACCTGCTCGTCTGGGGCCAGTTGGCCTATACCCGCAGCACAAACCAGTGTATGTGGTTTTCCCAGGTGAGGGTGTGGTCTAAGTTGACTTTACCTTTACCTTTATTAGACGACATTGAAAAAAAAAATCAAGGCATAAGACGCTTTTCTGCAGTTTTGCTGCTGAGTAACAATTACTTTTTATTGGCTTTTTGTATTTTTCTACTCAAAACGTTAAAATCCACGCGGGTCAGATTCGACGAATACTAGTGAGTAAAATTCTTGTAACAGAACGAACGGTCTAGGAAAGAATGTTGCGTATAAACCTCAATTGAGGATGTGTGTGCTATATCTAGCATCAGTTGAAATTAACATATAGCTCACCTACACTGAATGTGTATACATAGCGAATCTCTCACAAAAGGAATGCTGATTACTAAAAAAAATTGCGTTAGACAGCTTACATGCGAATCTTATTGATAAAACTCTAGATTCATTGCGCACTACCAATGAAATCTTCATCTAGCCAAGACCATCACTCTAGCACAGACACCTAAATTAATGCTACAGATCCAGCCAAGGTTCAAGGTCACAATCACACAACCAGGCGCCTTCCGCAGTGTCTCGGAATACCTCACTTCAGAGACGGAAGTCGGACTGCGCCTAACTCGATGATTTCCTGTCCGCAGCGCCGGAAAATGCGGAGGCTCCGCAGACGCCCGTCGTGTGATGGCAGACGTGGGGAAGATCAAACGTCGCAGCTGTAATTTGGTCTGCAGACTTGCAGGCCCGTAATTAATTTATCTCTTTGCTTCTGTTTTTCGGAAGCAGCTGCACGCGGACATGTTCTTCATTCTATAGAAAATGTGCAGATAGGATCTCCTTGTATGTATGGAGAAAAATATGAAGCATGTCAGAATTGCTCGCTTTGTATATTTTTGCAGAGTTACATTGTGTCCTCAATTTACATTGCAGAGTTATGGTGTTTTCTAAATTTACATCACAGAGTTGAGTTGCGGTATTTTCTAAATTTACACCGGAGGGTTAGGGCATTTACTAAACTTACACGACAGCTGAGGCGTAACTAAGGGGGGACGAGGGGGGACAGCTGCTCCCGAGCGCAGCATCTAGGGGCGCCAAACTGAGGCCGGAATATAACCTAATCCTAATAGATTACTAAATATGTTTGCGACCAAATAATATCATTAGCGTATCATTGCGTATTATACTGCGCCCTTTTGGCCAGTGCACTCCGGGCGCACTATTGCTTTTTTCGGGAGGCAGAGTTTTTGAAAAGGCGCACCAAGCAGATGCACGTTACCATTCGCACAGGGTTGCCACTCATGGGCTATTTCCAATTATTACTGTTTTCTGCTTCTGTTCTATCGAGAGTGACACATCTTCGCAAATTGATACCATTCAAGAGACAATAGTCAATGTGCAATTGCCATAATTTGCTGGATATATTGCAGTTACACGCTAGCCATCATATTATGCGGCATTCAGTATTTGTCCATCAAGTGACAAATTGGAGTACTCCCTCTGCAAAATCAATGCAAATTTTTTTAATGCCTTCAGCATCGGAAGCTGATTCACGACCTCAAGCTTGAAGATCAATTTCATAAATCTGCAGTGAATTATAACAAGGTGCTAGAGAATCCTCACTGAGGCCAGGTACTAGAATATTGCCATAGCATGGTACTGCCACCTGGCAAAAACGCATGCAGTTACATGCAGTATGTTAGAGCGCTGCACTCGCCGACGCTACAGTGAAATTCCAGAAATATCGACAGGTACGCTGTTCGGTTTGACACAGAGTCAAAGTTTCAAAATGATATGTTTTACGGCATGCTTGTTTCCTCTGTCTCTGTAAAACTTTTTCTTTGGCTGCCGCGCTATAGGAAGTCCTGAAGAAGCACAAATTAATTTTGTACCGATTGAGTTTAAGACAATCTTGAGATTGAGATTGACAATCTTGAGTAGGAAGCTCTAGCCAACGTCTTGATGGTCCAAGGCCCTGCTGTCGACCAATCAACTTCTACCAAACTGGCGAAATCAAATAGTGTCAATAATAATTCATTTATTGTCGAAGTATGCTTGCGACTCATGATGTAACTACCAGCCAACAATTTGGCTTTCGTGCAAGATCTAATACTACATTGGCGATATTTCATCTAGTGACTGATTTATTAAAGTATTTTCACGATAAATCATAAGGGGTTTGTCTCCTTTTAGACAAGCGGAAAGCTTTTGATACGGGTGATAAACAATTGTTGTTAAGAAAAAATTCAACACTATGGTATTCTTGGGACAGCGAATGCATTATTGGCGAGCTATTTATCGACTCGTGACCAAGATGTAGTACGTAATGCTGTTAAAGCTCAAGTTTTACCCTTTAAAATTGGAGTCCCTCAGGGAAGCGTGCTAGAACCGTTGCTATTCCATATTTTTAGTAACGATATAACTACTCTTGGTATGAAGTATGTTCTGTTTGCAGATGATGTAGAGTTCTACACTAACAAATGCAATTTTCTCTCAGCCATAACTGATATTCAACATATTCTAGGTAAATTGTCGCAATAGTTAATTCAAAATAGATTGATTGCCCAAGAGGGTAAAACTAAGCTGATGTTGTTCACTCCATGTTCTCGTCTTGACATAGCCTACCGATGATTCATTTCAACGGTAAAGTATTGGAATGGGGTCTCAGTTTCGATCGATATCTTGGTTTGATTCTTCATGATAAACTTAGTTTCAAAGCATACGTTGAAGAGTTAGGCCGAAAGTTCAGTAGAGTTGATGGTATAATGTATGCAGTGTCTAATTATGTCGATCGAGATTCCTTTAAACAAATTTACCAGTCATGGCATTAGCTTATTCCTTGTTAATTCAAATATCATCATCTTGGATGCAGCCCCTCATTGTTACATTCGTAAACTGGAAGTAGTGCAAAATAATATACTAAGGCGAATACTTCGTGTTAAACGAGATCGGAATAATATACCGTTGATGAATCGTAGTGATATGTACGGCAATTTAAAATGTTGCAATTTCAAGATGTGTATAACTCTTCGCTTCTAACATTTTTCCTTTCGCTCATACATAACCATCCTCTTGTCCTTCTACAATATTACGGATCACTCGTACTACAACAAAACTACGAGATGAGACGCTCCATTCTCAATCTTCCAAATGTGCGTGTTGATGTAAAGAAACGTTCAACTATTTTTCAAATAGTATCACTTGTTAATCGAATTCCAACTCACCTATTAGATCCTATATCTAATGACGCATTTAAAAAACGGTATACAGATTAGGTCATGCAATTGTATTAGTCTAACACACTCTAACTTGTTACCCAAAAAATTTCGCAACTTTTCTATGGGTTATGCAGATATATTACTGTACGTATATTGTACTCAGAAAGTTTTCATTATTGTAATGTATATCTGGGGGAATAAATCTGCCAATCCTATCAACTACACGTTTTTACTGGTAGCTCACAATGCCGTCGACTTCTGTTACCATTCCCCCTTGATATGCTGTACACATGTTTCTTGACTTCTTCTAGTTTCGAGGTCTCCCTTTCCAAGATTTTCTCTGTTTTGGGACTCGCTCTACGAAGAGTTCTACAGTAGTAGTGGGGATTGCCTTTCTACTAGACGAGGGAATTCACGAACCAGTACGCGCGGTCTTTCCACTTGGCAAGTGGGTCGTCAAGCTGACTTTACATATTAACAAGGTGGATGCCTGCTCTTTACCACGGAAACTTATTCTCTGCTTATCAGGATTGTAGCATCAGCGTTTCTGACACTTCGAGGGTGATGACCTAACGAGAACTGGAACTGGTCTAAGTCGCAGCCATAATAATATGGCCTTGCATCTTTTGCGGTGCAGCTTTTTCAATCTGGGCGACAGCAGTACCATACTCCTCTGGGGGTAGCGGACACTTTTATTTGCAGTAGAAATCAGTGCAGTGCTTGTGAGTTTCCTATTGGGGAGAAGATTGTGGCCAAGTTGACTCCAGCTTTACTTTTGCGGAGCGATAGGCGACCTTTTTAGGTGGTACCGAAACCATAATCGAGAACTATGTAGAATGAGATGAAAAGTCTTCAAAAGCTTTTATTTTATTAAATTTCAGTATATTTTAAATGGAAACTATTTTGTGCTTTAAGAACAGATCGACTTCGATAATATGAAAAAGTATTGAGGCATAGGTGAAGAACAAGTTAATTAAATTCTGGGTTTCACGAGCCAAAGGCTTGTAAAATGGATCATGTGTTCTCTATGAAGAGCATGTTTGACAGGATTATGCTTATTTTACCTACATGTTGCAGCTAGCTACCTGCGTTAATTGCCGTGCACTTGTTAACGGTTCGTCTCATAAGGACGTTTAAGGACTACCCAATCACTACCTCTAATGACGCGTTCTACTGGGTCGATCTAAGCCAAACCCACTCGATTTAACTTATCCGAAATTTCCTATAAGTGCCCTGGTTTACAGTTTCAGGCGTTGACCCTTAATCGATTACGTGTGATACTTTCAAGAACTGAATCTTCCTCCGCAAAATGGAATTTTCACTCGGCTCAACGTGATCGAGTTGTTTCTAACGCCTACGCTACGATTCCGAGAAATCAAATCGAAATTTCTATGTACAGTTCCCGACAAGTTGATTCAAGAGGGCTTGACTTAGATCGACTCTGACAACCCAACGTGCTCTCATTCTCTTCCTACCCAACTCATATTGTAATGCACATTTTATTCGTTCATACACGTAGTACTCCTAGCTAGGTGGTCCTCAATGGACTAACATTATCAGCAGAAAATTCACTCTACATTCAGGTATGATGTCTTTAACCGAATACACCTTAAGCATATCGCACTTAAAGTTTTAGTTGCCGCAATATCAGCACAGTAGTTGATACTTTAGGTTTGGTTTATGATTCAGTGAGACATATAAAAAACACTCCTTCTCCCTATATTATCACAATTATGGCTTTGTCCCTGGGCGCCAAATAGCCTATGCACGCCCCTGCTCGACAGAGTTAAGTCTTCAACATTTAGACTGCAGACTTATAGGGTATTGTCTAAATTTGCATTAAAGAATTACGGAATTTTCTGAATTTACACGTAAGAGTTAGGGCATTTACTCAACTTCTGCGACAAAGTTAAGGCATTTTCCAAATTTGCACTGAAAGCTACGCATGGAATTTGTTAAATTTACACAACAGAGTTTCGGCATTTACTAAATCTACGCCGCACAGCGTGGCATTTCATATATTAGTTAAATAACATGCATATCGCTGTCTTTCCTTAGCCACCATACCAGCCCAGCTTCAAATAGAATAATTGTTGCCATTTACGAGACAAGCTAGAAGCAATGAAGAATACAACAGTTAAATTGTCTTTGTTTCGTCTGAATCTATACTAAGTATCTAAACTTTAACCTTCGCCGCCATGCTTTCCTCGTGTGGGATATTACAAGCAACGTTATTCCTAGGAAAATAATGTTCTTAAGCAGGCAGTAGAGTGTTCACTTTGTGTTGCTTGTGTGCCAGGAACTCCAGCAGAATTGCTAGATTTTCTCAAGTATGTATGGTTTCATATAAAGGTTTATTTTCCATACATAGGATTATCCCTTCATGTACACAGTACCTTCATACACTGGCGATATTAGCTACATATAGGTGCCTACCACCCTTCGTTAATACACCTTCGATAGGTGCCAACAACAAATAATTCTCTGTGTTTATTCACGCTCTAAGATTACCGTTCTCGTTCACAAAACATTATATGAACGTTGCACACGTGATGCATGTATTATGAGAAAAGGGGCTAAGTATTTTAGCAGCGAATACCTCGGTATCTCAGCAACAAGGTACAGCCACCGTGCACGAGTCTGGCAAGACACACTTGGCATTTGCCAGCAATAAAATGTTGCGCGAATCGATCGAGTGAACAACAGCTGTGGTGCGAGTGAGGTGCCGTGCTACTGCGCGTGCGGTCTTTCTGCTGCGGCGTGTGAACGCAAAATAAAAAGTAGATCGAGTGTGGCTCGATTTCGTAGAGAATTTAAACACCATGAGCTTATATATTTAATTAACCCATTAGTGGACAGCGTGCAATTTCTTTGGAGGAATAATGATATTCTTATGTGGAAGAAAGAAAGATACTTTGTCTGTTAATGGGTTAATGTGATGAAGCTAAGACGTCTTCGAATCTGATCCGATTAGTTTCTAAAAAATTGACTGAGAATTCAAGTCTGTGCGTTCGATTCGTTACTATGACTCATAGTTCTGGTGCTAATCGCCTCCGATTACGATTGAGATGATGAAGTAGTACTGAATTTTCGGTTGACTCAAGCCGATCAGTCACTCTCGCTGTTATCTCAAGCGGAAGTGGCCTGCGATTAGGGCCGGAAAAGCGATTCAACGCCGGGAATTGGACGCTAAGACTTAAATTTCCTGCCAAGTTTAAGCTTATTGGGACGTTCGATTGAGCGCCGAAATTAAGCCTCTGAATCTTGGCTTGCTTGTCCGGAACTGGAGACAGCAACTTCTGCTTCGTCAGGCCGACTCGTGTTACAGGCGTTAGAAGCAATTCTTCTCTGTTGAGCCGGCTGTAAACAATTTTACGAAGTAAAACTGAGTTGTTGCAAGTCTCGCCAGTAAATGACAAGAGTTAACGCTTGAAACTCAAATCGAAGGATCGAAGCCAGCGTACCCGTTATATGTTTCGTACAAGTCAAGCCTCGTAAGCTTAATTTTACTGACCAATCGCACGCACCCTGTGTGTAAGTTGGAATATCGTACATATATTAAAATGTCCCCAAGCTAAAATCATTGAATAGCAATAACGAATAAATATATATACTTGCAGCCAACGGAAAAGAAAAAATACTGCCGGTAAAGTACGTGTGGCTTAGCCTGTTGAATGCACAGTATGATGTCGCTTAGTATGTATATGTTCTACAGGAATAAATCTCTGGTGAATTAAGTCTTGTTTTATTTGTGGGATAAGTGATATCAGTTGGTGAATATTGGCTTGGCGAGTGTACATTATACCTCCATCGGGCGGCAATGGCAATAAAACGCTTTCGTAAGAATAACGTAATGGAAGTAACTATATCATGTTATTTCCTCCGGGAGGGTTTAATAATGCTCTTTGAACCCATTACCTATAAAATAGAATCTGTAGTAGTTACGAAAAACTGTTGCCGTTTGAGCGTACATTTGATTCAAAATCAGCATGCCTCAAGAAGTTAACAAATTGTACGTAGCGATTTGTCTTACATACATTCTCACCTAGCTTGCATTCATAGCATTTCAAAATACTAGGTACACTCTTCTGTATACACAAAATAAACTCTGCACACACACCTAATGTTCATTCACCTCACACAAAATTTAGTACCGGTACCGAACAGTTGGGAAAATCACAGACACCTGCACACCTGGCGGCCGCGTACGCAACTGGTGGGAATTAATGAGGTGACTCAACTGGAACATACGCCAGCAGTATTAGTGGCTTATAGTTACTAAAGTGAGATGTGCTGCACATTGTTTCCAAACCAGGATATATTAAATTCTTTTGTGAATTACAAGACTGCTTCTGACGTAGAAATGTCAGTCAGAATTTTCTGGCTTGCGAAAAAAAATTACGAATGCCCTAGGAATGTTGCGTAGGTACCTATTGTCTATATGATAGATTAGAAGTAAAGTACTAACTTCAATACCATAGAGTCACAGAATAGAGATACTCTACGTTCCTTCCATACTCTAGCTAACATTTAGGTATAGACCTTTAAAGCTACAAAAACATTGCTTGCAGATTTATCACCTTTGTTTTATCTTAGAAATTTTCAGGTATAAACTATCAATACTGTAAAACCCATAAAAATACTTTGTGCACCCACCTCCCTTTTATTTTCATGCAAAGAATCTTATAGATTCATGATACAAGTCTCGGACACATGGGGAAACTGCATATACACACACTACTCGATCATACAATTCAAATTAGTTCATGCAGGAAGCATTAAGATACCATGTTGAACTTTATAGTGACTATGCTGATATATTTCACTGTAAAATGTAACTTACATCTGCCTTAAAGGATTTTTTAATGCAAAAATACTGTATGTTGTCTGTATGCAATACGCCTGTCAAACCTATCAAAAAGCACATAGGAATATTGTTTATATACCTCCTTGCCACAAAGTTCTTAGGAATTTCCCAGGACATAAGGTACCTATAGCATCAGATACAAGGTGACTTTGCATTTAAACACACCCTTCCTTACACCTCCTCGGAGCCTCCCAAAATGAAGTTCATCTATGGCAGCCTCAGACAAGTTAGAACACCACTGTGTATATACCGTGCACCCACCGCCCGTTACTGGCCCGTATATAAGTAGCAACAAGTATCCCTTAACACAGTGAGGAACATTTTCAGAACACATAGCTCATGTCTCAGCCTTTGCCAAAGGCGCTCGTTATGCTGCTGACAACAGAGCAGCTATACGCGGTACTGTGACTAACGAGTACAGCGTTAAATGTTGCAGCTGTGAGCGAACGAACGAACCGCTACAGCTGATGGCAGGCACAGAATAAGGACAGTTCACCAAGGATATAAAAAAATAGATATTTCTTATGACTCTGTACCTAATGAAAGTTGTCAGTTATTGTTATAGCCTGGTTTTAGAAAACTCACAAAGGGAGCGGATTCAGTGTACGACTTACAAAATAAATGCTTAGGGAAATATGATACAATAGAACACAAATAATTGTCCAATCAGAGGCACTCCGAAAATGTACAAGACAAATAAGCCCAGAACTCAGATTTGTACAGACTGCTATTTAATTCTAGCTAATAATAGTTACAAATAGCAATAGCAGATAAAGGTTTTATTCTTACAAATAAGGAAAGCTATGACTACTAGTAACCGCTACGAGCTGGAGATATCGACCTGTGTTTGAAGAATAATTGATGCTGAACGCAACGGTCAAAACCGTAGGACAGGTGTAGGTGGAAAAAGGAAACTTGTGTACGCTCGAGAAAATATTTTGAATGTGCATACCTAATAGCAGTTAGTTAATATACGCTAGTGGCAGATATAGATAATGCAACCATCATACAGATTAAATTATTGCAGTGAGTGTAAAAATAACAACGGTTCTTTGATTCACAAGTGCAGCATAATATTACGTAACTGGAGGAGCACTAACCATTATAACCTGGTGGCGGAAAATCACAAGGAAACGTTTTCAGGGAAAGATATATGCATATAAATATCCTTATGAGCTCGTATAATACGTTCCTAGTACCGGTCTGTAATGATGTTCAGTTCTTTCGGAGCTATTCTCGAAAATTTTCCTATTTCTGCTCCTTCCTTTGCAGTGGTTATTGTAACCACTAACAAACAATTGCATTAAAAACAAAAATCCCTTGCAAATATGGCATTAAATTGGTAATTATTGAACCGCTGAGATAAATTTCCTATGCGAATAATGAAAAAATTCCTTCAAATAGGGAATTAAATCTGTTATTATACAACCACTAAGAATAATTTTCTATAAAAATTTGAAGAGAAAACGCCTGCAATAGCCACGATTCAGAAGACAGGAGGTAAAATGATACACAGAGCAGCAAGAGACAATGTTTGAGCATTAAAGCCAAATAAATTAGAGCCAGTCCCGCGTGAATGACTATGTATATAAATGTAATCCTGCCTCTTGGCTACAGCTGGCCCCCATTGTGGCCCGTGGGATAAATATACCTGAGGAATTAAGGAAAGAATCGCGACACAGAACAGAAGAATCTTGTAAGGTAGCCAGATTGCAAGGTAAAATAGGTGAAAAGAGAAGGAATAAATAATTAACTGTGTAACTGTGCTTTTTCAACCGGCCGCAGTGCATGCAGCCACAAGCTCAACGTAACCGAAGAATTTCACAATAAAAATATACATAAATTGTTTTGTATATGAAACACACAGCTTGCGCTGGCAGTAAAGCGTTGCCTTGAATTTTCTTCTTGACTGAAGTTTATACTCCAATAAAATCATTAAAAATGCGCAATGCCCATTAATATCCCAGGGAGAGAGAAAGCGTCAGTAGGAAAAAATAGGAAGCCAAGCAAATTTGCTATCTCGCAAATAAAAGTATCGAGAAAAGAAGTTTAAATTCAACATAGGAGTTACTATAGTCAGCAGGATATACAGACCTTATATACATATAAGTAGTGATTAATAATTAAAAAAACATGATTTTATAAGCGAGAGAAGAGCGAAGCAGAGAAGCTGGCATAAGATTATGAAATTTAGTAAGAGGTAATAGGTGATAAACAGGATAGTTAACTGTAAAAAAGGGTTAGAGACAATTTTTTTAATAAAGTGACAGAAAACTGGAAAAAAGATAGAAACAATATGTGATAGACATGCAGAAGAAAATACGAACGATATGGCAGCATTAATCAAGATTAGTTAGTAAATGTTTACTTAATCTGTAGTACACAAATTTGCATTTTATGCGCCGATTTGCGTTGCTGCATTTGAAATCAAATAAAATATTTCATTCCATTTGGGTACTATTGGTAAGTATACATATATAGCAAATATACGTGAAAATTCTTCAAATACCTGTAAACATAATAAACTCAAGTGCCATTTTTTACCTGTAAATACGCATCATCTAACTGTTAAATTGTTGCGGTGGCCGTGAGGTTTCATATTATTTTAAACATATGTATACAGTAGACCAAGATGCACGCCTCATATACGAGTACACATTATTCTCGCTATATGCGAAAGGTTACGCTTATAGGCTGGCACAATTGTGACTATTCCACTAATTCTTTTTTATTAAGCGAGAAAAGCTGCTCTTATGCGATGTACGTGGGAGCCAATGCCTCTATATACTGTAATACCTTGGTTATACTTTATTTGCAGGGTTTTTCATCGAGATTATTATAATGTACCATATACTGTTCTATTCTTTAGTTGTGCTGTAGTGCAGCAATATTAAGAAAAAGTGCCAAATGCACCAATTAGAGAGGTAAATTGGGCCATGGAGCGTAACTCGTTTGATATAACGTAGATAGATTTGATTATGCGATTTCACCTAATGCGATCTATTTTTTTACGGGACCGTAACCATCGCAGAGCACGAGAATCACAGGTATAATAGTGGTAATTCTATCGTACTCTGTTGTGCACGTCGTCTTTATTATATGCTTTGTTCATTATGTTTTATGTAATGAACATAAGGAGCTCTAACATATACATTGTGCTATTTACACAAAATGCACCTAACATAGAATATGATGCACCTGAACATTAACACTAACACCATACTTGACAGCGCACTCTACCTGCTAAATAGGCCCCGAAACTTGTAAATGAAACCTCAATAAAATATTTTGTAACTAACATGGGTCCGGACCATCAACAAGAAAAGAATTAGTTGTGATGATGCAAAGCGTGGATTTATCAGCTAAAAATACAGTTTTTCAAATTCAGGGAAGCGTGAGAGACTGTAATTGAAGTTTAAATCGCCAAAATTATCTTTATGATCAACATAATTTATGAATTTCTCCGAGGGCCTATACTCATAAATTTGCAGTTCTTGGTAGCGAATACATTCTTTGCGTCGCTAGAAATAGTTTGTTCTCTGCTGGTGGTGGCTTTGCTACTTAGAAAAGGTTTTACGGAAGTTGCTTCAGTCAGTCGTAGCACTTATTTAATTAAGCAGAGGTGGGCTGTCAGCTATAGTGTAGTGATCTGTAAAGTGTGGTACGTGTGTGCCATCCATAATGTGTGGATTCATACATACGGTTTACTGTGTGCAACATGAACAATACTTGTAATATTACAACATACTGTGCAAGTGTGCAAATAACATCCATACAATATATTTTACTGGCATACTGTGATATGTGAACAATACATGTGAGATGCAGTAGCATAGTTTGGAAAGTGTGCAATACGTTAATAAGTAACGCAAAATGGGAGTATTTTATTACAAAAGTTTATAGTTTGCATTCATACTGTACGATGTGTGCATATTATTGCAATAATAATAGAAAATATACGTATCAAGAGCTGACAAGTACTTACCTAAAGTTAAGAGCTGCATAACATCCATGCTTAATGATGCTGCCACTACACGAGTGGACGAAAGCGCTATGCTTGCCACCATTGACTCTTCTTCGGTGGTGTGTTCTTCTTAGATTATCTTGTGACTTCGGTGAAAACAAGCAGTACTGGCGAATGGTTTCCTCTTGTCACCATTAACAATATTTTTTTAGTTTTTCCGGGATTACCTCCTAACTTCCGTGGTAGCAAGAAACACTGGTGAATGTTAGTTCTCCTAGGTACCATTAGCGATGTTTTAATTAGTTTTCTTGCATCAACGTCTAAAATTACCTGATGCAAGCGATGTAAATGAGTGAAGGTTGCACCTGACCAGCATCAACAACACTTTACTTGTTATTTTTTGTCAGACTAACTCTTGAATTTAGAAGATGCAAACGAAATTGGTGAAGGGAAGTTGCCTTTTATCCCCATTAAAACTGTTGAATTGATTTTTTTCTTAAATTGGCTTTCAAATTTAGTGAATATAAATGGTTTCGGTGAGTGATAGTTTTTGGTTGTCGCTATCCATATTATTGAACTTCATATTCAAACAACATCATTTTACTGTATTAAACACAAACGACAAGCGCTCGTTGCCTTATTTAACACTGATCAGTATGATAATTGCAGTTAGATTTACAACTGCGGTATTCCAGTCAAAAACTATTAGCCGATCATCTGATTGTAAAGATTTTGTAAAATGCGTCCGTTATAGACATAGGATAAGAACCTATATTTTCCGACAGGGTATTCAGGCTCCTACTACTGCCAGTGCCACACTGTAACTGTAACCGGAAAATTCCTAAGTTTTACTTCAGTACAATATGAATATCGATGATTAATACATTTTTCTCTCCAGCGTATGAAGCAAATTAGCCTGGGACCTCACTTATCACAAGTCAATAAAACTTCATCAACTGCTACCTCATGCGCAGGAGATGTTGATGAACCTTCCGATCACAGTCACGTAACTTCCACAGAAGCTGCTGTCATAAACTTCTTTCCAATTTATGATTTTCCTAGTCCAAGACACTTTTCAATTATTGGTTATTAACAATTATGTCTATCTCATCTTTATTAATAGATACTTGTTGCACACGTCTATTACTTATTCTTCATAATAATAGTTATTGTCATTCGTAACTAATATGCTTATTATCAACCATTTGTTTTATTGTCTTTTAAATTATTGCATTTTTCTCATGGTGAATTCTTACCACTGAAATAAACTTGACTGCCACCTTCAGCACAGATTATCACTAACTTCAAGATAATGTCAGCATCGCCCTCACGTTTCCACGAAGTTTTCTAGAAAATTTAAAGTTCGTACATATTCAATTCGAAATGTTACAGGCCTCACGAACAACTGTTTTACAACAGAAAATGTAACTATCTCAGTAACGGATTGTTGTACGAATCGATTAATTCATAGCACAGTCGGCATTGATTTTTCTTTTCTACAACTAACACACTCATCTAAAAACCTCCTACAAGCGTATCTGGAAAAGTGCATCCACTCTACAGTTAGATGTGAACATGTACAACACAATAAACTATTATTAGTACAAAAAATATACTTAGAAACTCTCTTAAGTTGGCTGTATAGTTACTTTTATTTAAACAAAAATAAAAACAAACAAACAAAATTTAATCTGAGATCAATCTTACTGTATTAATTTTACTTCATTGTGAAGTGAACGTGTTAAGTGTCTATCCCCGATAAGAAAATCTTACTGTCAACAGGAGAGAGAGCAGTAGCTAATAACGACTATTTGTCTAAGATTTTTGCCTCGAATGATTGTTTATTATACCTACATGAAATGCTCGAAGTCAGCATTTATCCTGTTTTTTATTATCTTCCCCCTTGTAGCTTCATATCGATAAAACCCAGAGGACACTTTTTGCCAACCAAATAGTTGGAATGAGTGATACGAGTACACCTCAAGTACTCGTCGAGTAACGAATTCCTATTTTATATGCCCTGATACTCTAGACACCAGTAAAGTTTTCTTTGAGTTACATGTCACTTGAATAACAAGGTCAGCGTTTCATAGAACAGTCACAGTTGGGCGCTGCGCATAAATAAATCAATCAAGTCTGAAAATAATGCCTAGGAATCAGCTTAGAAATTCCAATATTATTGGTGCACCAGCCATGGTCAGACACAAAAATGCGTGGATGACTTTCCGATCTCACTAGTGAACAGTTGCTCCAATAAATCAACACACGAAAGAAAAGATTCAAATATATAATACTGAGGTGTCTCTGATCGACACTATAGTTCTGACACTCTTCGGTCGGTTGCAGCCGTGCATTGCTCTAAGGCCAGCGGGCATCTATCAGCAACACGAACCAGTGCATATATATATCCCAATTGGGGTGTGTGCGCGTTAACGCTAACTTTACCTTTATTACACCCATGCATATGTATAATAAACATTCGGGCTCGTGGTTAAGTCTACAAGCACCAGCGTACTCACTAAATTTAGTATCAAACAATACTATTCCCAAGTGAGACCGATGCTCCATTAAGTCCTTGGAGAGTTATTTTAACTAGTGCCTCCTGTAATTACGGGACCCTGGAATGTAAGGGAGCTGCCGAAAGGTCTGCTAGATCGATGATTCAGAGAACTATCTAAATGTCATGCGGTGCCGAGCTTCCGTGAAGAATATGTGTGTAGACCATAAATAAAACCAAACTATCTGTATCATGGACAGATGGTTGGATACAACTGAAGCATGAGAGAAGAGGGAGACGCAGTGTTTATTATAGCAATTTTTGCCGAATCGAAAATATTTTTAAAGATAAAACCACTTTCGATTGGCACGTTGCGAGGGAGATAATCGGAACCGGTCAGCTTTCCATCTTGTCCGGAACCTAAAATGAAATTTTCTAATCATTTTGTTTAATCCATTTTCAGGCTGTAATTGCGAAATGATTACACATTAGTCAAACTCAAATTCTTATTCCAAGAGATTAAGTAAATCGTTTAATTGGCATTGGATGAATTGCAATGAGTACAGATAACACATTCTACCAAGAGACTTTGGCTAATCTGATTCTCGACTACGAGAGTCATCCAGGCTCCCCCTCTTTACCCTGTTTTTTAATTCTGTCTTTCCTACCGCTCTCCTATAAGTTTTGATTAAGTTAAAAGTATCGTTGCGTAGCTCAATTTTGATGCTGAGACATTAAGTCTTTAATCGCTCGTGTGCCGAGTGCCTTGCATGGAAATTTTCTCCGCCAAACTTTGTGACGTCGAAACCATAACAAAACTAGAGCACTCTGAGAGCGCATACCTCCGCCAAGCAAGGCAACGGTAATGAAAAATTAAAATCGGCACTGAAACCATGTTTTCTTTGTGCCAAATCCAGAATCTAATCATTTAAGCCTTTTGATAGTTTAATCACCTTCTGCAATTTTCTTGAAGATCCGCTCAAAATATTTTGAATTATGCTGTTAACAAACATTATAAAAAAACAAAAGTCAAACATAAAAACGAACCAACCGATCTGCACCAAAATTTGCAAATTTATATCTTGTATCTTCATTAAAAACTTCTGTAAATTTCATAAAGATCCCATCAGAACTTTTTGAGTCATTGCCCTAACAAGCACCAAACAAACCACAGCGACAAACACACGAACGAACCAACAGATCATCACAAAAATGTGGTCATTTTCTCTTTCTAATAACTCTTACGAACCACGTAAATTTCATGAAAATCCCTTCATAACTTTTTGAGTTATACTATTAACACAAATAAGGAAGACAAACAAACAAACGGATGAACGGGTCATCACCAAAACTTAAACATCTGTTCCTCCTAACATATTTAACAATTTTTGTAAATTTAATCCAAATCCATGCATTACTTTTTGCGTTATTTTGACAACAGACACATAAACAGTGTCACAGACAGAGAGACAAATCCAACGAAAACATAACCTTCTTGGCAGAGGAAAGTATGAACTCGATTGCAATGAAAATATGATTATTATTCTATAATTCTTAAAAGCCACAACGACACTTCACTTTTCCTTACAAAGTGTAAACTCTCAGGCTGAGATTCTGCAGCATATTCTACAATATGTTACTTTCTGTTGATGTAATATGCAATTGACTCTCGACTTCAATTGCATGTAGGTGAGCAAGCCTAAGTATTTTATCATTAAAATCTAAACGATAAGAAATATGTAACTGCTACATCAGATACTACCTACGTTCTATAGCAACAGCAGATAAACTTACAGATAGGTGCTATATAGGCGTCAGTTAACACTTCTCACGGCCGTGACAAACAGATACGGTTTTTTAGGCCGTTCCGCAGCCGATTTTTTCGGCACCTGTAATCACAGACTTTCCTATCGCCTCTGTTTCGGTATTCAGTCAACGATTGAAACCGTTCCCACTCCATAGTACTTCGTGATGTGTTCTATTATGACCAATATCAATGGAAATTTTATTTGGCCATTTGATGTCATACGTTTTGTAAGTCTTTGCTTGAATGAGAGCTGTGACATATCTGCGGTGTTTTGTCGCGCTGGCGGCGTGAACCGTCCTCGTTAAGAATAATGTAACTCTCTGACGCATTTTGGCTACTTTTCTTGGATATAATCAAGAGAATCGCATTCTATACTCTATGTGAATGATTACAATTTATATGAAAAATTATCTTATTTTCGTTTTTGTGTCGTTTATGAAGCTTTGGAAAGAACACAGGCAGTGCCCTAGAGAAGTGATTTACAGAATATTTTCAATGAAACGAATTTTTTATCAATGGATCAGGTTGAGGCCACTCTTTGGCAGTGTATTTGTGTGAAAGTATCATTCACAAACAAGTATTATATACATTCAACAAACAACCAAAGATTATTGCAATAATTTTGAAATTCTTTGCATTTAGTGCTTTGAGGGCTATAAAACTTCCTTAAATTCAAATACGTAAATGATTATCGCTAATATTACATATTAATAGATACACTGACTACCGAATATATCTTCGTATTATTCACAGACCGTTGTTATTTGATACTGTACATTCAAGTACGGTTGTCCGTGTGGTAGACGCACACAAGACACAAACAATATTATATTGCTTTTTCACACCCCTTCCACCNTATGCATCTTTCCCCTGACGACGGCTGAAGCAAATTCACGCCGAAAGCTTGGGCTAGTAAAATTCTTGTCTTGAAGAAGTCATTATTACAATGGAAGCATAAAATTAACCAAGACGTCCTCTATTTTCTTCAATGTTTATTATATATTAAATGATCGAAGTCATCATTTATCCTGTTTTTTTTATTTTTCCCCCTTGTAGCTTCATATCGATAAAACCCAGAGGGAACTTTTTGCCAATCCAATAGAAGGAATGAGTGATACGAGTACACCTCAAGTATTCGTCAACTAACTAATTCCTATTTTACAAGCCCTGATGCTTTAGACACCAGTAAAGTGTTTTTTGATTTACATTTCCCTTGAATAACGAGGTCAGCATTCCATAGAACAGTCAAAGTTGGGCGATGTGCATACAAAACCGAGTCTGAAAATAATGTCTTGGAATAAGCTTAGAAATTCCAACATTATTGGTGCACCAGCTATGGTCAGACACAAAAATGCATGGGTGACTTTCCTATCACACGAGTGAACAGTTGCTCCAATAAATCAACACACGAAGAAAAGTTTCAACAAATATATAATATTGAGGCGTCTCTGATCGACACTATAGTTCTGACAATCTTCGGTCGGCTGCAGCCGTGCATTGCACTTGGGCCAGCGGGCATCTATCAGCAACACGAACCAGTGCATGTAAATATCTCAATTGGGGTGTATGCGCGTTCATACTGACTTTACCTTTATTACATCTATGCATAAGAAACATTCGGGCTAGTGGTTAAGCCTACAAGGACCAGCATACTCACTAAATTAGTATCAAACAATACTATTCCCAAGAGAGACCGATGCTCCATTAAGTCCTTGGAGAGTTATTTTAACTAGTGCCTCCTCTAATTACGGGACTCTGGAATGCAAGCGAGCTGCCGAAAGGTCTGCTAGATCGATGATTCAGAGAACAATCTAAATGTCATGCAGTGCCGAGCTTCCGTGAAGAATATGTGCGTAGACCATAAATGAAACCAAACTATCTGTATCATGGACAGATGGTTGGATACAACTGCAGCATGGGAGAAGTGGAAGACGTAGTGGTTATTATGGCAACCAGTGGACCTGGGCGTGAAAATTTCACGCAATAACCTATACGTTTGCCTAATGCCGCTAGGCCGGTGCGGAATCTCATCTTCTCTTATTTGCTTCTTAATTTTCTTCTTTTCTTCATTGATCCTTTGTCGTGCTGTCATTCTTAGGTCTTCTATATAGACAGGCAGAAGTAACATCTTGAGTAAAACAATCCAACAAACTTAAACAAAATAGCAGCTTATATACAATGTGTTCGCTCTGTAGCAAAGATACCGTTGATACCGTCTTTCCACCTCAAATATCTGTTTCATTTGAGGTGCTCAAATTTTGACCTA
>LQNS02276883.1:19405887-19442431 GCA_001587735.2 Parhyale hawaiensis | reverse complement strand
ACATCAGATACTACCTACATTCGATAGAAACAGCACATAAATTTACAGATACGTTCTATATAGGCGTCAGTTAACACTTCTCACGGCCGTGACAAACAGATACGGTCTTTTAGGCCGTTCCGTAGCCGATTTTTTCGGCTCCTGTAATCACAGACTTTCCTATCCCTTCTCCATGAATCGCAAGCACTTAACGGCCAAAGCTTCCCAGGCCATTTTAAGCTGACTTCGTTTCACTTCCGCTCCATCTATATATTTAAGCTCCGCATATCAGCGGCCATCGATGCTTACGGGCATTCATGACCATCGCTTTGGCGTAGATTCTTCTCCCCCTTCTATTTTATTTCTCCTTTCTTTTTTCTCTTTCGTCTTCTATTTTTTTCTCCTCTCGTTTCTCCATTCCTCTTCATCCTACTAACATAATGGCAATAGCTCATAGAGGGCCGGGGTGTAAGTCCTGGTGTCTCTTTGGGAATGGGCCTCTTGGTTCGTCTTCTGCCGCCTATCTGATCTAATCTAATCTATCACCTCTGTTTCGGTATTCAGTCAACAAGTGAAACCGCTCCCACACCATAGTACTTCTTGATGTGTTCTATTTTGACCAATATCAATGGAAATTTTATTTGGCCATTTGATGTCATACAGTTTGTAAGTCATTGCTTGAATGAGGGCTGTGACATATCTGCGGTGTTTTGTCGCGCTGGCGGCGTGAACCGTCCTCGTTAAGAATAATGTAACTCTCTGACGCATTTTGGCTACTTTTCTTGGATATAATCAAGAGAATCGCATTCTATACTCTATGTGAATNACAGGCAGTATCCTAGAGAAATGATTTACAGAATATTTACAATTAAAATAATTTTTTATCAATGGAACAGGTTGAGACCACTCATTGGCAGTGTATTTGTGTGAAAGTATCATTCACAAACAACTATTATATACATTCAATAAACAACCAAAGATTATTGCAATAATTCATTGCATTTCAGTGCTTTGAGTGCTATATAACTTCCTTAAAATTCAAATACGTAAATGATTATCGCTAATGTTACATATTAGTAGATACACTGACTACCGAATACATCTTCGTATTATTCACAGACCGTTGTTATTTGACACTATACATTTAAGTACGGTTGTCCGTGTAGCAGACGCAGACAAGATACAAACAATACTAGAGCACTCTGAGAGCGCATACCTCCGACAAGTGAAGCAACGGTAGCAAAATATTCAAATTGGTTCTGAAACCATAATTTTCTTCGTATAAACTACTAAATATAATCATTTGTGCCTTTTTTATTAATAACAGCTTGTTCAATTTTCTAGCAGATCGGGTCATAACTTTTTGAGTTATACTGTTAACGAACGTTATGACAAACATAAGTCAAACATACAAACGTACTAACCGATCTGCACCAAAATTTCATCATTTATATCTTTTAACATTACTAACCACCCCTATAAATTTCATAAAGATCAATTCATTATTTTATTGAGTTATTGTGCTAAAAAGCATAAAATTAAAAAAATAACAAATGAACGAACAAACGGATCATTACCAAAATTTGGTTATGTACTCTTTGTTATATACCTAACAAGTCATGTTAATTTCATCTAAATCCATCCATATTTTTTTGAGTTATGGCACCGAGAAAAATGAAGCGGACAAAGAAACAAACGGATGGACATATCTTTACCAAAAGTTAATCATCTGTTCCTCCTAACATATCTAGGAATCTCTGTAAATTTCATCCAAATTGGTTGATAACTTTTTGAGTTATCTTGGCGACAGACAGACAAACAGCAAGACAGACAGACAGACAAACACGACGAAAACTTAACCTTCTTGGCGGAGGTAATTACAAAATAATTGAGAGAAAACAATTTGTCGATCGGCTAATATAATTCAGCAAAGGACAGACGCCCAACAGTCCCTTTGCACTTCTACTCTGAATTGCATCGCAGTAAATTTTGTTTAGTTTAGCATTCAAGCGCTAACAAGATTTCAGCGCCTAAATGGGAATGAACTAAATTAAAAGTGATAGCTCTACTGTTCAGTATGTCATTACTTTGCAGCAGAATTGCTAGGCGCTGTGAGCAGTCCTCGTACTAATTTTTTTTTAAATAAAATAATGCCAATTTCCAAGTACGTAATATACTTCCAAAATGCTGTAAAGTTTGTCAGGATGGTCAACAACAGGAAGCATTCAACTCACATTGGAGCTGCATAGCATGCTGAGCATACTACTATAATAAAAAGATGTCAAAATAACCACCATACCGTACTGGGCACCGACAGACATATAGTATTGCATAATTTCGTACTGCCTGCAAATGCAAGTTTGAGACAACACTGACCTCATTGTATTATTATTATTATAAATAAATCACACCAGATTGGCGACGTAGGAACGGAGAAACTCCCTGAGGTTAACAAACCCCCACGCAACCAGCCCAGCGTGTGAAGTAAACAAAAGAATGAAAAAAAGCAGATACGAGGTTAGAGAATAGCTCTGTGTACCCGTAACGTTTACAGTTTTATGTGCCTAAAATACGGCCAGTTTCGTGGTGAGTTTTATCAGAAGGTCCATCGTGTTAGGTCACCATGACCGAGAACAGTTAGTAGCAGTCGCGCGTCCCCAGCNAAGATACGAGGTTACAGAATAGCTCTGTGTACCCGTAACGTTTACAGTTTTATGTGCCTAAAATACGGCCAGTTTCGTGGTGAGTTTTATCAGAAGGTCCATCGTGTTAGGTCACCATGACCGAGAACAGTTAGTAGCAGCCGTGCGTCCCCAGCTCATCAACACAAGCAAACAAACGCCGTGCGAAATGCGCTGTCTCCCCTCGGGAGGCGCAGCGCTCCCCTCCTGCCGCCCGAAAATAACTAAGGCTCTGGGAGACAAACCGACGGTGTTTGTTGACAATCAGCGAAGCAATTTACTTAAGCCTTTCAGGATTTACCCCGAAACCAGATATTTCAGGCTGTACAGTAGGCACCTCGCTGTCTCCAAGCACTAAAATGTATGCTCGGAAAACCTTCACTTCAATACAGGACAACACTAAAGAAAGTCTTTTTAATAATTGTGCGAGTTCATGTCCCTACATTATAATTTACCCTACTGAGGAACATGTCCCTGTTAGGACTGGTAAGTTCACAATACATATTTTAAATTAATTAAATTATTAGTTTTGTCTTCTTCTTACATCACCTTACTTCAATTTAGATATTAGTGCACTATTCGCTGTGATGCCAAGTAAATTTTTTCCCGTTGATTTCTCTCTCCAAGACACAGAGCTAACATGAAACAGTTGACCCATTTCTAAACAACAGGCAAAATAACATCAGTTAACCTTAAGTTAAGCCTTTGTACAGTTGTCCCACTGCAACACCCGTCCACAGTTCTTTCTGTATACTGTCTGTAGGTATGGCATGTCGACCTCGTACCCAGCGGAGACTCTTGACTACTTAAGTGGGGGCGCTGCACACTTCCATTTCCCGATATTTGTACTTCTTCGTTGAGAGAGAGGACGGCTATTGACCTCACAATATAGTAGTTTCAGTAGCCATCCTCTTTTTGGTGAACGAGTTGCAAATATCCTGGTATGAAGTCGTTCAGCACCGCCCCCCCCCCCCTTCCTTATCACTTTGCTAGCCAATAGTCTCCACTGTACCCCGCAATTTACTGTTCAATTTTGGTAGCTGCGTCTGTGCAAAGATAACGACACCATGGAAAAATCCAACGCAGAGCTACAAAATTGATACCTCAGCTGCGAAACAAGCCATACGAATGTCGCCTACAAGAGCTGGGCCTGATCTCTATCGAGCAAAGACGACTCAGGGGGCAACAAATAGAAACTTCCAAATATTTGACTAGCTTCAACGATGTACTTTTTGAAAGAGACCATAATGATCGCCTGTGAAACAACGGCAAAAAAACTCAAGCATAATTAAAAGCCTGAAGAACAACCTTAAGCCAGCATTTCTTTCCTTATTTCATAGTGAACATTTAGAATAGACTCCCCTCCGACGTGGTCGGAGCGGAGACGGTCAACGCGTTTAAAAATCGACATGACAAACATTGGGAAAGACATCCTATACATCTAGGAACACATCCTCTACCAGGAGTAACAAACTCTAGAACTCAGCAGATATAAATTGCACTTGCGTGCATTTATGATCTACTCTAGGCTGAGATATTCCTCTTTTTTTCTTCTTCTCTCTTTACCCTGTCATCTATGTCAAGCTAACGTAATGGCAATAGCTCATAAAAGGCCGGGGTGTAAGTCCCGGTGTCTCCGTGGGAATGGGCCTATTGGTCCGTCTACTGCTGCCTGTCTAATCTAGTCTAATTCCAAAACTAGTTTTTAACACAGATTATGTCAGTCCGCTGTCGCCTAGGGGAGATATGGCTATGTTGGGAACCGTGTGGTGTCGCTGGCGCGGGTCTGTGTGTTCGCATCTGTCAATCCCTCTTCATTAGTTGGTTGCAGGCGAGCAGCGACGTGGGTAGGTTGTGTTCTGTTCAAGTCAAGGCGCATGTCAACCGGACGGACTCAAGTTTTCCCTTTGCAACAATTTGTCATGCAATGTCTCCGATGCTGGGGACATAACCTCTATTAACAACAAATATAATTTTCGAAGCTAACTTCTACCAACAAGCCGCATTTAGACAGGTTAGGCACAGCTGTTCATTTCATAAAGTTCACAAGCTGAGGAACTTAATAAAGTAAGCCGGAGACTCGAGCCTCCAAATGAAGAGCATTACTCCCTAACGCCTTAATCTCCTCGAAAACTTCCCAAATTCCTCCCTGCGGGGCAGTTTTCAAGCGACTTAAGAAACAGCCGTCGGGTAGCTACACCGCTTGTCTCCGCTCTCTTTTTACCTATCCACACCTCCTCCTTCTCCTCCCTATGTGCAGCCTGGAATGTGCCAAAGCGTTCCATCCTCTTTAACTCAACTCTTGCTGAGCTCAACTCCCTCTCATTCAAACATATTTAGGAGATTCTTGCAGCTGCCCTCGAGCAACACAAGGGCGCGAAATGCAACGTTAAAAATTTTGCTTCGCGGTAACTGGAGCTGCGATTGCAATATTGTGTAGTGGTATTGTTATTAAGGCAGCACGAAGGAGCAATATGCAGCGTCGAAAATTTTGCTTCAGGGTAATTGAAGTTATGATTGCAGTATTGTGTGTGAAGTAGATACTGTACTCAAGCAGCCCAAAGGTGCGCAATGCAACGCGAAGAATTTTACTTTGCTGTAACTGGAGCTATGACTGCAATATTATATCTGAAATAAATAACCTTCTTAACTTCTGCACACCCACTAGTACCGATTTGGTATATTAGTAGCGCTATTCTTATGAGAGTCGCAAATCCATTTTACGTGTAAATCGGTTAGGTCTTGCTAACATCGTTACATTGTCAAGCTGTGGAAAGCTTGTGAGGTCTGCGTTGCAACAGAGCGAAAGATCAGTCGATAGGGTCGTCAAAGTCAATCTAGGCCAAGCCCAGTAGACTTCACTGGTCCAGCACGGCTAACAGCAACTTTAGTTTCATCATTTTGAATCGAGTCGTGCCGTAGATGTTAGAAGCAACCCGATTATGTTGAGCCGACTAAAATGTCAATATTAGCGAGTGTATCTGACATCTCAACCCAATCGGAAATTTATAGGCATTTATCGGTTGCCTGTGGAAAAATAGTGAAAGGTATCCGATAATATCGGATACATTCCTATAAACTTCCGATAATCGCAGCCCAATTGAACGCGCACTAAGTATAAATACAATCTTATAATCTACTTAAGTTTCCTTGAAGTTATTGAAACAACAGCGACAAGAGAAATTTGTGAGTTAGCGTCCTTTTAATAACCGGAGGAGTTATACGCAAGACACGCAGCCCTGCTGAAGCAAGAGCGTCTGGAAGTTTCAAGGGTAACCAATTTAGGATTAACGCCTGGAAATCAATGCAGCGGGTCAAACCATCGTACCCGCCTGAAGTTGCGGGCAAGTGAAGCCTAAAATGCTGACTTCTGGAGCCGAAATCGAACAAGGACTAAATTTTCTTTTGAACACAGACCAACGGCAAGTAACTGGCATGCCAATGTCGCCATATTAAAGCTCAGTTCCTAGACTTACTTTTTAATAAAATGATGGTATTTTTGCCGTAACTTAAGCAAACTAGTCATGTACGGCTAGTAAAGCGTAGATTACAGTCCCAACACGATTCTACGAGAACTCCATATAGAGTATGCGAGGTATAAAAGTGATAAGCTCTTAGCAACACATTTACAATAACTGTCAATCGAAATTGACCTATTTTTATTGTTTCAAAAGAGAACTAGTACTTGGCTAGACGCGACTAAGTGTTAAACTCAGAACTGAAATTTTTTAATGACGTTCATTGTGTGTTAAACTGGATTCACTTATTATTTTTTTATTCAGAAACATATATGATAAACGCACGATGTATATCACATTGCAGCTGGTCAAACTGAATATGGTCGCAAACTACCAAATGAACGATAGCACAAAATATTTTATTGCCAGTCAAGTTAGCTAGAAGTTATCCATGACAAGTCTTGACTTCGAACATTAAATGTGAATACATAAATAGGCTACTATGACTCACTCCGAGTGCACCATGATGTTATGTGAACAGTAAACGTGTCGTTTTCGAAATTAAGTGCAATGTTTATAACCCCGAGAACATCACCACTCAGTCGTGCAATCTTCTGTTGCCAGTCTAAAGTGACTTAATTTATTTCCAACGCAGCGATTTTGACGGTGATTTTGTCGCTGATTGTACAGAGACGTTCGGGTCAGACGAGGTACGTTTGGGTTAGAATAAGGTGAAACAAGTACGTTAGGGTTAAGTTGGGCGAAGTAGCTTGAAAAACTAGGAGAACGTAAATTAGGCTCTGGTCAGAACCATCGTTGTTCTTACTTTGGCAACAGTTAGGAAATTATGCCGTATTAATAAAAATTTCAAAAGTTAGCCTAGCAAATTTTCTCTAAGAAGCAAAGACAAATAGTCTACGTTATCCGTCGACAAACTCTCGATCTGTTTTTGATAGTCGATCGGGCTTGTGAATTACAATTACATATATACTGTATAAGGCTCTGACTGAAGTATTAATACATATGACGGATACCAATTTCAACTTTTTGAGACTCAGGGTTCAATGAATTGAGATTGGAAGGTGAAAACGAGTGACTCTGAACGGTTTTCTAGCTCGCACCTCCTCCAGACCATCAGCCGCTTCTAGAAGCCTCGGGCAAAATTGGTGCGCTTTATTACACGTCGTCCCGTCAGCTCCAGTTCTCCGTTTGATGTTAAAGCATAAAATTTTCCATTTGCACGAACGACTAAGGCTTTGAATCTTGTCGGGGAATGGGCCACTTGCTCCGTCTAGTATCCCACATCAAATTTATGTACTCAGCATTTATGCCCCTAGCTTACGAATAAAACGAAAATTGTTTTTCAATCTGTACGCGCAGAAGAGAAAATTAACGCTTTTCCGAAAGCCACAATTTTCCAAGCTGGCCGAGACATGTGAAACTTTTACAGACCACAAGTTTTATTCTTCATTTTCGCAGTGGTCAACACTGCAGCTACCTAGTGTGAAAATATATTGAAAATCAGACAACACAGCTAAATTTAATTAGGACCTGAGAGGAGTGGCAGCTTAGAACCGACCAGCATTGTTCTTGAGACCGTATCGGTGGTACCAGTTTTATTTTTTCCTTATGCAATACTGAAAGCTTGATGGGCATCGATGAAAGGATGGATGAGAGTAGTGTATAATGATGCGAGATGCCTGTTTTTGAGGATAACCTACCCTCGCAGCTCCCCTCGCTCGTGAGCTTCCGGTTTATAACGGCCAATGCACTACCGGTTTAGCGGGGGTCTGGGGGGCGCAAACCGGAAGTGGGCGAGGCATGGGAAACCGGAAGGGGCGGCGCGAGGGGAACCTACCCTCAAAAACAGGCATCTCGCGTCATTATACACTACTGATGAGGGTATGAATTAAAAAAAAACGATGTTGTTGATTACAAGACCATAGTAATTTGTGCTTGTACTAACCATAGCGATTCAGTAGCCTGTGCTACCTCAAAACTAATTTTTGAGCCTCTAACTCAATCTTAAGCACCTAAGCCTTTATGTTCTCTGAAAAAAAATGATTGGATAGAAAAATAAAATGCGTTCATAGAAAACTGACCTTTTTTTCATACTGTACGAGTCACACCGAGATAAAATTAGTGTCATATTCTAAATAAAATATACAATAGCATTGTAGTTGTTGTTGTTGTTGTTGCAATTACTAGCAACTATGCGGTGTTGTGCAGTTTTTGCGTGTGTGTGTATGTGTGTGTTTTTTTTTTATTTATATTGAACATTGAAGAGTTCTATTTTTGTAGTTCCCTCTATTTTGGAATGCATGTCCATTCGCGTATAGAGCTATTTCGAGAAGTAGCACTGGGTAGTTTCCCGATGTAAAAGTGTATTTACATTGTGAATGTAAATGCTAAAACACTTGGCCCTGAGTGGTATATTCTGACGGGCCCTTTCCCTGCCACAATATATTTGGGCCTCGCACACCCAAGGATCCCGAGTGCCCTTTCCTCAGATGTTGCCATAAATGGGCTAAATAAATCTTGCAATTTACCATTGGCTTGTGCTCATGTATGCGTGCTGCTTCCCAATAGATGATGCGTTGCTTGCGACTCCAGGAACAGTTTATTTTTCGTTTCAGGTCGCTATACGTAGGATCAATTTGCCATCAGGCCCAATTGGTATGAGTGGACGGTCAAGTATCGTGTGGTCTATGGCTACGGATATCTCTGCAAATTTAGAATGCATTTTAACCTATAGAAAACTGGGCACTTTTTTGCTATTTTAACGGAAATGGCAAAGTATCTCAAATTGAACTGAAAAATCACGTTTGTGTCAGCCAGCTGGGTATTTAGCTTACGTATCCAGGTCACTTGGAAGTCTGTTACTTCAAGGTTCGAGGCTTCTCCTATCTTATCCCCAAATAGCCTGATTCTTATACATAATGTACATATATATATAGTATGTGTATATAATTTATTTATTTTTAGCTTATTGTCTAAACTGTTATTTATGTACTTATAAACTCGTGCTAATACATCGGTATTTTTACTTCAAACTGACACACCCTTCTCCTCAGGAGATGTTGCAGTTTGCCGCAGTTCCTGCTGACGAGGTTAGTTTTGCAAAGTTAGGTAGGCTCTCAATACTTCCTCTTCTGTTTCGGGAGGTGGGCCGCTGATCGAGTTGGCCGACCTTTTCCCACTACACTTTTACCTTCATGTTTTTCGTTTCCTTCCCCTGTGCGGCGTAGCTGAGCAAGTTGTGGAGATGCACAACTTGCGCCTATATCATGTCTGTAGTGTACTGACCACTGACCACTTAGTTCATTTATAATCTAAAACCTACCAGCAGAAAAGCCGAAAAAACAATCATTGATAATTTAAAACAAGATATAGCTACTTCGCGTCTTAGTGGCGCACGAGGCTGTGTTAAACCACAGGAATAGTTCGGCGCGATATAGACATTGTATCCCTGAAGTGCTAGTAAATTTTGTACTACTACTACTTAAGCTGACACACGGAAATATTTTTGCTTTTAGACACACTGGTTTTTATTGCCCAAACTTCTTTGCAGCGTCTCTGTAATATTAGGTTTTACTCATACAGAAAATTACCCAAGAGCGTGAAAGGTGCTGGTGCAATGTTGCTCTTTTGAAAGCTGAGTTCACTTGCGTAGACACACGATAATCGAAAAGAAAAGTCAACTGTGTGTGTCCAGAATTCAGGTGGTATTGCAGAACCATAGAAACTGCAACAAGATAAAACTTTTCATAATATGTCATCTGCGAAGCAATTGCTATGTTAGCATGTCGTGCTGCAGCGAGTACCCTACATCGCACTTGCTGCGATACAATCTGAACTGCGAATGACACTTGTATAATTTACATATTTGCTCTGCCACGACATTTGCTCTCATTCACAACAGGATACGCTGATAAATATAATACGTAAATGAAATCCTAGCCGTCACTATAATAAATTTGTACAAGTTAGATAAACAGCAATAAAGTCATTCCTATTCCAAAAAGCTCCACACTTCACTTAGGGATCGCGTGCAAGGTTGTCATTCCCGCTGACATTGGAGCCTCGCAGCTATGTTGTTCACTGCAAGCACTACGACGCGTTATCGACAGGTTCGAGCGGCACCCTAATCCAAACACCGACACATTTTAAGGCACTCCTGACTTAAACCCCTCCACAATAACGCAATCCGCACACATTCTGGCACAGTATGTTTCACTTTCGCTTAGTAAAGTCGCGAGTTGCACTTGTAAACAACAAATGAATGAAAACAGAAGCCACGCGCACGGCGTCGCAGGCACAGTCAAGTGCGGCTCGTGAAGCACTGCGGCTTCGCTGAACAAATGTTCATGAACAGGGCGCACGTTAACTGGACGTGTTCTGCGCACCCCGCCCCCCTTAACCTCACTGGGGGCAGCCACCCCTCGTACTGCCTGTCCCCTCTGCACCCCTCATGAAGTGAGGGGACCGCTGATCGATACCCTGGCGGGAGTGGTCGCCGCCGGGCCGTGTTGTACATTCAGGCTATTGTTGTTGGGTGTTGCACTGTGTTGTTCTTGGGTGTTGCACCGTCTTCTTAGGGGTTGCACTAGGCTATTATTCGGTATACAATATGTTGCTCTTGGGTGTTGCACTGTGGTGTTGTTGTTGTTGTTATTGTTGGGTGTTGCACTGTATTGTTGGGTGTTGCACTATATTGTTGGGTGTTTCACCGTGTTGTTGGGTATTTCACTGTGTTATTGTTGCCGTTGTTGGAAGTTGCACTGTATCGTTGTTGCTGGGCATTGCACTTGGTTATTATTTGTGGCTATTGTATTGTTTAAAGTGGCAGGATGCTGTTCTGTGTTGTTATTATTATCAGATGTTACGCTGTATTATTTATTTTGTGTGTTGCAACGAGCTTTTGTTGTTGGTAATATACAGTTTTTATTACCCCTGTGATGTAGCACTGAATTATTGTTGTTGGCTGTTGCACTGTTTTGTTGTTTTTGTGTTGCACCGCATCATTGTTCGTGTGTGTTGCACTGCGTTAGTGTTGCATGTTGGGAGCAGTTGGATGCAGTACTGTGTTATTGCAGTGGGGTGTTGCCCACTGCTACTGTTGTGAGGTGTTAAACTGCGTTGTCGTTTCGAGAATTGTTACATGTTATCGTTGCTACGTGTTTCATTACGTTATTGTTTCGGATGTTACGACCTGTTGTTGTCGATGGGCATTACACTGTGTTACTGTTGTCACGTACTGTACTACTCCATTTTTCTCTTATATCTAGGCACAATGAGTACAAATACGGCGAGTAAGTTGCACCCTCTACTGCTGCTCGTTTCTTCTTCTTCTTCTTTTCTTATTCGTTTTAGTGTTGCACCAATCCATTGCCGTCGAAGGTTCGGGTTAGCCATGATCAACAAGTGTTGCATTGTGTTATTATTTCCGGCTGTTACCCTTCACTGCTGTCACTCTATGTTACACCAGAGAACTACGGTAATGTTCAAGTTCGAGGTCCCCGCTGCACCTACAAAGACTAAATTTCAACGGTTTCGGTTGCAAAAGTGCCAGAAAGGATCAGTGATGCGAACTGCTTTTTACAGTGCATCTGAATATAATTATATCCTACCTCCCCTATGAGCCATGTTCAGTAAACTCTCCAGTTAACATAACCAATTAATTCATCCTTAAATATTTTAACTGATGGTTCAAAGATTTAGTTCTGCGTATGTTATGTACTACAGAGAATATTAGCTTTTTGTTCACACAACCAAATATGTCCAGATATAATATTTGGCTACATTAACTCGTGAATTTTCTGTGCAGCAGCTCCATTCTGTCGTGATACTCTAACAAGAAATGTGTCATCAGCTGCCTAAGGAATTACTCGAACACATGTCTACTGCGGGGAAAAATATGCTGACACCATTACTCGTGCATTCTCAGAACCATTCTCCAGTGCAGTTGCACCGCTTGACACCGTATGGTAACCTTACCTGCAACATATCACGTCTCCTTGTTCGATATTAACGAAAGGCTTGTCAACTGCCAGAGGAAAGTATTATATATATATATATATATATATATATATATATATATATGAAAATTAGTTTTTAAATCCCCTTTCCATTGCGATGAAACTATAATTTCCTATTTTTATACATTCATGTAATAAGAAATTCACGCGCTTGGCGTAGCGCAAGTCGCCCGTTCGCATTTTGCAATATGGAAAATAATAATGAGTAGCTAGGAAATGTGCACATGTAAAATCTACGGAATTTGAAACCAGGATTTAATTAGAATCGCCCAGTACGTGATTCTGCTCGCGACACCACCCAGACTGGACGGCGTCCGCCATGTGTACAGATGTCGACTGCAGACCAGATTGGGATGTTTGTAGCAAACTTATTAGCCTTTGCTCGTCCAAATTAAGGTCTTCTTTTGATGACAAGAAAGACTGTAGCAAAAAAAAATATCAGGACTTTCTTTGAGGAAAAGTCACTGGGTTTTTAACTAAAAACGGAAGAAGTATCTAGTTCTAATATAATAATAACTGGCAAAGAATGCATGCACTCAGTTACCATGATTTGACATTCGATTTTGTGGATGAGGGGTGAATAAAAAGTACTGCGCCTCACACAAATATTGGTGACTAAAGAATTTGCAAAACTGCCTTTGTCCTCGTCACTCTTTAGATGCTCAAGCACCTAACACTCTCTGTTTTATTTTAGCAATTTATGAAGTGAAAAAACACTGACTAGTAAATTTCTAAAAGAAAAGCATGCTGATGTCGTGAGAAAAACAGTATTTCTTATTCACTCCTTGTAGGTTTGCAATCAATTTAATATCAATAAAAAAGGATAATTCGATCAATTTCAGTGTCAAACTAGGCTATAAATTAATTATCATTAGTCGTAATTACAGTAAAAATATTCATAAGTGAAACCCTAACTCGCATCTTTATTTTCAGCCTACTTAAGGCATCTTTTTGTGACTACGCTCGTAATCAGAATCACCGTGATTATGATCATCATGATTACTAAATAGCACAAGAACGGTCAACGATTTTGTAAACAAACCAGAGACGCCATGTCAATTTTCTAGAATATATTTTTATTGTATTTTTTCAGAAAATGGTAGGGAATGGATTTCTTATTAACCTTTATTTATTTTGAAGCCAATGCATAAGTGAACTAGCAGTATTTAAAGCATTTTGAACATACACAGGCATAAAACTAAGGAAACTACAATTCTGGAAGTCAATATTACAAACAATCATCATAACATTCATCAATTTATTCCTAAACATAAGAAAACATAACGACTTTGCATGTCAGATTTTGAATTTTTACTTGTTCAACGGCTGGAATCACTCTTTGATCACGCATGATTAGCCTGCGGAGGAAATCCCGCTGCGATCAATTCTCACCACTGATCACGGTTGATTACTATCAGAATCACGTCAAAAATTGGTCACAAAAATGCGTGGATCATGCGCAATCAGGTAAAGTCATCCACAAAGTGGTCACAAAAAGACGCCTCTTAAGTACAGGAAAACCATTCCGATAATAAAACCACATTGAGAGAAGTTATATTTTTAATTAAAAAGAACGAAAATGCGCGTACGTGCTGGTAAAAATACACATTTGTTACTTTTTACTGACTTTCACAGCAGACGGTTAATTGTCCCAACTATTGACACACATATCTCGAAGAAAGATGACGTTGATTATTCAATATGTATCCAAAGTATAACTCATTACTTGCAGTAATATTAGATGACAGTACATATCGGTATGAGACATTTATTCAACTAATCCCTCTATTGTGTCTTTGCTAAATCACTATGATGATGGGGAAAAATAATAGTGCATTCTAGAGACGTAGCAAATGCAGCACGGACACATATATGCAGTACTTTTCGGCATAAAATGGATTGACATAAGCTTTATCAAGAAAATTCCTATTTCAAGGCCGGTAGAAAGATATGACCCCTAGAAGCAAATTACTTAGAAGTAAATCAGCAAATCATACAATATTTTTAGATATTTCCCATTGCCTGTCGAATAATTTTTACCCATCAGTCATGCATTGATTTGAAAAAAGTAATGAAAGTTCCGAGGGAGATTTTGCACTAGTACTCCTTTAATTAAAAACCTAAACAAAGATTTCGTACCCTCAACTTGGCTATCATTTCCATAATGCTGGCGATATCCCTATCTAGTTCATTGCTGATATTTTGCGCATATCCCACACTTTTGTTAGCGTAGGATATGAACAGAAGCATTTTCTTGCTGAATATTTTCGTTTTCTGGATTATACACTTTTTAAAAGGTGACAAACCTTCCTCTAATATGAGTGTACATTTTAGTTCCTTGCATTTTGCCGCTAGAGCAGTTTACTTACTTCAGAAAATATCCCTAATCATGAGAAACCTTTCCTATCCTTTACCATCTGTATCGTAGCAGTAAGACTTTACTTCTAACACCGCGCGTACTCTAACTCAACTTTAATCCTTATAATTATTATCATCATGGGTTGAATTAGGCCTGGTTTGCTACTCTAGTGCTGTGGTAGTTTCAATTGATGAAGGCATTCTTATTAAGAGCAATGCATGACTTTGAATCTGAACGTTTGTGCTGCATAGGTCGTACTGTATGGTACCGCCATACCTATGCGATGATATTACATGTAATAGTGTAAAGCTACTCAGATGTAACAGCATTATATTATGAAAACCTCCCTTCGGGGAGAAATAAATGTGTTTACTTTACTTCAACAGGGCTCTCGATTGGAAATCATTTATTCCTCTATGTTTAAGTCGAACCAGCATTATTGACCGTAGTCTGTCCAATCAAATTTAATTACAGAGAACAGTACATGCATTTATTTTTCGTATGTCCATGCGAATTTTGCCTAGACCCGTTTCTATCCTTCGTTCCTGCGCTTCTTAGTCAACACTGGAGCCTTTTTCCTATTATTACTATATAAACCAAATGTACTGACTTGCGTAGGACGTATCAGAGCGTTCATGCAAGAACATATAAATTTTATTAATCTGGAGGTCTCTGTGATATATTCCAGGTTTGGAAGCCTCTCAGAGGTCTAGCAGTACTCGCTGGAGACACTTTGGGTGGTCGACCTGCGGGTTCTTACTTTCAGGTATATCACGAGTTTTCAGAAAGTTCGGACAGCAGTATGGAACCTGTTCTATACGTTGTATTGAGATCTAGTTATACATCAGAAAATGTCATTTTCCAAGAATTTGAAATTTTCTTTTCCACTGGGATTCATCACTGAGTTCCTTGAGGATCTTCGGACTAAGTCCAGGTGACGTTTCGCACATCCCATATCACCATTGAAAAAAGAAGTCACAACTTCAAGAGGTTTGGCTCCTGGTATCCCAAGAATGAGCATCGATTTCAGAAATTAATTTCATTATGAGTGAGTTATATTTATGCTAGCAAATCATATGATTTTCTTTCGTTTCTGCTGTGTACTCGAAATAACTTCGTAAAATCCCTCCTCTCTCACAATCTCACACAGTATTAGGCGCATACAAGCAAAAAGATTGCTCCGGATATCACAACATGTATAGCTCTGCCCACCACAGGATGTACAGGCAGTATAGATATCCGCGAAATAGAAGTGGTAGTAACTACGCACATCATTCGCTAGTGCGACTTTAAGCCTTCATTATGATCTTATATATGCGACGGAAGTGATTCAGAGTTCGTGAAGAGTGAGTTTATAAAAAAAGAAAAGCAATACCTATGACAGTAGCATGCCATTCGTGCCTGACTTCTGTGCTAGAGGTGCCCGGATCGAGCGATGAGCCTGCTGAGCGATCTTTGTGGAATCGGGAATGCTGAGTTGGCAATTGCTTGGTATACGGAGCTGGGTGGGGGCACTTGCCTGACCAGGAATGAGAGGGTAGGGGAGCTCGGGTCATTAAACCTTGCTTTTCGGCGCCATTGTTCTTAGCGGCCCGTGGTCGGCTGCAGCTGTACTTACTAATCTGAGCCAGTTTGACCTATATACGCAGCATGAACCAGTACGTGTGGGTTTCCCAGTAGAAAGTGCAGTCAAAGTTGACTTTGCCTTTAACCATTGAACATACATCAGGATTTATTCCATATTATGTACTTAATAATTCATCACTTAATACGTACCAGCCCAATGCCACAATAAGTTTTTTCTAGCAAGCTGTCGAACAATTAAATGCCTGAAAACATAATCATTTTTCCCGGTAATTAAGAACATAGAATTTGTTGGAAAAGATACCTCATGTGAGCATGTGTTCCGCAGAAATTTACGTGCGGTTGAAGGTTAGTCTATTGGGGAAGAAATGACTGAAATAAATAATGATCATTTTTTTAACAAACCTCCATATATAGCAAGGCCAGTCGTCAGTGTGGAATAGAAAAAATACCTGAAATATGAATCTTTTATTTACAATCACCTCTTGTTGTACGGTACACAAGATTATGTTACGCTAACTGCAAAAAAAATGCTTGATATGATCCTTTTTTTCCTCGTAATTCACTTTCATTGATGGGGTAGTTAGTGATTCAGATTTGTAGGGGGAAAAACCTAAAATATTTATATTTTCCGTTTCAATGCATTTTGTTGGTGGCCTCTGATGTGGAGCAGCAAAAGAAATGCCTGAAGTAACGATACTTTCATGTCGCTGAGCTCCTTCCGTGCCTCCCCGACTCTCAGGTCCGATCGATGTTGCCTATAAATTACATTCTTCCCGTACAAAAGATTTGCTGGGAGCCACATCCACAATAATACCCTAGGAAGCCTTGCAAAAAATTACCCTAGGACAGGATCCACGTACGACAATACCCTCAAATGCCCAGTTGAAGAACTACCTCAAGGGAGTATTCACAATAATACCCCAGAACTCCCTGCATAAAAATTAATCGTAGGCAAGACCCACAGTGGTACCCTAGGCGGCCCTGCAACCGAATTACCCTTAGACAGGGTCCGCAGTAATGGCAATGAAGGCTGTGCCTGCACACTAATGTGACCAATACATCAGCCCAGTAAGTTCCCAATAAGCAGTAAGTTCTACTACATTCGCTGCAAACTGCTTGAGGCACTTCACCACAATACAAGCATCGGTAAATAAGGCGTCATTTACTGCACTACCTTAAGTGTTCCGGAAGTTGAGACAGGTGCGATTGCATCGCCACGCTGAATCAGGTATCAGGCGTTAGCCTTAGCGTGCTTACTCCAGGGACTGTGGAAAACTCGATCCTAATTAGTAAAATTAATTTCTTAGCCATCTCAGTCGCAATGGGGTTCCTGTTAGCACCAATAGCATCAACAACAAGGCTAACGCGCCTGTCTCAAGTACCGGACAAGTTAAGGCAATCAGGCTTAAATTAATTCAACTTTACCGGACTAAACAAACTCATGTATTGTTCATTTGGATGCAGTGTCTAACGCATTAATGCCACAGCGCCCTGAAGTATTTTTTTTTTTAATGCTTATATGCCGAGAGAGAATGAGCATTTGATCAGTAGGGTTTCGCTGTTACAACGCTTACATGTAATTAAGGAGATGTTGAAAATGACCCCATTTTCCGTTACGAGAGACGCTGGTTTGACAGAATTGTTAACTTAGAGTTGCGAAAAAATACGTTTAAAAATAATCATCAATCAGTGATACCAATAGTTAAACACGTAAATGACCTCGTGCACCACCACAGATACATTGCAAACTAAGTCGACAAAGCGCCCAAATTAAGCTTTGGTCTTAGGTAAAAATAACATGATGTGTAATTTCCCTTTACCACCTTGACCACCTCATGGAATGGAGCACAACGTGGCAGATGACCTTTAATGTCGACAAATGTTCAGTAATGCACATAGGGCTGATGAACCCTTCTCCCCTACTGCAAATGAATGGGACGGTATTGGCTGCTGTCACCCAACAACGTGACTTGGGAATTACTATTACAAACAAGCCACAACGCAGTCAGCAAGTTGACAAGAGTGTGAAAATGGCAAGCAGAGTACTCGGATTCATCACCAGAAATTCTGAATGCAAGTGTAAAGACATCATCATTCCTTTGTACAAGGCGATAGTGCGGTCACACTTAGAATTTGCTGTTCAAGTTTAGTCGCCACATTTGTGTAAAGATATCGATAAGATGGAAAGACTCCAACTCAGAGCAACGAAATTGATACCTCAGCTGCGAAATAAGTCGTATGAATGTCGACTAAAATGAACTGGGTCTGATCTCTCTCGAGCAAAGACGTCTCAGGGGGCAACTAATAGAAACATTCAAGTATTTGAACGGCTTCAACGACGTACCTACAACGGGGCTCTTTGAAAGAGACCTCAATGATCGATTGCGAAACAACGGTCAAAAACTCAAGCATAAGGCTCGAAGAACGACCTAAGTCAGCAGTTCTTTCCGTATTTCATAGTCAGCATTTGAAATAGACTCCCTTCCGATGTTGTAAGTGCGGAGTCAGTCAACACGTTTAAAAATCGTCTTGACATGTATTGGAAGAGACATCCCCCGCAACTAAGAACTCCTCCTCCAGGAGTCGCAAACTCTTAAAGGCCAAAGCTTTCGAGGCTACCTTAATCCGTCTCCTTCTCTCTCCCGCTCCAACTACACAGTTTGATATCTCTAAGCTCGTCACGTCACAGGCTCTTGATCGTGCTTGCCTGCATTCAAGATCGTCTCTTGGGCATGGACTCTTCGCCCCCTTTTTTTCTCTCTTTTCTCCTGTCCTCTACATCCTACTAACATAATGGCAATAGCTCATAGAGTGCCGGGTGTATGTTCCGGTGTCTGTTTGGGAATAGGTCTATTGGTTCGTCTACTGCCGCCTATCTAATCTTATCTAATCAAAACAACCGGTCGACCACATATTAAATGGTGCGGGTCCTACACAACTTGGTGCTGCGTGTGAACGGCGAAGGGTTACACGATGACCACAAAGATACCTTCAGTCCGTACACCGCTACTGAGATAATCTAATCTCATAAGGTTTAACTTGTGCGAAATTTTAACGTGAGCATCAGATTTGTCACTGTAGATCGAGTTTTTGGCATTAACTACAAACTGATCGCGCTTGAGACGGCTCTATAGGATTGAGTTATTGGTTGTCTTTACCATAATAGGGGCATGCTAAATTGGGCCCCAAAATGGAGCATTCGAGTCTTGATTTGTACGAATCTTCAGACAGAAGCTTTGGGTTCGTCAGTGTTAAACGTGTTGCAAGTGATGGAAGCAAACAGATTACTTTGAACGCTCAAAATTCTACTTTACCGAGCAAGATAGGATTTCTGGAAGTCTCAAGGATCAGTAACTGAGGGTCATTGCCTGAAACTCAAGTCAACAGGTCGAAGCCAGAGCAGCTGCCTGAGGTTACGAACAAGTCAAGCCTCGAAGGGTTAATTCTGGCCCCAGTCAAACATACTCTGGGTTCACGGCGTATGAAATTAAAAGGATTGAAGTTGCGTTAAAGCTAAAGTAAGTAGACTGGATTATTTCGGTCGCAGTGTACGAATCAGAAACTCCCTAATACGAATACCTCGTGGTCGTTAACTTGTATCAATGAATGAAGTGCCATAGTAGCACACGACACCTGTTACACCTCTCATTGAAGCCCATCTACCGTAAGCCTAAATGAAGCATTATCTTGAGTTTCCTAAACACTTTGGTCGGTTTTCCTCTTGTTTCCTTCGAGATTCTAGGAGGTTCAGGCTCTTGTATCTCGACTTTCCTCCTCTCCACGGTCGAATTTTCTCTTCTTACTTTAGTCGGGCGAGTTTCAGCTTGCTTTAGATCTACGGCGCTTGCATCATTGACAACACTTTCACTACTCGAACATTGTTTAAACTGGTATCGTTAATCTTACTTACTGTACCTTTTACGGGATCTCAGCTGCTCAGAGGACACTGAGACCTAGGCATCGTTTCCTCTCTACGAATGGGCTGCTGCCCATCTTTATTTCATCTACGGAGCCACTATAAACGACTCATGGAATTGGATCACTCACAGTTCGTCGTGGACAAGAAGGTAGTTGTTCTTCGATAACGTTGACAGCGCGTCGAACACGACCTCCCTCACGGAAATTGCGCAGTCAGGATAGGCCGCCCAGCAATGGCCTTCGTCTCTTCCGTACACTTCTGCTTGTAGAAAATCTGACATGTCATAATAATCCGACGATGTTACGTGAGGAGACTCAGGGTGTTGCTGTTGTCTATGCGATGTGGTGTTGGTGTGGGACTCATCCCATAAGTTGAAATTGGATTTCTTCGTAGACCCAAACCAACTGCCCTCTTTACCGATCGCATGATCGTCTGCGTCTCCGTACCGGAGATTCCACTTGGAATTGGGCTTGCTCCAAAATTTGTCCTTCGGCTTCTTTTTGGGCCATCCTGACCAGTTGTTTTTACTGTCTATGGAATCAAAAACTGTGTTGTTCAAGGCCAAAGGTTCCGAATCTTGCCTCTTCTGTGTGACGTCATCAGCGGATATGTCATCATCCCCTGCTGGGGTCCCAAGGTGACCAGGCCTGTTGCAAATGAGATACTATTATGAAATGCAAAGTAAAAGAGCTACAGAGTTTGTTCTGTGTGTGCAAATGTACATTATAACACAACTTGTAGCGTCCATCCATTCGTTCTTCTGTACATTACGCTTGTAGTATTACAGAAGTAAAAAAAAGAATTGCCGTGATATGGGCTCGAGAACAAAAAGTGTCGGCTTCGAGCCTCTGCTCCTCACAGGTCAGTGAATTATCACCTGAAGGGGAGAGTTTCTTCCACCACGTAGGGTGTAATGAAGAATGAAATTTCTATTTACGAAGTTTTTGCAGCTCTCCGTCAGCATTATTTAATTAAAGAAGAATGCTGGCATCAACTCTTTGATTTAATGTATCCGATCAGCTGATGAACATAGAAGAAGGCTTTACTACTTCACTGCCTTTCATTACTAACAAAGTGGCTCATATTTGCTATTATTTTGTGCACATAATTAAAATATATTAGGCTCCTTGTTACTCACGCCAGTAAGAGACTCAGGACTTCTCCCAGCAGGCCATACTCAACGATGGGTCCCTGGGCCGCCTCGCACACCGCCCGCAGCAGACATTCCCGCCCGTTGAGGCCCCCTCTGCACAAAGTGTATATCCATTACTCATCTCATGCCTACAGAAATATATACAAAGTGTCCATGTGGCACTTTTATACTATCAACTCAAACACTTCAAAAATTCTTTTCGAATAACATAATCAAAGTTTAGTTATCAAAATCATATCGTGGTTTTTCTTTCGGACTGCCTACTATGATATTCTCATTACATAAATACAACTTATACTAGCGTAACAATATCACTTCTCCATTAACGTTAAAAATGTTGCAGCTAAAAATTCCTATCATCAATGAGGTAAAATCAAACCCACTAGATATAATATTAATCACTTCTCCACTGCAGGTTCTCGTAAATTTGACATAGTGCATACAAAAATTTTTCGTTCTGAACTAGCAGTACAGACGATGCCGTGCAACAATTCCTATTTCTTGAAAGTTATATTCGTGGCATAGTGCAGCAATGCTCACTTCTCAATTAAGGCGATTAAGGTACGGTAGATAGCAGCCCGGTCGTCCGTCAGACTCCTGCGGCGCCTCCTTCCGTACCCACTGGTGGCGGGTGTCCTGTTGGGGAGCTTGAATTTCACTTCCAGCCTCAGGTCGCTGGACAGAGCTGTTGAGGAGCAAACGTAGGCACCAGTTACCAGTATATATTGTCCTCTCATATACAGAATTTACTATTACCATCTTGTATCAAAACTGGATGAAACGGTCAACTTAATTTCTCAAAAACAGAATGTGTGTCGATTCTATGTATCTTACCAGATATTGAGAAAAAAAAATCATGCACGATACCACAAGATAGTTTACGGGCATGCCATTATATTTTAGATAAGTCACGATATAACTTGGGCTAAATACTTTGTTATGGTTTGGAGATACGTCCATTTCTATCTGTACAGAGCACGTGCAAGTCTGGTCGGCTCTCATAATCATATTACAATCAGGAGTAAAAAATTCATGTCTACAAACTAAGCTATGAATGGTTTCATAACTACCTCTATGCTTGATTACATCTTGTGCTTTAACTTTAGTGGAACTATGAAGCCAAAAGTAACTTAGCGTGAAACAGATTTATTCCAAGAGTATTGTAAATTTTTCTTACGAAAATAACACTCGAACTTCCTCTATTGATACTAAGTAGTATTATAATATAGCATAAAGTCTAGTAGAAAATGAATAACTCTTTTTGAATAACTCTTTTTCTACTTAACGATTTGTTATAGAACTTATGTTACATCTACATGAAAACCTAACATCATAAAAAAATATACAGTTTAAATTACGAAAAAAAAAGAGAAAACTCACTTGTGGTTCCGTCGGTGTACACTGGAGTCTTCAGCTGGAATCTGAAGGTGAGAGAAGACCCGACAGGAAAATAGAACATGTCTCTTTTGACCCTGACGCTGCGCTCCGACAAGACCAGCTGTGTTGTTCCGTTGTTCTGAGATTCCCTATATCCCTTGTGTGGGAAGAGGGACTTTGTTCCCCCCAGAGCGAGTCCTTCCAGGGGATTTTGCGACTTGAGCTGCAATCCCAAAGTTGCAGATGGAAGCAGAAGCAGAGCTAGAGCGACCGACTGTATCCAGGCTGACGGTGCCGAACTGGAATGAGATCCCGACTTCCTGATCCTCATGTTGTCTAATGCCATTTTTGTGGATATTTAATTCTAGTAAAATAATGCTATGAAAACTTGACTATTGAGTACTAAGTAGTAGTTATGGTCTCCTGAAGCGACCTGGAAGCATAGTCAATTAAGTAAATCATGCGTTATCCCCACTGCTGCATTAATTTTAGAGATGTTAAAGCTAGTCAGGCTGATGGTCTGTCAGAGAGGAATAATATCACTATCGTAGTTGAGACGGTGACAGGAGTTATTTTGAAGCTGCAATAGATACAATGCGATTCGAGAGAGTAATAAAATTTCAGTTTTTATTAACTTAAAAATTTGTAAAAGAAATACCGCAAACGAAGTTCTATATAGCTAGTCGCTATATGTACGAGGCCTTAAATTTGGTAATTTACTCTTTGTTACATACCTAACAACTCCTGTGAATTTCATCAAAATCTGTCCATAACTTTTTGAGTTATGGTATTGAGAAAAATGAGGCATACAAACAAAGAAATAAGCGGATCGACGGATCTTCACCAAAAGTTGATCATCTGTTCCTCCTAGCATGCCTAACAATCCCTGTAAATTTCGTCCAAATCGGTTCTTAACTTTTTGAGTTATCTTGGTGATAGGCAGACAGAAAAACAAACACTATTAACACATAACCTTCTTGGCGGAGGTAATTAATGCATTGTTAACTCAATTCATTAACTAGCTCTTTTGTACGGTAAGTTAGGGACACTGAAACAAGCAACTCCATTGGTAACTTCAGTAGTAAAGTGTTGGGTAATATGGTACATAATTAAGTGGTGTTGAAGAAGAAAAACTTTGGATAAAACTTCACTGGCTAGATGCTTAAGTTAATGACCGAACATGTAAAAGGTTGAAACTGAAAGCTACTTGGCAATAAGTGCTGCCTAAATGCTTTGCAAATGTAAAGGTGCAGTATCATATGAATATCTAAGTAAAATGCCTGCTATTGAAGATATACAACTTAAACTTGTACATCACTGCGAAATGCTAACTTCCTTTTACAGCTTCAGATGCTGGAGGTAACGTTCAATTTTCAAAGGCTAAAAAACTGGCACTGAAATGCGTAGAAATCCCAACTTAAAAGTTCAATAAACCTAATCATACACCCGCTGATGTATGAATCCTGACTCTCAAACTGAAGAACACAAAGCAGATCGATCAACTTATGTTACTTCAAGCTTCATATAAAGTGCACAATGTGAACGAGCTGGAATATACGAAGTAGTGCACTGCCAGTGACGTCCGGTGGTGCAGTGCAGCCACCATAGGACAAGAACTCTCGTTCCATGTCTCGTTACAGACACTCACTTCTCACACGAGGTGCTGGAGCGAAGACGACGACTTCCACTGGAGAAATTTAATGGTCAATTAGACTACACTAACATCCTGTGTGCGCGTGCATATGAGCTCAGGAGAGCCGGGCGCTTCCGAAAGAGAAAGGTTGTCTTTGGGAACGGGGCTCTGGACCGAGAAGAATTTCGTGTCCGTGACATGCAAATTTGGGCTTTTGAATTGAAAGTGAATGACGTGTTTGCCCCCGAGATGATGGCGGGAGCGCATTCGAGGGAAATTTTTGAGAAGATGACATGGATTTTCATCCAATATTTTTCGAGATTACTGAGGTCATTTTCTTGAAAGATGGCCGAGAAAATATCCCTAGAAGGTTATTGTTCTGACTGAAAAATTTAATGTGGGCGACACGCAATGTTTGACCTTTTTAATCAAGTGAAAGATATGTTTCCGTATGAGATATTTCCGTATGAAAGAGCATATGCTTCACTAAAATTATGTTGATGTGTTGTGCGATACATCCGAGTCTTATGTAGTGAGTCGTAAAAACAGATTTTACAATGAAAACAGATTTCATGTCAGGAAGAATCGATCTGAGGCAGAAGACTACAAAGCAAGTTTGCTTCTTTGTTAGGGAGATATATAATACTTAATTTGTCAGACGTCAAGAGATGAAAAATAATATGTATGTAAGGCCATTGAAAAATGTATTAAAGCGAGGCATGTTGTTTATTTATATGTTCACGCGTGATCATTTCTCTCACCCTGAAGCCTTTACATAACAGCTAAATATACCCATAGATAAACTTCTTTTCCTAATCACTTATAGGTCTGACGCTCAGGACATATGAAGGCCAGTTCATACGTTACTATTCTGACCTACACTCGCAGTTCAAAACATCGTAACACAGCACTGCTGTGTCCCTACAAATACAACTCTGTGTGCGCAAAAAATGTACTAAACCGCTAACCGTCAAAACAGTCTGCTTAACAAGGGTCACTAGTATAGTTTCGGATGGATATCCCTTCGAATTGTTACAGTGGATAGTTCACTACACACGAAACGACATTCAAATCTACCAATTACGTTTGACACGTCCGTAAACTCATTTGTGCGGAGCAATAATCATGCTTGGCACTTCATGCGCATCTGTAGGGAGTGTTATTATATAATACTTCTAAAGTCAAACTTTACCCGTCTCAATACACCCCTCGTGTATATACAGTAGATGTTACTAAGAGCCTTGTTTAGGATAATATTGTGTTTTTGAAGACAGTCAGGAAACACTGATATTTCTTACACTTTCAAATCACGTTACATCCTTTGCAGGTTTAAAATAAACTCCCTTCTATCATCGTCTCTTCTACATAATTGATGTTACTTCCCCAGGATAACGCAGTCACTTAAATACTTAAATAGCTTTCACATATCTAAACTTCATGAAGCAATGAGAATTGCGTGATAGATACTTGATTTATTGTATACTTCCAGATCACATGAAAAATCTTAGTAGTATGTCTTGAGCTTAATACTTTTTTAAAATGAGTCTTTTATGTTCTATTCTGGAATAAAATTTATGTTTGCGATGCCTCTGATAAAGTCTATTCACTCAAGATATGAGATGGTAAAAAATATAATGTATTGACAACGCTCTGAATTGCGAAACTTTCTTAGTCAGCTCTGAATATTTATATTAATTTTTAGCTTAAGTTCGGCAGCGCATACGAGACGAATTAGTAATACTTTACCGTAATCGTCAGCTAGCGCTCTCGAGAATCGAAATTTGAACTAACAAGGCAGGTACAGTGAACAGAGAGCAGAAAAACTGACCCAGACTGATTCATTTCTGTTTACCGTGTGTCCATGGTACCGTGAACTAGAAAACTACTCTGACAGCGCATACCTCGGCCAAGGAAGACAATGTTATCAAAAGATACAAATTTGTCCTGAAACCAGGATTTCGATTTATCCTCACCATGCATTCATTTATGCCTCTTGACATTAATAACAGTTCCCATAAGTTTCTTAGAGACCCGTTAGTAACTTTTTGAATTATGTTCTGATAAACACTAAAACAAACATTAATCAAACACACAAACGGATGAGCCGAGCCGAACATTTCCAACCAAACTTTGGTCATTAGTACCTTTTAATGCTTCTAACAATTCCTGCAAACTTCATGAAGATTTATGCTCAAATTTTGGCTTACTTTAGTGGCAAGAATAACAACAAACAAAGAGATAAACGAATAGACAGATCATAACATAAATTTTATCAATTACTCTTTGTAATATGCGTAACAGTTCCTGCAAGTTTCATGAAGATCCATTTACAAGTGTTTGAGTTATGCTACAAGAAAAATCAGGCATACAAACAAGTGGATGAACGAGTCTTTAGCAAATTTAATCATTTTTTCCTCCAAACATACCTAACATTCCTGTAAGTTTCATAAAGATCCATCCAAAACTATTCGAATTTTCTTCGTCACAGACACACGGATCAGCGGTCAAACAACAGACAAATACATAACCTCATTGCCGGATGTAATAAAGAGAGACGAATGCATGCTTTCAAGTGACCAACACAATGAAATTCATGCGTCATTCACAGCCTGTCACCAGCTAGCCAATTACATAGCCAACTGGCTCGTGGTTGAGACCTTGCAGAAGCCCAGTTTGCTGTGACATGTTGTGACGTCAAGCATGGCTTTGATTTGATGCTCACTCGTCTCTTTCTATTCTCTCTTGTCACTTTGGCTGCAGTGTATCCCACTGGCGAATTAATAAGACTGAGCAGCAACTATGAAGGCAAATGAGTGAATAATTTAACCGGTCGTTATTTGTAGCTCGGGTACACTAGACGTTTGGGTGATAGTAATATGGAAACAAACAGATAAACAATTTTTGCTAGCTAGACCTCAATAAGAATCCATTGTGCAGACAAATATCCTAAAACGGAATTATTGTCACGGATTGAAACAGCTTGTATCGAAAAATCATACTAAGAATCATGTTTTCATTTCAAACTAGAGCACTCTGAGAGCGCATACCTCCGCCTAGCAGTTTTAACAAAAAATTCAAATTGGTTCTGAGCCTATGATTTCCACATTATCAACTCCAAAATGTGATCATTTGTACCTTCTGACAATAATATCAGCTTCTGTAATTTTCTTAAAGATCCGCCCGTACGTTTTAAGTTATGTTCTGCCAAACATTTTTGATAAACATTAGTCAAGCACACAAACGGACAAACTGATCACTACAGAAATTTGGTCATTACTCTTAGTAAAATACCTAGTAACACATGTAAGTTTATATAAATCCATCTATCACTTTTGAATTGTGGTACTAACTATAAAGCGGCCAGCAAACGAACAAGCGGTTGTGCGGATCTTCACCAAAAGTTAATCACTTGTCCTTCTAAGATGCCTCATAATCCCTGTAAATTTCATAAAGATCCGCCAATATTTTTTTCAGTTATCTTGGTGACACACAGTCAAACTCAACATACACATAGCCTCCTTCACGGAGGTAAATATCGTACATTTATAGAATCGCTATCATGTTTTCGTATTAGAAAACAACACTAACTTAAGGTAAGTTATTGTAGTGCCACATCCTTTCAATGCAGAGGCTAAACTTCATGCTTCCCTATGTTTTCCAGCAGCCTAGTTACATTTTGTTATTTTCCCATACTAAGCATGCGATTTTGACTACTTTTGAGTGTTCAAAGCATTTTGTTTTAATTCATTCTCACATTAGCTAACTCTATATCGGGAATGTTTATTTTCGCGATATTCCATTGACTTACACGCTACCCAAAGGCGCTAACTTAGCCCAAAAAAACTCAAGTAAAATCAAAATTTCTAGCAAAAAATGTTCTTCACTTCCTCTTCACAAACCCTTCGACAGTTTTACGCCCAGTAACTGTAAAAAACGCATAATACCGGATACATTTTAAAATATGCAACGTAAAGTTGAACCCAAAGTCAGATTATGTACAAAGGATAGGCTTAGGCCACAGGACGCCTCACTTTGTTGCGAAAGTGCATTCATAAAATACAGCCTTTCTTAGAAACCACTTTCATGATTTTAGCAGGCTGCCATTAGTCTCTGTGAACCAGGACAATATTTCCAATAGCCCTGTCCCTAATTTTTATATCGGTATCTAAGCTAATGGACGGTAATAAGCAGGTCTGTGTGCAATCATCCCACACAAGTCTAAGGAAATTGAAGATCTTCTTACACTAACTCCAGAGAACATGTGCCGGTTCCTCTCGACCACATTACACCTGTTATTTGAACAGATAAAGACAGCACTTGGCAGATACCTGCTGGGAATTATTTGCCTGTTCAATAGGACCATGCAGCATGGTCATTGTAATAACGGTGATTTCAGGTCCGTGTGCGCCGTACAGCTTGCATGACACTTGTAGAGTTTGAAGCGTTTCTAATTTCGTTGCCCGGAGAAAGTTTGGAATGAATGAGAAATTTTTAATACCGACGCTGAATTTTGTTTCGGTTTTATCATCACCCTCGACGGAAGCGAAGAGTGGTGATGCTATTTTCGTTTATGGTTGTGTGTTTGTTGGTTCGGTCGTTTGTTTTTGTCTGTTTGTCTGTTCACCTAAAATGAGGCAGAGAAATTGAGACGCCGTCACAATCTTTCTCAGGCAGTGGGTCGACTGAGATGTGAAAAATACCAAAAAATTAGAGTTAGCTGTCCATCAAATATGACGGCGTTGAATGTGCAACTCCTGACTCGGCACTCTCAGCCCCCCACCCTTATCGCGGGTGATGGCTTTACGCCACGAGGCGTTCTACTTTTTGTTATTATTTTGATCATCATCTTCACTTCATTGTCTTCCAAACACGTTAATCTAGCGCTGAATGAGTCTTCAAACTAAGGTACTAAGTTGGTGATTTATTCGAAAACCGTACAGTATTGACAGGTAGAAATTAACCTTTGACTGAGGTTTTTGTAAGTCCGTAAGAAATCCACACTGTAGAGAGTGGCAGTAATAAAAGAGGCAGATGCACAATGCACAAGTTTGTCTCTAGTTAAATTTACGCAAATTCCGAATGGTATCGATAGAAGCACAAATTAAAGGATACGAGTACGGTATCTCTTTAAGATCTCGTTAGGTCTGTGACCATATTCGGAAAAATGGAAGCCATGACTGCTGAAGCATCAATAATTGAATTCATACCGATTTTTCATGAACTTATTACACTGAACAATGACCCTGCTTGACGATGTAACTAATACGAGACGTGAACGGAAAGTACTGAGCCTCCAGAAAGTAGCATACGATACAAAACATCTAATCTTTCATTTTTCGACATAATTCCCCTCTACATTTACACAATTTCTCCATCAGTGTCGTCATGTTTTTTTCATCTTACTTTCTTACTGTGCAACTCTGCATTTTGATTCTGCAGGTAGATGTCTATAGCCTCCTTAACCTCATTATCCTTGGAGAAGCGCGCACTTACCAGCCAGATTTCTCGTCAGATTTGGAAGTAGATGGAAGTCGGAGGGTGCCAAATTTGGCGAGTAAGGTGGACGAGGAAGGAGTTGGAAATTACAGTCATGGTTTCGAATTGGGTACTCGGGTATCTTCGTGGGGGCAGATGATCTCTGCTCTTTGACAACATTCACCCTATTTTCTCCTTGATTTTGTCATGCAATTATCTCAGTAGAGCAGCATACGTTTAAAGAGTAACAGTGTGATCTTCTAGGAGCAATTTTTTTTAAATTTTAATTTATTTCAGAGCTATCCTCTGGTACTTCTCATTCACCCCTCATAGACCTGATACACCTTTACGTTCTAGTACTCACAAATCGTGAAGGTTATAAATCAGTAATTGGAAGGCAAGAAAGTCAGCCGCCGTAGTAACTATCCTCTGTTGCACTAGCTAGCTATTGCCCTAATGGCAGAAACTAATCTACCAGCTGTATGAAGTATACGTTAAATATCCAATAAGCATTTACCTTGGCACTTGACACTGATAAACCTATCGTGTTGTAATAATGCCTGCCATACTTTTATATGATACTTAAAATGTCTGAGCAATATTACTGTTCTATATTAATTTGGGTACAACTTATATCGCTATTCAAACAGAGACTTTGGATGATAGTGATTCCAACCACTGATGGACTACCTATTATCATCTCTCCTTCAAATTGCAGTTATTAAAGTAAAAGTGATGATATAATTACCTCCACCAATGAGGTTATGTTTTCGTCGCGTTTGTCTGTCTGTCTCTTTGTCTGTCACCAAGATAACTCAAAAAGGTATGAACCGATTTAGATGAAATTTACAGGGATTGTTAGGTATGTTAGGAGGAACAGATGATTAACTTTTGGTGAAGATATATCTATCCGTTTGTTTGTCTGCGTCATTTTTCTCGATGCCATAACTCAAAAAGTTATGAATGGATTTTAATGAAATTAACATGAGTTGTTAGGAATACAACAAAAAGTAGATGATCAAATTTTGGTAATGGTCCATTTGTTCGTTCGTTCATTTGTCACTGTTTTTAATTTTATGCTTGTTAGCACAATAACTCAAAAAATAATGAATGGATCTTTATGAAATTTGTAGGAGTTGTTAGTAATGGTAAAAGACATAAATGATCAAGTCTTGGTGCAGATCGGTTGGTTCGTTTGTATGTTTGACTCATATTTGTCATAACGTTTGTTAACAGTATAACTCAAAAAGTTAAGAACGGATCTTCAAAAAAATTGAACAAGCTGTTATTANNNNTTTGTTCGTTTCTGTTAATGTTAGCTACTACCATGTACGTACAATTACTTCGTAGCTCAACAGCATTTTGCATATTCTCATTTTATTTTCCTAAAACTGATTTCTAGTCAAATCGAAGGCTTGACCACTTTGTTTCAATAGAATGATGGAGTCGGACCCACACCATAGTCTTTTTTTTTTCTACGTCATGCAAAATATTTTCGGGAAAAATATATGCTAAAACGTTCATATTTTTCATCTCCACAAGCTCATATCAAGTATCACTTCTGAAGCTTCTGGCATCCCTTCTAATCCGAAGTGCATAAGAACTCAGAAATCATGCAGCGCAGTTTTCTGTTGTTCTCACAAAAACAGCTAAAGTTGGCACACATGACGGGCGCTCCAGCGTCAAGAAGCAGCAGTAGTCCGAGCCTGACTTAAAAACCAAAATTCTCATTAGCGCTATCCTGTCACACTGCGCTGCATTAACTTCTAAGCGGGTATCAGATCGACCGCTCGAGTCCGTTGTGACGTCATCATAGTCTCTTGGTGCAGCTGGCGATATCTAAATACCACTGGTATCATGGTTACGGACATATATACGATTAAATACAGACAATTGTGACGTCATCGTTGTGGCTAATGATTTCGCAAATAAAGCAGTTATTAATTGACTGCATTAGTTTCCCGTAGCATCAAAGGCTTCGCAGCAGCACTGCAGTTTTTTATTGCATGTCCTTGATCTCATTTTCCCTGAGAGGCAGTGGCTGCACTCAAGACGGGTATTACTGACACAGAAAGTAGAATTTTTTACTAAATTCATATGCTAGACCTAACGACTTCGTGGCATTTAATATTTTCCTACAGAAAACGAAGCTGTCACAGTGTTTTTACTCTCATATACCAAACACTCGATTTAAGTGACTAATCGAAGATGTCAGCATTTTTCAAACTTGATTCCCCGCTAAGTCACAAAACTCACAATACTTTTTTCCTGCTGTTTTGAAAAGCCAAATTTCAATATCAACCATTATCTGTCTAATTGACCCTTATAAGAGCCTGCCAGTCTTCTCTAGTATATGATTTTTCAATGGCAAGGATTTTATATCAGCATGAAACATATCTTATTTAACTTCTTTTCTCATACAGAGGTCAGTTTTTAATAAAAATTGAATATGTAATAGTCCAACTGAAGATGTCCTTTCTTCTACGCTTAATTCAAAGCTAAGTATTCCTCACTGTTTTCCCTCTTTTATTTTGCAAAGACAAACTTTATTACCAATTTACCATCAGCAACCACACAACTTCTTCTTCTACCCAATTGACTGCCTTCCCGTCTTCGTGCGGGATTTTTCACTAAATTCAATGTTCAGTAGACGTCAATTTTCCTCTATCTTGCCTTATGATTCAGCGTGTTCTGCAGCACTCTTGATGTGCACAGTCCCATCATAACATAAAACAAGTACTTTGTTTGCTGTACATGCCACCGGAAGCTACTGACGGATCCCACACAAATAACCCTTTATGTGTACAATATGTCATATGCGTTCGTAAATTACAGATGCTTCCAAGAGCCTTTTGCAGCATAGCGAACTAGGATTTATCTTGGGGACCGTGTGAGCTTCTGTAGCCGTGTGTCTGCCCCCACTTGTAATGTCTGTTCGGTGCTCGAGGCCTGTTGGACTCCAGTACTAGCTAGGGGCTGTATGTTTCTGCCAGGAATCTAGTTAGTTCGTTAGGTAGTTAGTAACTTAGTTTGTTAGTTAGTACTCGAGGGTTCGACATGTTTCCACTGTCATTATATTGGTTTCCCTCTTTCTTTTTTTTCTTCTATCTTCTTCTATTTTCAGTGCAATCAACTACAAACAACTATTTGTAATTTTTTTCTTTTCTATTTGTTTTATTGTTCAGAGAATATGCAGAGGAAAATAAGTAACAGTTTTATGCTTTCATTTTTATCTCTCCTTAGATCATAGAAGCATCACCCATGTGTACTGTTGACCCCAGGTTCGGCACTCCTTGTCACTTCTGCGTTCGTGTGTGTAAAATGTACCACATCCAGTGTGTATGGCAACACTGTCTCAGCAGAGCACACCACAGCTAGTGGGACACGTCCAGTTTGTATGGCAACACTGCCTCAAATAAGCAAGGTATAATCATTAAGGCAATGGTGTATTAGCATCTGCTTGTTACAGAAGTTAAGCTCCGGCAGAAGCTTATTTTGAAGCACTCTTAGAAAATACTCTCTATTCGTTATCAGTAACTTATCTGCGTTTTAGCTTCAAAAAGTAAATTGGAATATTCGCGGACACACACAGCCTGTACCATAGCACAACCTTACGCTACCAAGAACAGAGCCCTAAATAAACATTGCCCTTGGCAAGCAGCTACGCACCATGCTGTCGTCTATACAGCACCACTTTTTACCACGCAACAGTTCTCTTGAAAACATATCAGGTGGTCGCCAGCAGAAAAATTAGCTCTGCATGGACTGGCGCACTGCAGGTAATTTCATGCCTACGATAACCGCGTTTCGGTTTGCCCTTGAATTCAAGAATTGCCTTTTGCTTCAAATACCTTTATGTAATTTTGGACGAGGTCCAGGTTATGTTATGCACGCAACGTGTGGCACGTGTGTAGAGTCGTCTGTTGGTTAATGGCGTCGGTTGAGTCGTAGCTAGTGGCCAGAGGGAGAACGAACATGGAAACCTGGAATTGTCTCCACAATGCACGTAACCGCCAAAGGCTGCTTCACATGGCATTGTTTTGATTGATAATGAATACATTTCAGTTGAGGTACACTTTATTCAAGCTAATAAATATGCTACAACAATAATATATTTATCAATCAGTACTAAATAATTAGTGTGCTAAAATAAGGCCCCAAAAATACAGGGCACGTTGCTCCAGAGTGACAGGCCGCAATATTAATAAAGTCTTCCGTGAAACTTACGACCCTAGAGCAGTTACTAAACGAGCTCTCAACCTGACCCTATTCCTACCAGGCTGTGGTATTTTGCTACAAGGTATCTCTGTCCAACTTAATTTCTACGGGACGACAAGCATAGCCTGACGGAGTTAAGGTGCAATCGATTTGTCTTGTGTGTCCCATACAATTTAATCCAGTTATCTGTGAATGGTCAGGATTTCCAGTCCCGAGCGCTCACTGTAGTCTTTTGGATAGATTGAGTTGAATTGCTCATTGCAAAACCCGATCGAATAATCTTAGGCACGCGCTTGATGTTACCTGATGTTCTCCGTTACTTGGGAACCGATTGCACCTGAGGCGGGTGAAACCTCAATCCTGCCTGGGCCGCATCAGACGAATCGAAAACACCTTCATTTGTATAGGATGCACGCTTTCCCCACCACATTCGTTAACACTTCACACAAATTAATTTCATATATAAGTATCTATTAATGATGAGTAAGAGCTGGAATGTAAAAGAAAATCCCCGATTTAATCAGATTGAATATTAGATTAATAATTCTATAAAAAACTACAATAATGCATTTTCTTACGTTCAACTTACAGAGGCAATACGTTCAGGGAAAAAATAAGAGGAAACACGTGAATAATCGAATCAGAAATTACACTGTGGTAATGTACGCCAGCTATGTTTCAGCTTCATGATAACCTTTAGTAGGATGCTTGAGAATAGCACCAAGTCAGTATTCGCATGACTATCTACGCTTATGTTTCGAAGCGCTGTTCCTTTGCTAGATGACTCGTAGCTAGCGCATGGTTAATGAAATGGAATTATTTTTATTATCTTACACGTGTGCACTGCAAACATCAAGATAAATTTCGAAATGACGAAAAAGAATTTTCAAAACTTTAAAATATGGAGCCATCTTCATTTCAACAAGCTTGCATTGATTACGATCTGCTAACCAATCGCAACAAACATATAAACTTATGTCTAAATTTCGAAATAGCTTCACAGAGATGGCGACAGCGATGTTTAGATAAGTAAAGATGCATCGTTGAAGTGACTAAAGCGTTCAGAATTATATTATATTTTGATAGTTAATTATAACAAATAATTGAGTAACGGAAATCATTTGTAACTATAGCATGATTCAAAATCAAATTAATTAAATGATTTACCGAAACTGTACTAAAGATGTGATTGCATTTTGAATAGAATCTACAGCAGGTAAAAACATTAACAAGTGCTGAACTAAAGATGGACTTACGACTATCATGTACAGGTAAATTCTTATGTACTACATAAAAGCCTTATCATTTGATTGATTTCCGACGTATGCCCGGGACCTTAACCTGAAATGAACTATAGTCTACATTACTATTGATAACAGTACATGAGATGTAACAAATAATCAAAATATGTACAGTTGAAATGTGAGCACTCATGTGCTCGTATTTAAGTTGGGAGAAGCAATATAAACAACGAGCATTATTGGACACAGTTAGGGAAAAATTCCTTCAATTTAGACTTTATAGAAGCAGATATACTATTTTTGACTCGCTAAGCATCAATTTTCTGTTTATAAAACTTCAGAAATACAAAAAAAAATGTTTTCACAATAAGTGTAAAACTTTTCGAATAAAATTGTATAGAGAAAAACGTAGATAAGTTTGACGGAAGAAGCAACACATTTTTGTGCTTAATTAGGGTAAATTCTTCTGTAGAAAATTATAAAGATGCACAATGTAGAGTTCTCGATCTATTATGTTCTAAATTCTTTTGTCCAAGTCAAAAGGAAATCATTCCAATAATCATTACAAATAAATTATAAAAATACCATGCAGGCAAATACCGGTGTTCACTAACCTTTTGTAGTTGTTCATAAAATACTTAAATTTCCATCAACAAATTTAAGCTGCTCGATAGACTCATGATACTTTTCATATAAGCGTTCTTTAAATAGTGTAGAAAATGCTTTGAAACTAGTTAGGGCGTTCGCTAAAAAAATTATTATCGAGTAACTAACTCATTAATATTAGTAAAACGAAGTAAAATTATATTGATAATAGAAATGGGTAGTGACAGCCTCATAATTTTAAGGGTATCACGAAAAGAGTAAAGCAATTAAGTAATTTGAATAGTCTGAAAGCCTGTGGGTTATAAGTTATTTCAAAAAGAGAAGATCCATAATGAAAACGTGAAATTGATGATTCTGCAGATACGACCATTAGCAAGAAAGACTATGGTTGCACTTATATTGAAAAAAGTTTAACCTCCCTCTCCTATAAAGAGCCAGATACTGCTAACCAAAGAATATTCTGATTTTCAATTTTTCTAAAGATTTACAACTACCGAGAAGATATCTCATGTTATCCAACGTTTGGTTGAAGAAATTGCTGTAATTTACAGATTTTATGGCTCACTGTGATGCAGTGTGTCACAATATATGAATTTTTTAAGTAAGAATGTTTGTAAAGTCTCTCCAATTTTACATGTATCTAGAAAGAAAATACCCTGGCCAGGAGTAAGCCTAGACACATGAACAAACATTTTGGCGCATTTATTTCCTGAGGTCGCGGTTCATGCACCTGCCAAGTTCTCGATACAGAAGTGTGCTTGCACACCGAACAGAAGCAACTCGTGCAGCGGGACTTCAGACCTACAGTACTCTTTCCTAG
>LQNS02276883.1:19322037-19345568 GCA_001587735.2 Parhyale hawaiensis | reverse complement strand
ATTTGCTTTGAATTAAAAAAAAATGCATAACACAGAAAGCCGAAGAAAACCAAGAACTATTAAGTTTTCATATTTATACACTTGGCACATTTATTATAACCAAAGTTTGGCTATCGTAACTCATTTATTCACGAGCTTCTATCCAGCGATGTATGTCACGCAAGTGAGTCCATGTCACGCCTGCGCCAGTGGTCACCCACGAGTGTCTGGAGCTTCCGGTACACGGTGTTACCTCCTCCCTTGACTTTCTATTGACAACTAACATAATTCCCACGTCCGATTAGACTTTATACTACAGCAGCGTACAGCTTGTGACTGCAAATGTTTATTGGGAATACATGAAACGGTCGTATGCATTTTTTTCAACAGGCGTCTTACTACAAACATAAACTGTATTACAAGGCAAAGAGATGGGAATATCGCACTACAGAAATGAAAGAAAACAGAATGTAATTGCTATCAACAATGGCCTTGCTATTTCCACTAGCCGATATTTCATGTATTTGAAATGTACTCCCTGGCATCAATTTAGCTGACCCATTCCAGTTCGGAAAATAAAATAATCAAAATGCAGTGAAGTCTTTGTTAGAACGTGATTCACCTGTTAATATCATCTCCATCATATGCAAATTGCTAATATTTATTGTACCAAAATTTAGCACTTAACTTCCATGGTGCGCAGTCCCATAATGCTGGAATAGTATCCTTGTCATAAACAAATCCTGTGAAAAAATTCCTGCTCCCGATTATTGAATTCCGTATTGATAGCAGTCTTTTATTTCAAATTTGTTGTTGTCGAAGCTGCTATCAGTTGGAGTCACTTTCTATAGAATTCCCCGTTTCAGCCAATAGAAAACAATAACTAACTGAAAAATAGTGATTGTTTCCGGTGAAATTATCGAGTGCCCAAGATCGCGAATTACATAATGTATAAGAAATATGCCACAGAACCGAAAAATAAAAAAAAGCAATAGCTATCAATTGATACGTAATTTTATATTTTTCGTTATTTACAAGCTCCTCCAAGGAAGTTTTGTTTTTATAGGCGTTTGTATGTCTGTCTCTGTCTGTTTGTCGGTCTATCACCAATGTAACTCAAAAAGTTATGGACGGAACTTGCCTGAAATTTACATATTGGCATGTTGGCAGGAACAGACTATGACTTTTTGGTAAAGATCCTTTCAACCATTTGTTTGTCTGTGTTTTTTTTTCTTTTCTTTTCCTGCAGCTTGGCTTCAAGAGTTATCAACAGATATTCGTTAAATTTGCAGAAAATCTTAGGAAGCTTGCCAAGAGCAAATGACAACATTTTGAAACGGGATTTGATTTTCTATTACAATAGATTTCTTCGTAAACATTGCGTTGCTTGGTGGAAGTATATGCTTTCAGAGGGGTTCTCTAGCTTATTTATTTATCATTACATCAGCATTTAACCTTCGGCATGGCGTAGGTGAAACCACAGAACAAATAGCAAATTATTTTATTAGTAAGAATACTGCTACTGCTAATGTTACAATACTGTTATTGAAAAACAATACTGTTATTGAAAAAACTTATTATTATTATTACTACTACTAGAAACACTCATTATCATAATTCCACAAGACCCTAAGTGCAATATTTTGACACGCACCGCCATGGTCTCTTGTTACTCAACTATAGTTCTCTGTACCGAAGCGACAGAGAAGTGTAGATACATCCATTCATATGACAGAGACACACGAACACAAACGGTACAGAGAAGTACCGAGTCAGTTTCAACACAGCTTGCCTTGTACCGATTCAGAGGGCAGACAGTATGCGATGGCTGATGGGCTGTCAGTTTCCATCACGACTCTAATTGTATAATGAATATATTCATCATTGAGTAAAAAGGACCATAATTATAAGAACTATATTTTTCTATGCGAGAACGAAACTCCATCCTTAGCATCGTTCGACGAAAGCCTGTTGCTACGTAATTGTATAACATTCCTGTTTTCATTTAGGCTTCGCTTCGATTTTCTGTGGTATGTTGAAGAACGACATATACAGTGGGGGGAATAAATATTCGTGCACCATGAAACTGTTATTTAAATATCTACCAAACGAAAAATAAATATATTGATACAGTATGTGTATTTAAGTGTTATCAATGATTATATGTCAACAAAACCAAAAATTATAATGAATTTTGTAAATTATGTAATATTTCACATATCTGGGGCTGAAAAAAATGTATTCGTACAAAACGATTTTTTTATTTAACTTTCCAGATCCTTCTAGATATTACGTTAGAAGTCTACTCTAGTCCAGGAACAGCTTTGGGGTCATTATTTCGTGCGACATCGCAGAAGAAGGTTGTAACCATGGCAAAAAGCAAGGGTTAACGAATTCTGTAAAAGAGTTGATTATTAAAGAATTGAAATCGTGGAACAGTTATAGGCAAATGTCCCAGACACTCAATATACCGTTTACCACCATAACTATAGGAAGAGATTAATTATCGTTGAACTGAACAAAGGCTACGAAACAAAACATCAAATGTTGTTTTAAAATCGCTTGTTGTGTTGTACGAATACTTCTGTCAACCCAAAATATATAAATTGTTATATAGCTTCTATTACAGAGGAATTTACTTCCTTTGCTGTTTCGTGCGCGTTGTTTACACAAAAATATGTGTCATTATATTTACTTTTGCTTCGCTACATTTGTTTTAAATAAACAATTTCATGGTGTACGAATATCTATTTCCCCCAATGTATACATATAGACAATAGTACATAGTTCCGCTTGCAGCTCTGCAGGGTTTTGCATGTACTCCTGAAATATTGTGGACCTCCAGTTCCCTTTTTACCAACTTCTGCAAAGGTTTCCGAAAGTTCAGGCAACCCCTCCCCTCAGGTAGTCGAACATTACATTTTCAAATATAGAACTTGCCGGCTTTTATTTCCAAACTTACAACAAAGGTTTCCAAATCTACAGGCAGCTCAAAATAATCTCTGCCCCCATGGGATCTCTTGACATTCTACTAATACTTCTGAGCTTCAGATAGACCGGAATGGCTTTTAGTATCACGGTACTCCCTATTCCTATCTGCCAAACTTTCCTCAAAGTCTTCCAGAAATGCAGATAGCCCAGAATAACATTTGGCAACATGGGACCTCAAGGCTCGCATCGGCGGCACCACATGGGCCATCGAGAGGCCCCCTCTGTCTCCCCATAAGGCGGTAATTGACAAGCTCTGTCGGTAATTTTAGCCCTAATGCACCCTAATGTCTTACATTTGGTCTGAAATGCTGCCTACTGCAACTCTCCCAATACGAGGCGTCCTTCCCTTTATTTTCTGCTCTTCAAAGCCTGCGAGTCGCTATAATACATTCCTTCTTTGACGAAATTGGGCTAAAGTGCTAACTCCTGCAAGGCTTCGGTTATTAAGGGCGCGTTCAATTGGGGCCGAAATTGAGCCTTCGATTCTTGACTTGTCCGAAATTTCAGACAGAAGCTTTGAATTTGCAACTTTCAATCTGCGTTCCAGGAGTTAGAAGCAACCCGATTGCGTTGAAAAGGTTGAAAATTCCGTTTTACAGAAGAAGATTGAGTTTCTTGAAGTCTCATGTGTAACCCATCGAAAGTCAATGCTTGAAACTCACTTCAGAGGGTCGAAGCTGGTGCACCTTCGTGAAGTTTTGAACAAATCAAGTCTTCATGGTTTAATTCTGGCACCCAGTTTAATACGACCTTAATGTGACACTAATTTCTGTATTATCTGGTCAACAGGCAGCATGAGACGTAGCACACAAATCTTCTAAGGCGATTGTGAATGGCTTCTTACACTGAAATTTCACTGACCGAAATGTCTCAATGTATCAGAAGCGAATTTCGTCGCAGTGAATAAATGGGCGTCTTGGTCGTCACTCTTCCGTCATATATGAACATCTAAATATCGGATTCTCTAAAGCAACGGTATCATAACTTCCGAAAAATTCATGAAAGTAGAAAATATGAGCCACGGAACGGATATATAGAAGTCATTTTATGATATACACTTTGCGTTGTCCAAGAATACTCAGATTTAACATCACAGGCTTTTTTAACATTTAACATCACAGGCGTTGTGCTCTCTAGTTCTCTGACGTCATCAAAGCCAGAACTGGGCACAATTTTACTTATATGTTTCAATGGTAAGGAGAGCTTCTGCTCACTCCTCATACCTAGCTATATTACCGCCACGGTGTCTGTCATCTGACGCTGCTGGGAGCCCCTTGCCTACACCGCGCTGTATCGAGGAGAGCTTCAAAATGAGAGTTCGTTTAATACTTACGGACAATGGTTTCTTCCTAGGCTCGGTGCTCATTCAGCGCAGTATTTTTGTAAATCTGTGAAGAGAATTTAGTATATCTGATCTCCCTACAGCAAAGAGACACGAAACAAGTTCGCTAGGCAATGTAATAATATACGTACGGTATTGCACAGTCTACACATCATTACAGTATTAACATACTGACAGTAGAAGATATTTATTTGCTCGACACAGAGAATGTTGCTCAGGTAATTTCTGCAGTCGACATGGACCGTGAAAAAGTTGAAAGTTCTTTTAGCATGGATATTTGTAATTACACTTAATTCCTTGCTGCAGCGAAGCGTCATTTGCTGTGAGCGCATGATGAACACATTCAGTAAATAATAATCAACTGACTCCAAGAGAAAGATATTCTTCACAGCAAAACCATTCTTCACAGCAAAACTGCGATAAAGAACAAAAGCAGGAAGTTTTTTTATGCATCTACTTATCCTCTATGACCAATTTCAAAAGGCGTAAGCCAATAGTAAATCTATTGTCATGTAAATATATAAATAATATATGAAATAATTAATAAATGTATACATTCTGTTAATGGTTATCTGATAAATGTCATTAGGAAAGGGAACAATGTCATCCATCCTGAGACATTCTTAGACGTCGTGGACACTAATTTAAATTTGAGCTGAAGATATTCGATTGAGTTGACTGATAAAAGTAAGATATAGATTAATCAAGCCTCTAGTTTATTTATTGTCTATTCAGTATGGTTATTAATATTGGCCACGATACCATGCACAACTTTTAAGCACATATTCAGCCTGAAATTTGTGGTGTGTATTAATGACATTATAACCAGCTATCAGAAATGACTGTATCTGCTTTGTGATTCGAAGATTCAACAATATATTTGCTTTGTACTAGCTCCCTGTTGCTATTACTGTATAGTGGTGTTCGTCGTCATTGTGAATGCGCACACACCGATGAAAACAGACGGGCATTTCTTTTGTCTTTGCCAGAAAATTAGCGACAACGATGACGTCGCAATTGATGTCATCCAAACGTATATGTCGTATCCATGATACCAGTGCCATTTAGATATCTCCTGCCTTGCCGAGAGACACTGATGACGTCATAACGATCTCTAACGGTTAATTTGACGTCCGCTTAGAAGTTCTGCTTCCATTCTTGTGCGTGGGGTAGAGCATGTATGGGGAGCGAGTTATATTGGGCAGCGAAATTAAGCTTTTCAGGCTTTACTTGCCCGAAACCTCAGACAGGTGCCCTGGCTTCGACTTGTTGATTAAATTCAGGCATTGACTCTCAACCAGTTACCTGCGACACTTCCATAAACTTAGTCTTACTTCGTGATGTGAAAATTTCAGTCGGCACAACATAATCGGGCTGCTTTTAACACCTACAACGCGATTCAAAGTGACGTACCTAAAGTTCCTGTCTGTATTTCCAGACAAGTGAAGTGGGCGTTGGTAAGGTCGATTGCTAACACCCAGTCGAACGTGTCCCTGGCAGCTTAAGTTTCAGCTCGAAATGCCGAAAGAGATGCATGAGGCTAATTCCAAGATGTCAAATGAAACCATCTGACTGTTCGCTTAAAAATCAATTCATAGTCATTTGATATCTTACTGATCTTAGATACGATCCGTTGCTCGTCTAATATATCTAACGCGACGCCATGCAAAAACATTCTCCACACTTCGTGGGCTGCCAAAAGTAAAACCTCATCCAAGCTACAGATGAGTTGGTTATGAGAGCGGACTATGCAAACGCTTCCAGCGTGGCAGGTTATAGACAAGCAAACAAACCGACAAACACGTAAAGGCTGATTATAATCAACTCAAACGTCCCAGCTACCAAATGCTAAATCTTCTTGGCCGAGGCAGAAATTAGGTCTAATTTATATATATTAATGCTGGCTGTCCAACAAATTAGGGCCACGAAAAAGTTTTAACGAAAACTGCTGAGCTCGTCCCACGCAGCCAACAAGTTCATCTCATGATTGAAAAACTTTTAAGAACTTTAAATTGACCCGACATTAAAATTGAGTCCAAAAGCCGCTAAAACTTTGAACAAAGTAGCCTGTATTTTTAATTGGTTCTTCCTGTTATAATTGGCAATTTGCATTTGATTGTGAAATGCAGGCGAATACTGTCCATTGAATTTCAGAGTGACTTCAAAGTTCTAGTAGCTCAATTAATATAATTAATTTATTCTTTTACCTCATATTACAAGGCAAAAACATTTTCTGGGCTACTTGCAAGCTGCAGCAGTTTGGGTATCTAAATATATAAGCTGAAAGTGCGACACCTTGGCCTGATAGACCCAGCTTGTTATTGTCAGTGTAAGCTTCGCATCTGTAGATGACAGGTACCCTTGTCCTGTTCAACAGCTTCGATCCTTGGCTTAGATGCTGGTCCTAAGTATGGGTGTGTTATAGTAGTAGTTTTCTAAGTCTCCATCTCTTCCTCGGTACACGAGACTAATTAGTAATTAACCTTCTCTTCCACGGTAAGGAGACTAATTAACCTTCTCTTCCGTGGTAGAAGGGATTAATAAACCTTCTTTTCCACGGTATAAGAGACTAATTAACCTTCTCTTCCACGATGTGTGAGACTGAAGTAGCCTTCGGTTCTGTGAGACCATTATGTACTGTTAGTGTTCAAGCACATTTTAGTGTAATGTAGACTGTCAGGTTATATATCTACAGAATAAAAATAACCCCCGATGTGCATTTATCAGTTTGCTGACTTATTTGTTTGTTTACTGATCGGTCCATTTTCTGTCATCTTGCAGTAAAGAGATAGAAAACTGTAGTTATCTTGTCACGCTTCGTTTTTAAAAAGCAATTAGTGGAAAATAAACCAGGTTGCAGATGACGGCAATACTGTCGGCACTTAATAGTTGACTGCACCTCTTGCTCCACCTGCGCTGAAATCCGTGCTATGAAGATATTCACTCTTTCTCTGAGTACTCTTATTCATCCTAATTTGTTCTCTAACATCCAAACTTGCTCTGAAATGAGGCTTAAATCAGTGAAGCAAAGGGCGAAATGTACTTCAGTGGGCAGCAGGCTCGCGAAGAACTCGAGGTGTTCGTTTCAGTCAGAATTTTTTCAGCCTGCTTGCTTCCTTCCTTTTGTGGAAGACCTTTCCGCTTGAGTAAAAAATTCGAGGAATATGATAATTATCGTGACGTATCCGGGATACCGGCCCGGATACGTCACGATATCATATCATTATTATTATTACTTTTTTTGCCTGTCATTGAACGTAAGAAAGATGCGCTTCTAAGCGAGAGCGGGTATTTGTAGCAGAACGAAATTAGGGTTCAAAGTGATAAACATAGAGGTGTAATGACAAATTCCCTGCTGTCATTTTTGAAGGCGGGTACCCTAGTATTTGATAAAGAAGATCCAGTATTGAGGATATTACAGCATGTACCAACACAGGAGTGGGCTCAACACGTGGGCCCCATGCCCAATCAGCACGTCTGTTGGTTACTGTACATAAGGTATTTTGTAACATGAATGTTGCTCTCGAATCTAATCCTCTGACGCATACCTGGCCGGACTATTTGTACTGGCGGCTCCTTATCAGGAAGATTCTTCGTATTGCTGCCTCAGCAGGCAGAAGTACAAGCATCGATGTGTTTATCATTTTCGTGTGAAGTCCATATATATTTTTTCATTCAGTTTGGCAGAAATATATAATAATTAGATCTTAAAATCGTCAAAGATTCGATTAAAGAAACGCAAGTCTTTCTTTTATTCGATTTTATCTATTGTAAGTTTTTGCTGGTCTGTAAGACCCAAGTTTGATATCTTCTATCGAGTCAGAGAACAGCCCTGGTCTAGAGTTAGTATTTACTGTAGCCCACTCTTGCAATCGACTTCATGCCAGTATTAGCCACATGCATGCGTATGCCGTCGCTTATCTTTTCAAACATTTCATATGCATTTGTTAAAGAAGAAACAGGATACTCTGTTGTAGCCCACTTTGAGTGGAGTGGTAGTCCCCCAACACAATCCTTGGTAATCCATTATGGGTTCTTTAATTAAATTGAGATTTTTTCTATTCCCGAAATGTAAATAGTGGGCCATTCCTTCACATTTATCATTCTATAGAAAAATAACTATATTTCAAGGATTCAGTTTTTGTTCTTGTTATTTTTTAGCAACCCTATGAGAAAATTCTAAGTAGTCATACGATGTCTATGAGTAAAATAGTGGGCGATATCGGATAATATCAGTTAATTGTCTAGAAACTTTTTTCGGGCAACCAACGCTACATTCACCAGTGCAAAGAAAAAAATAGGTAGGAAAACACAGCGCACTTTCGAAAACTGCTTTACTACCAAAAATATAATCACTAATACAACTCTTTTTTTTTTCTCTGTCTCTCCCGCTTTTTGCATAACGGTTTCATAGCCCACACGGGCAGTCATTGTAGAAATGCCTGTGCATAATGTCAATGCGCTTTGTATCATAGACTTCCGCTCTCAGGCTATATGCACTTTGAAGCCTGGCATTGATGCATACATGTTACGACGTACATATGAACATGTACCCTTTCGCACGTGAGGTGGATCCTTAGGTTTATGAGCAAACAGTGAGCAACAGTCGATTAAGAAGTGTCCGTATACTCTTTCTCAGCGCACTCTACTTTATAGGCCTTTTACGCACTCTACTTTATAGGCCTTACACGCTCTCTACTTTATAGGCCTTATAAGCACTCTACTTTATAGGCCTTATACGCACTCTACTTTATAGGTCTTATACGCACTCTACTTTATAGGCCTTATACGCACTCTACTTTATAGGCCTTATACGCACTCTACTTTATAGGCCTTATACGCACTCTACTTTATAGGCCTTATACGCACTCTACTTTATAGGCCTTGTACACAAAGATTTATGAAATGCTGCCTTGGGCACCTGCCAGTCTATAAACTTGAAAAAAATGGGTTGCGGTGTGCGAGTGCATCGCCTGAGATTGATCATTGAGAGCTTCAGACCATGCACATCTGACTTTAAGCTAACATGCACTTCAAGTCTTAGCTATATAACGTGTTGGCACCCGTTACTCTATCACCCTACAGTTCGTCACGGTGACAGAACACCCGCACGGCACTCGTGTTGCTCTGTTTGGCTCTGGTGCGTTAAGATGTTTTAGAGCATTATAATTATATAAGTGAGTATGTCTTTTCATTTGTCCGATTTCAGGTTGTTGATACTTTTACATACTTTATGCAAGATTTTGATACCGTACTTCTCAGAAGCGCGAATTCAAATGTCGATAGTAAATGAACAGATTGATGATTGAGAACGAATACCGTATGGGTTACGCACAGTTGGAGTGCCCTATCGACCAGTAGTCTCATACATCTCGTAAATAAGCACATATTTTATCTTCATCTACTCATCACATCCTGCTCTTAAAAATATTGGAGTATGTCACTATCTGGTTTAGAACAAATATACAGTCTGAGCATAATGCCGACCAATGCTTATAGCGAAGTCCATTGGACGTGACGCTTTCTGTTTTATATATATGTAAATACAGCTATACTTTCCGGAGACACTCAGATCAAATTTATTCAACTTTCCATAGTTGCCAAAGTTTTCTAAAGTGTTCTTACTGCCTCGATCGGTGTGACTGTCTAACTTATCCCAACTGCTAAAATTCATTAAATGTTCAAAATCGGCAAAAACAGTGTAAAAATATCCAAATTACTCAAATTCCCCAACTTCGTCTCTCACAAACTATTTGATGGCGATGATGACTGGTAGAACCACAGTAACACACTCGCCCATCACTCCATCAGCTTGAGAACGGATAGCGGACAGTCGGAGAACACCGCCGGACAGTCACCGTGGGAACGTCCGTAGTATTCCGCCTCTCGGTAGTCGTCCGTCAGCACCGTAGCATCCGGGGACGACCTGCCGAAGTTACGGGACTTTTATAATCTTAACGTAACATTTCCACCGACTGTATGGGGGGAAAGCGAAACTGTAGAGGCAACACATCCGCACTACAGGGAGCAACGTCTGTTTGGACCCAGTGCCTGTCACATCACTATTGTCGCATGAGGTTGTGCAATGCTGCGAGCTGCAGGTCTCCACGAGGACTCGGTTAGTTGTTGTTGTTGTTGTTATTATTATTATAGTTATTGAAACTTCACGCGAGGGTAACAAAGGACGAGAATAACACAAATCAAGTACAAAACAACACCAAGACGTACGAGACGCTATAAGAAGAAGAATCCATCGATATAGTTTCAGTGAACAGCTATAGGTGCATGTGAAAAAACTGTTGTGAGTCACTGAATAATGCTTTGCACCAAAACAAGCACGTCTTCCCGTGCCCTGAAGGAAGTACATACAGTTGTGCGGTATTATCAGACCCGCAGGGTAGGCATTTCCCGTTCGTGCACAAGAAGACGTGTCAGTCATAATATTTCTGCGTTTAGTTTCTGGCGCACTGATAAATTTATTTTTCTTCGTTGATCGGGCAAAGCTACGGAGTGGAGTAAAGTGCAATCATGATTTATAATAATAATAATAATCATATTCATATGTCATTTATCTGGAATGTATATACAACTGGAGATTTCATGGAGCACTTCAGTTTCAAACTTTGTGGCAGAATTATCTCCTACGTGCGTTTTGTTTAGTGCAACCCAACAACGAGAACAAAAAAAAACATGAAGCAGGACCTGCTGACTAAACTATGATGTATGGAATGAGAAAAGTAGAGAACCACTGGCTTATCGCTTTGATGCTTAATATGCAACAAATTAACGTATCAAGGGATGTGGTAGTAGTACAAAGTTTTACTCGCGCATCAGGGACACAATGTCTACTGTATATCGCGCTGAACTATTCTGTGGTTTAACACAAGCTCGAGGGTCACTAGGTCGTGTAGTACGTCTCATTTCAAATTATCAATGATATTTGTCTAGGCTTTTCTGCCGGTAGGTCTCAGATTCTAAGTAGTCAGTGCGGTATTGACATGAAAAAGGCGCAAATTGTGCATCTCCAGCCCCCGGGCACAACTGAACGCTTTCGCTCAGCTACGCCGGGCAGTGGAGAGAAACGAAATACAAGGTAGAAGTCTAGCGGGAACAGGTCGGCCATCTTGATCAGCGGCCCACCTCCCGAAGCAGAAGGGGAAGTATTGATAGCCTACCTTACTTTACAAAACTAACCTCGTCAGCAAGAACTGCAGCAAGCTGCAAAATCTCCTGCGGAAAAGGCACTAGAGGGACCCTTGGGGTCGTGAGTCCCTACCAAGGAATGTTATCTTACAGTAAATGTAGTATGTATAAAACCATGTAAATCATGCACTGAAGGGTTTACGTAAGTTGCGCAGCAGTAGATAATGGAAAAAAACTGTTGCGGAGGTGAGGCAGAAGGGACAATAGGACGACGACGTAGTGGCGTAATGAGTAGTTAGGAAATAACAAAAAATATATAAACTACTAACTAAAGTCCAGCGTGACAGTCACAGCCCGCCGCTAGGGCTTCTAACTAACATAAAAGTCACCCTTGCGGCACAGCACTACACCCCGCGGTAACAGTCGGAGGCGCGTTAAGTCCGAACAGACAGATGCCGCGCGGACTTACAGAAGAACGGTCGGGAATCATACTATTAAAAATAGTCGTGCATGCGCTTACCCTCCAGCAGGTTATGATAACCACCCGAATAGATTGAAGCGGACACACAGACACACGCTAGTAAGCATAAAGATATTGTATTTATATATATGTTAAAAATCAGAGTGTTCACAATACAGCAAGCTTCTGAGGGCTGGAGCAAAGGGTATTTGCATTTACCAAGAATATGAGGAGTGAGGTTACCAGGAACTCACCCTAATACCAGGGGATGAGAGGACCCACCGCCCGAAAAGCTTAGAACTAGAGGGTCAGACTCACTCACCCCAGCAGGATATTCAGCGCCTCCCCCAGCAGGCCGTTGTCCTTCAGTGGCGTATGGGCCACTTCACACATGGCCCTCAGCAGGCACGCGTGGCCGTCTACACCGAACCTGCTTAGTAAATTTCTGGAGGTTAACCGCTACACCGAAAATACGGACAGCAAATGCTTCGAGTTCGACAGGCACAAAAACATCGAGTAAAATCTTTGTAAGTTCGCCAGAGGACTCTGAACTTGATTTTTGCAAGCGGAAGAGATCTGCTCAGATAGTATCACTGCCCAAGCACAAGAGCGTCACCCAGACTCACAAGCGCACAGTGTTGTGAGTGTTCCTCAAAGACAAACGTTTCCAGTGAACCCCCTTTAGTCCTGTTACGCCAGTAACGCCCCCTGGCCCTACTGAAAACTATATTTACAGAGTAATTCTGAAAAATTAACGCTTGAAATAATTATTAAATCGTCTAGGCTTGACTCATCCACGGGAATAGCATGTATACTACCTGTTTCGTCTTCTATTCAGTATATTGCCCGACCGACGCATACACTGGACGAATAATTACAGGCTTTTAAGTAGTGAACTAATTTAATATTAGAAGCATGTTCAGTATATATGTCTAGACCTCGGTGATATAATTTACCTTCCTAGCGCGTCTTCGATGATGTTGTACAGTCCAGCTCTGTCGTCGGATCGACCAAGATTTGCCACTTGCGTGCTGTTGGGCAAGGTGATCTTCACAGGGAGTTCAATGTACATCTTACCAGCTGTGGGAACGTGTTCAGGACATGTTAATAAATAGCACCATGCGTCTTTCTAACTGAAGGTAAATAATCACTCGCTCTGGATGTAATTTAGAGGTAAGATTACTTATTTCGCGTCTTCGTAGTTGTCAGTGAATTGTTTATTAGGAGCACTCTAATCAGTCAAAACACTCATAAAAGATCATTGGTCATTTATTTATTTACGAATGTACTTCACAGTCAGAGATGACGGAAAATCGTTCACATAGATGCGTAGCTCTCGAATATTCTTGCTCGTAATAATAATAATAATAACAAATGCACGGCCACCACTTAAATACGGCAAGAACTTCCTTCTAAATTAGTAGCAGCCTTCGTTCCTAATTCCACTTGGAGAAGCACACAGTGACTCTTCTCCAGTGCAGGCTTAAGGTGCGTTTTATTCACGGCGGGTACTTCTGTTACTGCTTACCTATATGATTCTCGCTGCAAATACAATACACCTGTGGGGACTAAATTGTTCAAGACCTGCAAGCTCTAAGGTCTACCTGCCGGCCTGGGGAATATGTTTTGCAACAGCCAATGTCTCAGTTTGTCACATTAAGGAGAATGGGAATGCAAAAATCGTCTAAATTATTTTATTTTAGAATTATTTCTGTTCAATTTGCCGACGTGTACCTTTAGCCTTAACTTCCGACCGAAGACGCTTCAATAATGGAGTAACCGTGACACGCAGCTGGGAGTGATTGTCTTCAGCGATGAAAAAATTTAATATGGAGAGTTAATTGAGGACGATAATGGCTCTGATGCTTGTAGAAATCCAACAGCACTTTAAAAACCGCATGTGGACCTTACAATATAATGGAGTCTCGCACATATCACGAAGGACCCGAGGGAGGTGTATCGTCAATTGGCTCTTCTTATCGATTAAGTTTTTTTGGCCCCGCTCTTCACCGGATGTCAACCCAATGAGCGATTCACTGAAGTCCATCCTTGCGGCAAAGGCTTGGGCAAGAACATACACAAATCTGCGGATGGTCTGAAGCGAGCTCTTCTTTGTGCATGGCATGAAATCTACGAAATACTGTGCGTGCCTCGACCACTCCTTTTTTAAGCGTCTTGAGGGAATAGTTAAGAGTAGAGGTTTCATGTCGAATAGGATCTCGGCTAATTGGAGAGATATCACCCCTCCCCCCCCCCCACGGTAGACCAGAAAGATAGATGGAGAACGTGACTACTTGTTTTCTTGATCAAGTTTACGATTAACATCCGTCGCATGTCATGAAAGAAAAGCGACGCTGGAGACACAATGCAACATAAGAACTTAAAAATAGCCAGAGTGAAACAAGCCTCTTTTATTCAATTTATTTGTTGAACCAATCGACGAAATCTTTACTCTCCTACATCCCAAAATGTTTTACATTCGCTCTTGTTTAATTAAAGGTTCTAAAACATCAGAGCACTCCAGTCCCAGCCACAAATGTAAATGACATAGTATGTTAGAGGTAATTTTGAACAGTACGATGAAGTGGTTATTTCGGAATGTTAAGATTTGGCTTCATTCGTCAGAAGTAAGAAGTGTCTTGTAGATTTATACGACATGCATACTCGTACGTAGCGTAATGTTGAGACATTCAGTATTTGGATAAATGTCTGATAAAAGGTATATTTTCCGACACATAAGAAATTTTTATGACACCGTCATCGATATATGACGTATTATTGATCTGTTATTTGGAGTAGATAAATTCTATCAATATTTGCATGAGATTTATTTTGCCTTGAAGGGGTTTTTGAAAATTCCAGTTTTTAACGTGGCATTTTATATACTTACTGAAATTAGTCTCAGTAATGAGCGGGATGCAAAAGACGGGCGTGAGAGCAAGTACTGAGCCTGTAGGAAATGCTATAGTCCTTTTCTGTCTGCTGTGAACTTCATCTGTTGAGATAAAAAAGAAAATTTCAGTACAGTGGAGATTAATACTGAACAATATAGAATACTTTATGGACTACAAGCTATCATATATTGAAGCTGGAGCGAGAGCTTCCTTTAGGACCGCGAAGTCACAACTCACGACCCTCTTCACCACAGTACAGTAGAGGTATACGTAATGAGTCGAAATGAGTCTTGCCTTTGGGCAAGTGACGTCACTACACCCCTAACTACCGTACACTGAGGTAGTTACCTAAAAGTAGAGCTGTCGTTGGGCTAGTGACGTCACTACACTCTTAACGACCATAGACTGGAGAAATAGATAAAATTAGACCTACCGTTGGGACAGTGACGTCCCTACGCCCGTGACAACAGTTCACCAATGATAGTAAATTGATCCAAATTAGACCTGCCGTTAGCACACTGACATCAGTGTGACGTAAAATTGTTTGGAAAATACTGCCAAATGAAGCAATTTCAAAGCAACGTCACACCTCTAGCTTTATATTTATGACGTCACCCCACCACCGAACTTGCAATTTTCACTTCCCGGAATTAGTTTCCAGTGCAACATTATGTATCATTGAATATTCGTGAACTCTTATGATAAAACTCTGTGCGTGCGCAGACCTGTGACCTGGATGATTTCTCTAATCATTTACGTGATCACCATGTCAGATACAAAGGAATATCAACTGTCTTGAATAATTCACTAGTAACTATGTATACCGTTCATCAGTTGACGTAAAAATCGATCGCTAAACAAACTGTAACCAGCACGTAACAACATAGGTATCTTTTTCGCTAGAAGTCTAACTGCTCCCAACATGCTTCGTTCGTCCGCAAACATGGTCCAAAGATGTAAACACACGAGTATTCCCTGAACTATTAATTTGTAATCTGTATTGACATAAGCATTATTGCATTATCAGCAATGTCGAAAGTGGTAAACATATTTACCCAAAAGTTAATTTACAATCAACATTACAGTAGTAGTGTAGTACTAGTGAGCTACAACTCATCCTACAGGGTGCTGTATATGCTAACATAGTAAACACAACATCAATATAAGACAAGAGGCTCGTTCAGGTAAGTGAAATTCATCTTCTGGTAGATAATTGGTTTTGGAACTAATATATGCCCAGGTAAGATATGTGAGTCTTTGGCGATGCTGCAGCTTTACGCTTCTAAAATGGCGACTTAATAACATCAAATTTAGTAAAACCTAGAGGTGCACTCCCAGAGTACGGGCCTCCACCAATCAGTTAAAACATTAAAGTGTCCAGAGTCAGGAGTTTTTACGGAACGTGACATTCCGACCAGCTCTTGAAAGTTCCATAAAGATCCGTTAGTACCTTTTTGAGATACATTGCTTCGAGACTGACAGAATAACAAATCGCAACAAAAACACAGCCTTCTAGGCGGAGGTGATAATTCTCGAATAGAAATAGATCACTACTTTAGTAGCCTTCCTTCTAGAGCAGTGACCAATTTTTATTCACAGGTAGTTTAGCTAAATTTGTTGTTATTGCATAGGACACAAAGTTGTTTAAATGTTTACATAGAAGAATGAAATATTTTCATAATGCAGGGCCCTTCGAGAATCAGCTATATATTTTTCGCAAGAAAAAGCAATATGGCCTACTTAGGCCTTAAAAGCTTAACCCGTACATAAATTATATTTTTTCTAGATCGTTTCTACTTTATATGAATAACCTCTAAACACTAGATAACCGCTGGACGGAGAGAATCTAGTTAGTTCCTCAAATGGGTTAAAATGTTTCCAAAATAATTGAGGGCTTTTTTTACTTATTTTATTTATTTATTTTCTTTTTGCTTGATTTATTACTCATATCTCTTACAGGTCGGGACCCGAGCACGGGTGCCAAAAAGTGGCCGGTGATTCAGCAGTAATTCGTTCTCACCTCCATCAGGAAACACGTCTCGCTTGGCCCGTCTCCTTAAGGCCCCGGCCGCTTGCGTACGGGCGTGGTACTCGTACCAGCTCTCCGAAATGGCGACGACAGCCGTGGCCCCCAGCAGGAGTCCCACCATTGTCCCCGAAGGTAGTCTGCTGAGCATCTTCGCAGGAGCGGGTTGAGTTTAAAACGAAGCGACGAGTAGCAGAAAATGAACTGGCAAGCGAGAGAAAACAAACTAGAAAGTCTTCCCACGCAGGAAATTTTAGGCAAACGGCAAATATTGCCTGGTGTTATCTCCTACAGATATCAGGTACTTGCGTTAATGTCTTCAATTGAAGTGAAAATGAAGGCGAGCTCTAAAAGACATACAAACTAGTGCGCCGTTTAGAACTTACAGGCTTGACGTGGAAAGTGGTCTGTTGAGAGGTGAGAGGTAGGCCGTCGAGAATGAAGGAGAGAGAACGAGAAAGTTACATGCTGTAATAAAAAATGATTGGTCTGATGAAAGGTAGAGAACAAACTGGTGTGCTGTAAAGAATGAACTTGTGAGACGTAGAAAAGGTATTCATAAGACGTAAAAAACGATCGGATGTGACGTAGAAAACGAATTGGTGAGACGCATAGTTGCATAATATTTTCAAAATGGATATTTCGTAGATCTACGACAGTTAGAGATGAAAACATTCAGAAATTATGATTTTCCCTTTAAATATATACAGTATGTATCAAAAGCCAACTTAAGTTCTATCCTAAAATCCGTTTGTAGATTCTAAAAAAGGTTTTACATATATATTTCAATAAAGAAATTGATGGAATTCTGCTTGAAATTACCGGTTACCGCCTAAAACAAAGGACTACCGTGAGTTATAGCCAGCTGTATTCAATATAGCTCTCCAGTGTAAAGGTATCTTCGATTCTCTTAGAATGAGTAAAATAATTAAGCTAATCCAATTAGCTCAACAATGTTCGGAAGTTTAATCTTGAGAGCTCCATATAGCGCTTCGAATGAGTTGCATGCGTTAATTGTAAACCGATTACGCTTGAGGTGGTCGAACATTCGGTACTCCCCATGTCAAACCATATACACCAGATGAGCATTGTGCTTTTCGGTATCATCAAGCGTAATCAACTTGCATTAACACCTGGCAGCAGTTTCCTTCCTCAATAAACCACAAAACAGAGCAAATCCAAATCGGATTAGATAACCTATCCTAAAGTTGGTGAGTTGAATACAGTTAAAATGAAACATTGATGATCAGCAGCAGCAGCAGTAGTGAGATGCTGCATATCATTCCACTAGAGACACCCGATCGAGGCTCAGTGATTTTCTGCATCTTCTCCTTCTAACCTCATGGTGCTTGTATTGAGATTTTGCTCAGACAAGGTTGAACTGTGTTCTAGAGCTAACTATTGCAGAGTAAAGAACAGATGGTGACGCCGCCAGAGTTCAGACTTTTTCTTTACTTTTAATCCTTTGCCTAGCTAATTGTTTTTGAGAAGATTTGCAGCCAGAAGCTCTGGGTCTGCTTCAAGTACAAAAAAAAGGGCCATTGGCCAGCACCTCTCTTAACTAACAAAGCCCTTTGACCATTAAGAACTATGTAGTTAAGGAATCCGGGACCTAGCAGTTCTGCTGGAGAATCCAAATAAATCATTGCTGCTTCGACTGCGTAGTACTGCTGCGTAGTAAGCCTTCCAGGGAGGTAGCTCAAAGGCCGGAAAAGCTAGAAATAACAGATTGCATTCAGAGGGTCGAGTCCACCTTTAACAAGTAGATATAATTTAAAATTACACCGTATAAATGGACGCATATGAAACATTCTACCACTGCATCAAGCAAGTTGCAGCTCAGTCTCAGAAAAATATGGTACTTTTAGGTTCCGGTGTGGTATGTGGCCTGCCTTAAAGTATGCGTTAGGATAAGGTGGATTAGAAGAAGGACAGGCTCGGTTCGGCTATAATTCAGTGCCTAACCTAACTTACAGGCACACAAATTATACCTGACTCTGATGTAAGCCACATATGCTACCGACATCCTTTTTTCCTCTGATACTCACTGTACAGTTAGTCGATAGATGGAACTTTCCGCAGGACAATATCGCCGTCTGGGAGAGGTAAAACGCTAGCGTCCTCCGCCGCACGCACTCAACGGATCTGTTATCCTCACTGTGAGGTGTTCATCTCGTGGACCGATGAGGGGCGTGTTGGGGTGTTCCCACGAGAGGCAGTGAAGCTCGTGTCTCTCCTAGCCTAGAAAGCTAGAGCGCCCGTCCGGCAACTTTAGGGAAGACAGAGAGAGAGAGTGCAGCGAAGGGACAGTGACCGATTTAAACTGCTGCGAGTGAACTGTATTTTGAAAAACCAGAGAAACGCGTTTCTTCGGAGAGTGGGAGTATCAGGTTCCTAAGCCTTACGTCAGAATCTAACCTGGATCGCCTTTCTCGAGGAAACAACAAGGGGAATATTTCCTGTTTGTCACAGAATGAGATATAGGGTTCATACTATGCATTAACTATGGAGGTAGATTCATAAACAAGATCAACATGACAGTAGAACAGAGCTTCGCACGATCGACAGAAAACGAAAGCAATTTCATCCGACTGTTCTGCAGCGCTCTTGTATGCTCATCTGTGCGTCTACAAAAAAAAGTTATGAAAAATGTTGGCCGTCACGTCAACTTGCATAGCAATTTTCGCTACTCAAAACTAGAATATTTTAAAATTCGGAATGAATTAGAACTCAATAAATCTGTGCACTTTTTTTTCCTGTTCAAAAGGACACAAGAGCGCTTCGGACGATCAACTGAGGCAACACCACAGGCTTTACGTCACATTAACTCGGCAAATATTCCGGTTGTATTGATGTGCTCTTGCGAACAACATTGTGTGTTTACCCAAAGGTTTGTCAAATGTTTGCTGTCCCATTAGTTGACTGAAGTAAGTGTCACTCGTATAGTTCCTGATCGGACACACACTTTCATTTGACTATCGTGTGAATCCACCTCACAAAAATACATGAAAAAGTTCCTTACCTTTAATGTTTTTTAAGCGCTAACCCTCCCAAAAATTTTTTGACAATAATTTAAATCTTGTTTGAACGATGATGATGATAATAATAAGTTGCAGCAAAACGATAGCTTTCTGTGCGTAGATAGTCCATGGTCATCTGTTAATTCAAACAATTTCTGAACTTGAATCAGAAACAGTTCGATTACGCCTATGTGTTTATTTAAAAAAAATACGCCGTAAAATAAAAAAGTGGGTATTCACAACGTCAATAAATCTACGCCACTAACACAAGCAATATGTGAAAGGCTTGTATCAATTCAATTGATACTTAGGCCTATATGTTTTCCTGCAATGTGTATGAAATGTTGCCTTCGTACGATTGGATTCGAACAGTGGGAGGTGGGGCACAATGGGCAAGAAAAACCGGTTTGATGTTGTTTGGTTATTTTTAACGTCTTCCTCACAAACAGCGGAAATTAGTTGTTACAGAATATAGTAAGCTACTCCCATATTGACAGTTTAGCTCTTCTACATTACATATGTCCCAAAGCCTAGCATTAGAACTGAAACATTCAATATTATCCCAAATGCTTGACAGTATTCAGAAATCAGCCAGTAATATATTCTACGTCTGCGTTTCATAAATTCAGTGCTGTTGAAGGGCCATCCAAATACCACACTTGACTCAATAGCTGACTTCAGCTGTACCACACGTACTGAATGTTTCCCACAATGCAATAGCTTCTATGTAAGGATAGAAGGCAGTTATTGTTACATTACTAATATGTCGATATACATTGACACGAAGACTTTGTGAGTCACTTCCATGCAGCGCATGCGTGTTTTTACTGGGGGAGGCTGGATATTTTGTTTTCATTCAAGAAACATAGCCAAAATGCCTCCGCAGGTTTCATTATCCATTATCAGAAGGACTCACAGTCGAGCCGACAAGATATTTTACGTTACAGTTTCAAAGTACATTAAAAATTACTTTTGCCTCAACAGATACCTAGAAACTAATCCCATGTTTCTTTGCTAACATGAACTGAGGCCTGTTGCATTCGGCGTGCTGGGTAACCCCGGGTTACCCAGTGTTCCCTCGAGGGTAACTCCGTCTCCAAAATCCGTGTCGCATTGAGCCATTTTAAGTCAATGAGACACGCCAGGGTTACCCGGTGTTACGCAAACTCGCTACCCTGCGAAATAGGTGGGTAGCGAGCGGAGCAACATTACATATGCATCGAATAAATATGCTTATAGTTAGGTTTTGTGACCAGTGAATACGTATTTTTCCTATGTATTTGCTACAAGTGTTATTATTTTATTGCTAGAGGCCTGTTGCATTCAGATTGCCTCTAAGTTACTCGGTGTTACGCGGCGTTACTCACTCGGTGTTACGCTATTATAGAGGTGAATGAGACAGGATTTCTCAGAGCGTAACCCCGAAGCAACCAAAACAAAAACAAACCCAATGTAAACACAGACTTTTATTCGTAATTATTGCTAATTTTGATGAAATAGCCTCTAAAAATTTCGTGATAGGTCCCTGCAGATCTTTCTACCGTAAGAAATTGATGAATTACTCCAATTGAAGGCTTTTCTCCATAAGCTCAATAAACCGACTTCGTGAGAGCTCAAAACGTAAACAAACCATCTAAATTTTCGGCACGAACTGGTTCTTGCTTGGACTCATTAAGTATTAAAAAGTGTGATCAAACCAGCTGTACTTGCAGTCTCTTAAATCACCTTGCATTTTCAGAATTTGTTTTTATCTACTTTACGCATAAAATAGGAACTTTTTGCAATTCATAAGTATACACATACTCAAGAGTACGTTAGAAATTTCATCATTATCAGAACAACAAAAAATAAACTGCAGGATGTAGCTGTTGTAAAATGTTTGAGTTCAAATCTCAAATTGTTTCTCGACGTCAATATATAGTGGCGCACTGTCATTAGTGTTCGAATAATAAATACATTTTCTTCAATACTAGCTCATATTTCACGTTGTAACTTCACTGTATAGTATTATGTATCATGCAGACAAAAGTTTCCCCAAACATTTTCAGGTCCTACAATTAATAGGAAATGTTTTCTAACTTTTGTGAGGCAGCTCTCGCTCGACGCCTGGCAATAGATTTCCATTGCCAAACCGCATCAGAAAAATTGTTAATACACGTTCCGAGAAAACCTATAGTTAAAGGTTAAGGAAAAGTCAATTTCATAGCACCCTCCTCTGGGAAACCCACACGCACTGGTTCGTGTTGCAGATATAGGCCAACTGGCCCCAGAGGAGTAAGTACGTCCCCAGTCGACCACTCGTCGCCAAGAACTATAGTGCCATCGACGGAAGGTTCAATGACTCGCGCCTCCCTACACTGCCATTTCTAGTCAAGGTAAGTGCCTCGCCGGTAGCTGTGCATACCAAGTAACTTTTGACTCAGCATACCGAGAGCCACAAAGATCGCTCACCTGGCTCGGTACTCGATTCCAACACTTTCTGAGCCACCAGTTCAGTACACAAGGCTGCTGCTACCGTGGTAAACACCGATAAGTCAAAGCGAAAGAATACAAAAACCTGCTTGTTGCACTTGCGTTTCGGTAGACACGAGTTAGATTCAAACAACTTTCGAACTTTAACTTGCAATAGTTTAATTGTGAATACAGTGACTTCAGGTTTCATATTTCAAAAAATGCGCAATAAAATCAAAACGGGGGTCTTCATAACAGTCAATAATTCTACGCCACCAACACAAGCAATATCCGATTACTCATAACATTTCTGGAAACTCAATGTTGTTTCCCCAAATGAATTAAGTTATCAGCCGTCTCAGATGTCATCTGATTCGGGTTCTTGTAACACCTGCAACATGATCGAGTGGCGAAGCCAAAGCCAAAGCTCCCTCAAAAGTACCAGACAAGTCGGACTTTGAAGAGTGAATCGACGACGCGGAAATACTTCAGAAGAAGCTTTAATATAAGCGTGAGAGCCGTGAGACAGAACTCTCTAGTCGACGTGGTGAACTTCCTCGTAAGGGAAGCGTAAGGTAAACTACTGAGAACGGACCCATGCATGCAGCAGAAGTCCCGAATATTTAGTGAGAGTTTGCACTTTCTCTCGTCCCAAAGCATACATTGCGTGCAGTAGCATACCTTACATGCCCAATGCACAGTTGCACACGGTCGAGGTTCGTTGCAAGAGTAACAAGCTATAACCTCGGTTACGCTGTCATGGTACAATGACAGAAGAGCAAACGACAAATACTCACATTGACAAAATCGCACACGACAAATGCTTCAACCGTGTTAACAGCTTCATTAATTTATTTGAAGGTCCGCTCGTAACTTTTTGAATTATGCTGCTATCAAGCATTATGACAAACATGAGTCAAAGATACAACCCACCAAGCTGCACCAAAATTTGATCATATATTAGGTTATAGTGAACTCATTTCCGAAAACGATTCCATAATCAATTTCGGAGCGGTGTTTGCGAAGTATAAATGGACGTTCACATTTAAGTTTCTCAGATTTTTTTCCAAAAAAAGTAAAACCATATAAGTCTTTGCACGCTCCCGAAGAAATTTATCACTGTTATCATCCACACTGTTTCAAAATCTTCTAACCTGCAATTCAAACAATTTGCATGGGTAACCATATGAGGAAATAGTTAAAAAATTCAATCGAATACACTAAT
>LQNS02276883.1:19249637-19266404 GCA_001587735.2 Parhyale hawaiensis | reverse complement strand
GCAGTTTTTTCCCTATTTCATAGTCAGCATTTGGAATAGACTCCCTTCCGACGTTGTTGGTGCGGAGTCGGTCAACTCGTTTAAAAAATCGTTTTGACATACATTGGGAGACATCCTCCACAGCTAAGAACTCTTTCTCCACGAATCGCAAGCACTTAACGGCCAAAGCTTCCCAGGCCATTTTAAGCTGACTTCTCACTTCCGCTCCATCTATGTATTTAAGCTCCGCATATCAGCGGCCATCGATCATGCTTGCGGGCATTCATGACCATCGCTTTGGCGTAGATTCTTCTCGCCCTTCTTTTTTCTCTTTCGTCTTCCATTTTTTCTCCTCTCGTTTCTCCATTCCTCTACATGACTACATCCTACTAACATCATGGCAATAGCGCATAGAGGGCCAGGGTGCAAGTCCCGGTGTCTCATTGGGAATGGGCCTTTTGGTTCGTCTACTGCCGCCTATCTAATCTAAACTCAACACGGCTCGGCCGAACAAAATCGCTCAGCCGTGCGCTGGGAAGGAGACGAAAAACGAAAAGAGTAGAAGACAGAAGAAAGCAAACACTCGTGCTGGAGGTCCCTTCCGTGGCCCTCCACACGGGAGCAGATAGGAGTCGCGCCCACCTCGCAGAACAGAAGGGGAAATATAGAGAACCTACCTAACTTTACAAAACTAACCTTAGTAGGAACTGCGGCCAGCTGCTACATCATCTGCGGAGAAGGCACTTGGGACGCCAGGGTTCGTAAAGCTCAAATACAGTATATTGTGGCAGATCGGTACGAATATTCAATCTCAGTATTCCTGCCGGGAAGTCTTACTGGGATACTACCGACCGGGAAATCAGGCGCTTAGCATTCCAAAGAGCTGAAGAAAAAAAAAAGAAGAGGACACAAGAAAGAAACACCCGCACAAAGGGCCCCGTCCGTGACCCTTCAGCCGAGAGGAGGTGGAAGCCCCATGGGATGAGTTGCTTACCACCATTCAGCGGCCTACCTCGCGGAACAGAAGAGCAAACGTATAGAATCTACTTAAGCTAACAAACTAAACTTCTCAGCAGGAACTGCCGCCAGCTGCAATATCCCCTGCGGAGAAGGCACTCGGGATAGCCCGTGGGTGAGGCTAAAGGAGGACTATATATAGCAATATACAGTATATATTTGGCAGGGATAGGCCCCGTCCGCATATATCCCTGAGAGCTCTCCTTGACGTTTCTAATTCGTAAACCATGGTACAGTTTGCCAGTTTTATTTACAGTACATAACAGTTTCACCTACCACTTTGCTGAATTAGAGCAGCACTAGATACATAAAACAAAAGTTTGTTTTCGATGGTACATGTGCAATATTCAAAAATATTAACTCTCTTTCTTTTTCTTTTCAAATTGACTGAGGTCAAAATTAGACTGTGTATTCTCTTCGACGAGTTTTTCTCCTCTGAGTCTGAGTGCCAATATGGCGGCCATTCTCTGGTAGGGATGCAGCTGGAAGGACGGAGTGAGAGGTATGCCGCACACCGTCCGCACGCGCGGGTGCAGTAACACCAACGTCTGCGCCAGCGCGCACGCGCTCGACGTCACCCAATACAGTACCACACCCTGCAGGAGGCATATCAAGCGTTAACTAATACTAGTTTAAATCAAACACAAAGAATTAAACGAATATCTTTTAAAAGAGGAACATGCACGACAAAGCAATGAGCATTAGGAGTGTATTTTCGAAAAAAAAAAGTAGCGCTGAAACACAACAATATGAGGAAGTTGAAAAAACAAGGATTGGAGAGTCTGGCATTTTTGGGTGAAGAATCGGACGTAAACTTACAAGTCCCGGAAGTTGAGGTGAAGGAAAACGGAACTTTTTTTCCGAGCATGAGTCGGGACACTTGTGGGCTTGAGGGAGCACCGTAAGAGCCGGGAACTGGTTGGGCTTGGACTTTGTCCAACCGACTCTGTAACCCCGGAAAAACCTATGGAAAATTTATACCGCGAAGGAAACGTTGATCAAGACCACACTCAGCATTCATGATATCCATACCCCAACAGCCCTAGGAGCAGCAGCTTCCTTCATCGAGACGATCAAGACACTGCTGTTTAGGCGAGGGAGCAAATTTTATTCAATGCTCGAAGTGATAAGAATGCATGTATGACTAGAGCACTCTGAGAGCGCATACCTCTGCCAATCCAGGCAACGGCAACTAAAAATTCAAATTGGTTCTGGTTCTGATTTCCTTTGTATCAGCACCAAAGTCTAATCATTAGTGCCGTTTAGCAATAATAAAAGCTTCTGTAATTTTCTGGACGATCCGTGCATAACTTCGCAGACAAACATTGGTCAAATACAAAAACAGACCAACCGATCATCACCAAAATTTGATCATTTGACTTTTAACATTTTTAACAAGTCCTGTAGCTAAATTTAATGAAGATTCGTTCATACTTTCTTTAGTTACGTTGCTGAAAACCATAAAATAAAAAAAAGAGACAAACAGACTAACGAACAAACAGATCATCAAAAAAATTTGCCCAATTACTCTTTAGGCCCTGGAGTGGGGCTTTAGAATTCCATTCCCGTCCTGCACATGGCGTAAGAGGCGACCAACGCAGGGTCGATTCCAAGCGACCAAACTTGAATCCCTTCTCTGTGGCCAACGGCTGCTGCTTGGCAGGCATATGAGCCTGAGAAGGTAGGTTGTGGGAACCCGCATGCGAGGAAATGCGTATGAAAGACGGATGAGCCTATGGAGCCAACGGCAACCAGAGAAGAGATCGCCTGGCTGTTGCCATAGCCGTGTGTCCGGCATTCCACAGTCAGCTCCTTTTCCTACCTCTCGATGGCACAATTTTTCTCCTCTTCGTTTTCTCGTTTCTTCTACTTTTTGCTTTTTTTTCCTCTTCTTCTGTGATAATCCCATGCTGTGAGCGGCAGGGTCATGGGAGGTTGGTGGAGGCAGGGTCATGGGAGGTTGGTGGAGGCACTCACATGTCCACCGTGACTGTCGTCCCCCATAACCTGGCGGTTGTGTTAGCCTTACTTGGTACGCAGCTCTGCCGTGTGGACGGTACTTCTGCCGCTCCTTTCTTCTGTGTATGGGATGTCTTTCTTTCACTTTGTATATTTCTGTTTATACTGTATCTTCATTTCTCGGTTGCTTTCTGGTGACGTGGAGAATAACCCGGGACCGGGTCAGATTTGGAAGTGTCGTGTCCTTTACGGCAATATCAGAGGACTGCATGCGAACCTCGCGGAGCTTGGCTTTGTGTCCCGTAGTGTGTATGTCGTGTGCTGTTCCGAGACGCTGGTTACGAGTCGGAGGCACGACACGGAGCTTGCCTTGGCAGATTTTCAGTCCCCTTTTCGCAGGTCATGGGGATCGAGGTGTGGATTCCGTGGCATGGCCGTCTATGTCCGGAAGGGGTTTCTGCGAGTACCGGCAAGCAGTGCATGAATGTGCCTGTCATGAGATCGTCGTTGTGAGGGTGTGTGACCGTCTGAATAATTTTTATTTATTCTCTTTATAGCTATCGGAGCCCCACAACTGATGAGTCTCTGCATGACTGTTTGCTGACGGCGATGGCCTAGATCCAGAGTAAGGATCCTAAATTAGTGTTTTTGTGCGAGATGTCAATGCAAACCACACGGACTGGTTGGGATCTGTGTGCAGCTAGTTCGTGGGTCCAGGCATGATGCTGGTAACAGTCTCGACCTTGTCACGACTGATGTCCGGGACTCGATGACTGTGTCAGTTGGCCCCTATTGGTACTACGGACCACACACACCTTGTTTATGTCCCTGAACCTGAACCAGATGGTTCCTGTGTTAGACACAAGGAAAGTGATGTTCGTTAAGAGCAGGGCTAACTGGGTGGCTATTACTGGAGCAGTAAGGCGTTACCTTGGCGCCAGATTATCTGCAGTGATGATCCTATCTTTGTGCTGAATGACTTGACTGCGTTTGTTTTGGAAAAGTTTAACCCGAAGAGGACTATTCTGATGAGATCTCGGGACAAACCATGGTTTGACGACCAGTGTCTGTTAGCTTTCGAAGCTAAACCAGTGGCTTATCGGGCATGGCGGGTTCGCGTGAGCGCACATTTTAGCTGACCTATGTTGATCGTAGGGCCGAGGCTAAGCGTGTGTATGAGAGGGCACAGCATCGTCAGAGACAGCGTTTCATGGCGTCGTTGTTGAGTATTGACCATCCACATCATTGGAGGAGTGAGCTAAAGGGATTGGTTTTTGTGGCTGAAGCTTCGTTGCCGCTACTTGTTGGTCTCGGTGGGGGTATCATTGCTGATCCCTTGGCTAGGGCGGAGCTCTTGTCGGCTCGCTTTCACGGAAAGCAGAGCAGAGGCGTGTTGTCATTACCCCATCGATGTCACCCTGAACCTCGTTCAACTTCTTTGGCATTCAGATCTGCTACAATGAAGGTGTTGCTTGAGGGCCTTGATCCTTATGGAGGTGTGAACCAAGTGGGCATATTTCCTGTTTTATAAGCAGCTTGCTGGCGTTCTTGCCCCTAAGCTGGTAGTGATCTTCCGGCGTCTGATACGGTTAGGAAATTTTCCCCGATGTTGGCGTACTGGGAATATTGCTCCTATTCCCAAAGGTTCAGTGTCGCCCCAACATGTTGCCAACTACCGACCCATTACGCTGACGTCTATGCTTCTACCCTAGTCTGTTGGAATTTGGAATTCTTTGCCAGCATCGGCTTCCAGTCGTGTTGGCCTGCAGAAGTTTAAGACAGCTGTTAATGGCTTTCTGTCGGATTTCCTTTAGCAGCGTTTTGGGGTTCGGAGTGTTGCAAAGTGCTTCATTTGGGTTGAGCTACCTGTCTGTGATGGCCCGTGCATGAAGTTATAATAATAACAATAATAATATTTATTAATAATAATAATAGCTCATGAACATCTTACGAGCACTGCACCCAAGATCGTGCGTAGACAGACTCTATTTGAACAGAAGAGAGGGGGGCCGTGGCCTCATCAGCGTCGAAGCGGAAAACGCGCTCTCTCCCAACACTTCAGAGAGAGCGACGACCCGTGCACGCTGCTTGGTCGAGGCGAAGTTGCTGAAAGAGACCGAAACGGCTGAGCAATTCAAAGAGCGACGACGCCTCGAGCGAACTAACAAGTGGAAGAGTATGAAGATGTCCGGCCAGTACCTCGAGGCTGTTCAGGACAAAATAGTCCCCGACTCGTGGAACTGGCTCCTGAGGGGTGAGCTGAAACGGGAAACTGAAGGCACAATCCTGGCAGCTCAAGAGTAAGCCCTCAGAACCAGGTATATCCAAAAGAAAATCAACAAGAGGAACGTCCCTAGTACTTGTAGAATCTGCGGGAGCTCGGATGAAACCATCAACCACGTGATAAGCGAATGCGGAGTGCTGACGCAAAAGGAGTACAAGCGCAGGCACGATAAAGTTGCCCGACACCTTCACTGGACCCTTCTGCGGATCCATAACTTCCCGGTCAGTGAGAGGTGGTACGAGCACGGACCCGCGCCCGTGGTTGAAAACGAAGCCGTGCAGATCTACTGGGATGGAAACCGATCGTGTACTTCACGCCAACAACCGGACATCGTTGTCAAGGACAAACAGGAGAAGTCGGCCAAACTGATCAACGTCAGTTAGGGAAAGCTGAGGTCTTAGTAGCTGTTCCTTCGGCTCTTCTTCCTTTTCATGGCTCTGGAACGGTAGCTCGAGGTCTCCGACACCGTCTACTTCCAGCTGCAGCAAGGTCACCAGTAGCCTCGAGACCGGCCATGTCCACGAATCTCAAGACCGCTCTCCGAGACCTCAAGTGCGGCCATCTCCACCCAGGAACCCTCCAGAAGAGCGCTCTACTCGAAACAGCGCACATCATTCGCAAAATGCTCTGAGCCTTAGGTCGCAGGATGTGACCCGGCGCCAGCGTGTAGAGCCCAACATCGCTCAACCGATCCAATCATTGGGTCGTGAAATCCCTCCGATGATAATAATAATAACAATAACAATTTAGGTACCTACAACGCATGAAAATTTTATAAAAATCTGTCCATAACTTTTAGAGTTTTGGTACAAAAAAGGGGTAGACAAACAGTTGAACGCATATTTACCAGAAGGTAATCATCTGCTACTGCTAACATGCCTAACAATCTCTGCAAATTTTGTAAAAATACATTCAAACTTTTTGAGTTAGCTTGGTGAAAGACAAACATGAAGACAAAAAGACAGAAAAAACATAACCTCCTTGGCGGAGGTAATGAACTACACAAGAGTATTTGCTATTATTATTATATTTTTAGTTTAAGCCTCCCTAACCACTACCCAGAGTAGCTACACTGTTATCTAAAGACAGGAAGAAAGAAGGGACACAAAGAATGTCAAGAGAAACGTGGGACCCATGCACGAGTCAATGCGCATAGAAACAGCAAGTCGAAGAATGAAAAAGAAGAACATAACGAAGTATCATCGGCATGAGTATGAAGATGGAAAGAAGAAAAGTGGGCACAAAAAAGACGTACGTACCGAAGACCTAGCTCAGTGGTTCACAACCTTTTTGCATTGGCGGCACACTAATTATTATGGAAAATAGTGCGGCGCACTTACCACCAATTACGATTTTTTTTCAGTCCAAAGGCGAATTTGGTGAAACCAAAATATATCAAATACAATGTATTACATTTATTGCATATAGGCTAGCTAGCAATTTTTGATGAAATATGCATACCGGGAAGCTTATTGGTACGACGAAGTACGTTCGGTACGTGTATGGAACAGGTTAAATAACGTAATACGTTGTTTCATCTGACACGAGTGGTTTTAAGCATTTTTGAATCTCAGACCAAAAAGTCATGGATTTCACAGGAAATTTCTGAAGAACCAAATACTTATCATAGCTAATTGGCCGGTGACTGGCGGCGCACTAACCCATGAGTGGGGCGCACTAACCAATGAGTGGTGACGCAATTGTGCGCCGGTTGAGAACCACTGGCCTAGCTAATAGCTAAGGTAACCTATACTATCCCCCTGGTGGCATAGAATAGTTGCTGATCATGAGCTTTCGTTATAATTTAGTAATGCTGGGCGACAAGCACTTCAAGGCTGACATTCTTCCAACTGTATCCTCATCTGTTCTACACTGTTATTCCAAGTCTAGAATCCATCTTGATTACTCTCGTCCTATTTTGTTGTAATCACGTGCTGTTTACTGCATTTCAGAAGTAATATTCTAGTAGAACGGCCAGCCAAATTCATATGTTGTGATTTCATAAGGTCTTCTCACGAGAACGTCAAGAACGAATAACTAAAGAACCCGACGTGCTAGCTAAATTTCAGTTCGTATAAAATCAGCGTCTAAAGGTGAAACAGTGGCAATAGCAGGTCCGTAGCATCAGGATTTTTCTGTTTGTACATTCGTGTAACAGAAACAGTTGAGATCAAGCGCGTATGATATTAGTAGTTGCAACACTATCATCGTGTAGTTTTATCAATGCAAGGAGACCAACTTATGAAATTAATGGAACTGGAAGAGGTTCATCATAGAAGTTATCTCGGGTAGAATCAAAACACTCTAATAAAGAGCAAACAATAAAATATTCAAGCGCTGATTTAGCTTCCAGCGCAGTTCCTTTTATAACGGCGGAGGTACACTGGTTGTTAAGAAAACAAGAGGCAGGAAACACTCACGGAGGGCATATACATGGCGATCGGGACGGTAATGAGGGCAGTGCCACGGAAGACCCACGTCAGTCCCCGCATTCCTGCTGACGTTGCCACCTGGGGGCGCTGCAGCACCGACACCTGCGCCAGTGGACCAATCAAATGACGATTTGAATACTGACCAATGACGGAATGTACTTTGTACAATGCGTGCTGAACTGAAGGTATCTAATGTAACATTCACTTGATGGAACAAATTATAAGTAGTTGTGGAGTATAGTACGGTATGTTAAGCATCCCATGTCAATACGATGATCAGTTTTCAGAGAGAGGAAAGGCAATAGACACCTTGCACAAATTAAGTTACATGGACCAAATTTGAAGGGTGCAAAGCCGGCAACATCGCCGTAACTTGTACATACTTCTCCCACATCCTCCAACTCACCTTCATTTTCTGCCACTGTCTGAAGATGTGGGCGCATTCCTTAACATACTGTGAGGTTTTCAGACGCTTCTGAGTGCCACTTGTCTTTTAATTTTGTATTTAGATACTAGCTTGAAGCAACAATATACCGCATCACTTCTCTGGCATTCAGCCTGATTGATTTCTAAATAGTAAACCAATTTATTAAATAATGGCATTTACTCTATTTTAGCAGGAGAGCAGACTTCCGTGTTCATAGACGCTTTCCTCTATTCGTCCCAGCCGGGTAATGATGTTTGTGCATCTAAATTCTAAAGCACTGACATAAACAGCTTCCCCCAGCATGCACTGCATTAAGAAACTGTTTGAAAACTTAGAAAATATGGATTACCTCAGTGATGATGAGGTTAATGAGCCCCATGACGAGTGGCAGTACGAGGAGGCCGTCAGAGACAGTGAGGTCCGGGCACCACGGTAGGCCTTCCGTGGTCAGCTGCTGCTGAGCCAAGGCAGCCACTGGGGGAAGGGGGGGCAATATAACAGCTACGTCACCAATTACAGCCGGCACTCAATTTCAAGTATGGAACTCCCGAAATAATTATGGATACGGAGCTTCTACTTCCCACAATAAACGTTGGTGTGAATGGTACTCTTCAAACTGTGAATGAATGTAAGGATTCTCGTGGATAATAAAGAGTTAAGATGGGTTCGAAAGGCGCCTTAAATAGTACTTCACATTTAGATTATGCAAGAGTGCAGTTCATTTATCAGATGACAGAACTATATTATCTGAATTCGTAGGTGCATTACTGATACGGTAACTTCAATCTGTTTCAAACCAAATTAGGTACCACCGTAATTACCGACGTACAATATACAAAATGTCCAAGAAGTCCTTCAACCTTACAATGCAATAACCATATTTCACATTAAAGAGGAATGTCCGAAAGTGTTTCGTTTAATATTTATGAAGCGTCAAAATTCAAGAAGCGTGATTAACTGCATTGGACTGCCTACTTCACTGCACGGCAAAAAAAACATTGCACTTCGGGGCACGCTTGTTTACATTGAGCAGTCCGTCCGCAGCATATCTACATACGTACAGATGACAATGAACAAATTATCGCATTATGAACTCACAGATATGTCCTTAACTTGCGGTATGGCGGACTGTAATTCTAGGATGGCTGCCAGAATGTACAAAGAAAGATATCCCAAGAGACAGGTGCAAGCACATCAAACATTCACAGCCATACACGGGATACTGAGGAAGTCAGGTCGTCAGTCAACCCACCTGACTGCCTACAAGAGATTGTGCTTGGAGGGCAGAACACTTCCTTTTGACAGTTTTCGAGCAGAAAGACATACATATACGAAACTATACATGGGAATTACAGAATTGCCGAACTAACCATATTTCTGAACAAAGAGTCATTATTTGATAGGCTTGGGTAATAAAGCATTCAAATAGTGATGTACGTTCAGAAATAGGGTTAGCTCGGCAATTGGGCAATTCCCCTATATACAGAATGAAATAATTATCCCATTTCGCACTTTTTTCGCGCTTGAAAAGATGCTGTCCATGACATTTTTTTTTAAGGGGGGGGGGAAGGGGGCACTTAAGGCGCGGGTACCTGTGCGCAAAAGTTGCATTGTTACGCAATTTTCTATCCGATTGCCTAGCAGCTCACAAGGCTTTGGCTTGGGTACTGCTATGCCACAAAAAAGAAAATGAAGGGTTATGAGTCGTTTCTTGCAGTTTGTGCGTCATAACAATGCTCAAGCTTTGAAAATACCTCTTCCTTTTGAGTTAGTTTAAAGTTGCAATGACGCATAGTTTAAGCGTGACATTCAAGCGATATCAGCGAAAAGTTGAGTGACTGAGCAATTTTTGCGACAGTGCGCGCACGCTAGTTGAATAGCCTACCTTGGGACACAAGATGTATAAAAGCAAACCTCACCTGGATGATCAACTGGGCTGCCTATGGCCAAGTTACGGAGGGATACGGAGATCATGATCCACAATGGGAGTTGGAACATCACAAGCACGACTCCTTTGCCAGGGTGACAGTTCTCATTCTCGACCAATTTATTCCACGTCTGCCTGCACTGCCAACAACAATATAGGCACTAAAATACTGTATGATTACTAGGCCTATATTTCTCAACCTTTCTAAATTTATCCAGTTCATTGCGCGTTAAGGTGGTTAAAAATACACTTGTATTCATATCTACATAAAATATTTGTCACCATCAGAGTTCAGAGTTTTTAACCACCTTAACGCGCAATGAACTGGATAAATTTACTAGGCCTATAGTCTGACCATTTATCGAGGCAGTTCGGTCGTGGTCAAATTCCTTTATAGCGTTGTCAAGTCTATAGGTAATTCTGAGATTTTGTTAGGGCCCATATCTTGGCCCCGCCCACTTCCTGTATATAAAGAAATCTCAGAAATACCCATAGAATTGGCACCGCTCTGGAGGAATTTGACCACGACCGAACTGCCTTGATAAACTAGACGATAGCACAGAAGATACCTCAACACCGGTTAAGGCTTTAATTGAGGTGCTTAGTTAGCATTTCCAATTTTTATGGTAACCTTTTTCATATCTAAGTCAAGATAGCTAATTGATACAAAATTGCGATCTTTTGAGCACTTATTTTTTTTTAAAAGCTCAGAGAGAATACTTCATAGTAATTACTGAAGCTAACTTTCAGTTTAATTTAGAACGTAATTAAAATACTAGCATTGATTTTAAAGGGCCGAGGAATATGCTGCCCATATTTCTAGAGAAAGAAACAACGCGCGGGTTTAATTAATCAAAACTTTGATGATGCTGCTGCTGCTGCTGACATCTAGATATACCGACCGTAACGAAAGTGTCAAGCAAGTCCTTGGATGAAATATATACAGTACTATCATACCTTGTAAGAGTATCTTGTACTTAACTTCTAAGTAGGTACGCATTTACAATACTGTAAGAAGGCACTTAACAAAATGACTTGATTAGTAAATTTTTTATGCTAGCTTAGTGAGTTTTAGCTATTCATATGCCACTAGACAATTTTCATACACAGCTTGATATTGGAATTAAATGAACTTTAGGAAAGAGGTACTACACACTGTTGAAATGAGAATGTCAGAAACATAAGCCAAACTGAATTAAAAAAAATGCTGCAATTATTGAATGCACAGATACAGAATTACGAATGGGTAGCTATGTCTTGAATGATGTAATATGCTGATCTCATAACCCATATATATGTATATACTTGGCATCGAGAGAAAAAGGACTTACCAAGCGTTTAAAATACTTTTGGGCTGTGGCATCATCCCAACCCATCTGTCTCTTGGCTGTGCGAGTCTCATTGGCAATCTGTTGCATCAGAGGCATCATCTCCCCGCGCAACAGCTCCACCTTGGCCATGATGTATTGCTGGAAGAGGACGTGTAACAGTGGATGATCTCTGATGCCAAAGGCTATAAGAGTCTGTCAGATAAAACGTTATTAGCTAGTAGCTAATTACAAAAAGAGCTTCATTCACATGACATTATTAAGAGTATTTAGACACGTCTTATTACCTCCGCCAAGGAGGTTATGCTTTCGTCGTGTTTGTCTGTCTGTCACCAACATAACTCAAAAAGTTATGAACCGATTTGGATGAAATTTACAGGGATTGTTAGGTATGTTAGGAGGAACAGATGATTAACTCTTAGTAAAGATATGTCCATCCGTTTGTTTGTTTGTCTGCCTCATTTTTCTTGATGCCATAGCTAAAAAAGTTATGGATGGATTTTAATGAAATTAACATGAGTTGTTAGGTACCGTATATAACGAAGAGTATATGGCCAAATTTTGGTAATGATCCGTTTGTTCGTTCGTTCGTTTGTCACTGTTTTTAATTTTATGCTTTTTAGCACAATAACTCAAAAAATATAGACTGGATCTTTATGAAATTTATAGGGGTTGTTAGTAATGTTGAAAGACACAAACGGTCAAATTTTGGTGCAGGTCGGTTTGTTCGTTTGTATGTTTGACTTATGTTTGTCATAACGTTTGTTAACACTATAACTCAAAAAGTCGTGAACGGATCTTGAAGAAAATTGAACAAGCTGTTATTAATATAAAAAGGCACAAGTGATTAGAGTTTGGAGTTTATACAAAGAAAATTATGGTTTCAGAGCCAATTCAAATTTTTTGCTACCGTTGCCTCACTTGGCGGAGGTATGCGCTCTCAGAGTGCTCTAGTCTTTCACATGAAATCGGTGGTAACTACAATTAGTTGCATNTGATTAGATTTTGGAGTTTATACAAAGAAAATTATGGTTTCAGAGCCAATTCAAATTTTTTGCTACCGTTGCCTCACTTGGCGGAGGTATGCGCTCTCAGAGTGCTCTAGTCTTTCACATGAAATCGGTGGTAACTACAATTAGTCGCATACCTGATACACAGCAAGTGGTAGGGTAATAGCTGTACGAAGTACAACAGTGGTGAGGATGATGGAGAGCCACCACGGAACTCCCAGGACCTCATGAGTACTGTGTAACCATGACATCAGCTGCAAGTACAGAAAATTTAAATCATGATTTCATTAGCTACACTGAACAGAGCATATCAGAAAAGTTAGTTACTACCTACTACTTACACAAGTACCATAGCTGCTAATATGCAGCAAATATATACTGGTATATTAAACTATATATAAATGAGAATGATATGCACACCAATAAATATCTCTGCGTTTCACAATAGCAAACCAGTTATGAAATAATAGCTATGCATTTTCACTGGCTCACACAGATCAAACATGGCCAATGATTACAGGCACATTACATATATCTATGGAATGCAGACTCTACAGTAGCTATTTAAACTAGATTATAGAAAAGAACACTGATAAGGCACTGACCTGCCGAACAGCAGCACTGCTTGCCAAGCTTTCAAAAAGTTCAACATAAGCACCAAGCCAGCCATACAGATCAGAGCCGTGACTGGCAGCAGTGGTAACACCATCACCCACAGCATGGACAGTAGGGAGAAGTTGGTCTCCAATGTATGAGACTGTATCACCAGCATTTTTAATATCTGTTGCATTGTTGGCAACTGATAATTGAATTGCCTCAGAATTATTACACAAATCTAAATTGATTTGACTATTATTTATTTTTAAAGCAGTAGATGACTCATTCATTGAAAGTACCTCCAAGGGAGGGGCACAATTGCCAGTCTGAGATTGTGAGCTAAATGGAGAAGTTGTTAATATACTAGAAGTATGATTATATAGAAAAGATTGAGCTTTATGTGCTTGTATCTTAGTAGAAAAAGAATGCATAGACTTTCTTTTAGCATGGAATAGCCCAGCCACAGGAGAGTGAATGAGATTGATTTTTGTAACAGTGTGTAAGCTATGAGTAGGGAGAACAGAGTGAAAACAAAACATGCTAGACACAGGTTTACCCATTGGTCTCATAATCCTTGCCTGCATTTGCAGCAGGACTGCCGATGGCCCAATTTTCAATGCTACTGACATGTCTAGACAATATATCCTTCACAGTTCACTGACAGTTCTAAACAGCTACAGCTTGTCTTGGTCATCAGCAGTTATGGATACAACATCACTGGTCATCAGCAGTTATGGATACAACATCACTAACGGAAAAATGAACCCTTTTCAAGTACGATGTAAGCCGGAAATCTATAGAAATCTGAAAAAAAAAAAAATATGATAGCGTAGAGGCAAAGCTCAGCATGTAGGTAGCTATAATATGCTAAATTTTTTACAAACACAAAATGGCATTTAGCAATTTAACTAAATAGTATAGTAGGAACACTATTAGACAAGCTTAACATTAGGCATATAGCTACGTATGAGGGAGATCATAGAGTTTTATTCATGATCATGAAGTAAACTATGCCTAGTTAGAAACTTCATATTTATTTGTGGTTCTTAAGATTTGTCAGTACAATTCCCATCCGGAGTCACACAGTCCTCTAACATTCCTTAACCTCCCACAAGCCGCGATTGCAGAAGTCCTCAGATTAGCTGAAAACCACTGCACCACCTTTTAATAATGTCATCTGGGTCAAACCGCCAACCCCACAATGGATTAGCCATCTCTGCAAACTAGAAACTCACTTGAAGCAAAATCGGGAGAACTAGCCAGATATGGCAAGACTTCATAGCCACATCGGTTTGCTTGCGTTTACACATAGCTACTGCAGCTTGCGATGACTGAGATGAGACTGCCTCCTCTGGTGTCATAGGTTTTTTTGGGCTAAGTTAGGTTGTTAAGGGGTCATCCCCTACCCAGTCAATAATGACGCCGGTTTTTTCTCCCATAGAAAAATTATGGGAACTTCAAAGTCAAACATCTAGAAAACTACGCATTTCTGATGAAAACGTTACTCCTGAAAAGAGTTAAAATGTGTTTTTTACCTACCTATACCAAGTGTCAAAATATGATAAATCAAAGACATTATATATGTCATGAGTTGAAAATTATTTACTTCCTTTGACGCCATATTTCAGAATATGCACCTTGTCGCCAATACATTAGGTAGCAACTTCAACAGAATGAAAATGGCCATCTGTGTCATTTTGGCAACTCTCAAATGAGAACTAGAGATGGCTACCTATGCCTTCATGGCGACTCGTCAGAAGAAAATGATCAATAAACACGCTTCTCAGGCGACCAATAGTTTCGGCCTAAGAAAGCATAGCTATGACCTGGTGCATCAAAGCAAGCCACAGTATACCCACATCTATGAAGCATAGGTAGCTTGGTTACTTGTAGTTACGTATTGAAGCTTTGTTTCTGCAGTACCTAACTTCGGTATACTTATAGTCAGAAAGTTGAAGCCTCAGTTTCCGAGCGGAATGATATTACAGAGGAAAGAGCAAGGGACCTATAATACCTGTGTCTATACAAACGGGGAACCCATGTATGATGGTGTTCCCACACAGGATCAACGCATATCGGAATAGCAAGTCAGGAACGAAGAAGTAGAACAGAAAAAAGCATGAACAAGTAAGAGTAGGAAATTGGGAAGGAAGCATAGTGGGCATGTAAGACAGAGTTCATAAATGCCTAGCTAATGGGTGAGGTAGGTAACCTACACGAACCCCCAAGGGTTGCCGGGCCCCATAGGCGAACCTAACTAACCTAACCCTACAGGAGCAGTAACCTAGGTTCTGCCTGTAACATCAAAGGGACAGTATGCCCCCCCAAAAGAAGTACATTATTGGACCATTTGGATGAAACTTTGTACACATATGTAAAATAAAAAAAGAATATCTTTAAACTCCTGTACTTTTTCTCATTTTCACCATAGAAAACGAGTAATTGAAAGAAAACAACAAAAGGGGATGGGGAAAACCCTACTGGTCCTACAGTTTTCGAGCTATACAGACGATTTAGGTATAAACGTAGCGGAATATGATTCTCTACAACTTCTCTTTTGGGGTTTTTGAATTAGTTTTTGAGAAAATAGAAAAAAAAATTTCAAAGTTTTTACGAAAATGTTAGCAGACACTCATCTCCAAAATCAAAATTCAGAAACCCCAAGAGAGAAGCTTTAGAGAATCAAATTCTGCTTTGAGACCAAAATCATCTCCGTACCTCAAAAACTGTAGGACTAGTAGGGCTTAGAAGTTGGAAAAATAACTTTTCAGGAGAGTCTGTGCTTCCGTTTTCTTTGAATAACTCGTTTTCTATGACAAAAATGGGAAAAAGTAAATTGGTCTGACCCACATTCTTTTCCGATTTTACATATCTGTACCAAGTTTCATTCAAATCGGTACATGAATGAAAAATCAAATTTGAACTCTTCTCTTCGGTTGGAATTTCATTGTGGTGAAATTCGAGAAAGCGACTGAGAAGAAAATTTTTTTTTTATTTATGCACTAATTTGGATGAAACTTGGTGCAAATATGTAAAATCCGAAGAGAATGGGGGGAAACTCACGTATATTTTCGCATAGAAAACAAGTTATTCAAAGAAAACGGAAAAACTAGTTTTGTGCAAATAACTTGTTTTCTATGGCAAAAATGGGAAAAGTACATCTATCAAAAGCAATTTTTTTCCGATTTTGCATATCTATCAAGTTTCATTCAAATTGGAACAAAAAGTGAAAAATCAAATTTGAACCCTCTAGTAGGAATATTTTTATTTATGTACGGATTTGTATGAAATTTGGTACAGATATGTAAAATCCGAAAAAAATGTAGGTTAGACTTCTGTACATTTTCCCATTTTCGCCATAGAAAACGAGTTACTCAAAGAAAACTGTCTTTCCATTTTCTTCGTGTAACTCGCTTTCTATGGCAATTAAAAAAGTACAGAAGTCAAACCCCCAATTTTTTCCAATTTTATACTGCTTAGCCAAGTTTTATAAAGATTAGGCAATTAATAAAGAAGTTTTTGAAGTAAAAAATGAAGTGTTACAAAAAAACGTCAACCCCCGCCTCCAGCCCCCTATTCTACCTACTTATGGTTACACTGTCTAAAATTTTGCCTGCGAGTCCGTCTGACTCCAACTTTCGCTATTCTAGCATCATTAGAATTTGAGAAATCACAAATTGTAAATGGGCTTTAGGGTTTTAAGGAAATTAATTTTCATAGGGTGTTTTGTTCCACAGGATCGCGATCAAATATTTCTTAAAATACTTAGAAACATGCTACAGTTTTGAAACTTAGTTGGTTATTAGA
>LQNS02276883.1:19228176-19240110 GCA_001587735.2 Parhyale hawaiensis | reverse complement strand
AAATAAATACTGTGACTCTAATAAGAAAATTTGTGAATATCGTGCATACAGTGAATATATTCAAGACTGGAGGTAGCATGGGCATGTACCCGGAATCCTCCTAAAATTGATAAAACAACAACAACAAGTGTTACGGCGTTTTATGTCTTGAGAACGATTTCAGGCCTATTTGTGGAAAAAAAAGTATAAATAAAAAACAGTCTCTTGCCTAACTTTTTGCTCCCCAAATCACCTTATTGCATTCTAATTAACAACAATAAGGGCTTTCTCGCCTGTATAGTACTGGTACTAGACTACTAGTTAGGACTGCGACTCTGCGAGGTGGCCACAGTACACAGAAATTAGTAGTACTGGTACTTCTATAGCTATGAACAAAAAAAACAAATTTCAAATCATCCTGTTCGATGGGGTGATTACTGATTCGGGACAGGCTACAGGTAATTTGGGACACTGGCTAAAACTCATTCTAAAGATAATTTTTTTTTTTAAATCTTATTGCATCATTGTAAAGCTTGACTTTTAAACCATAAAATGCAATAGTTTTGTCAGGAAAATACTCAGGAAATGTGACATCCATGTTTGAAAAAAACCACTACCGCATAGCTAAATTGTTATGTTCCATCAGTCCGTTTGTGTAAGGAGTAGGCAAATCTCTGAAATCCTACCAATTCCATTACAAATGTAAATATTAGACTAGGGTAATGTCTCAATTACCGAATGCCTTTCTATTACCGAACGCAATAAGATTCCTACCTATATTCGGTAATAGATGGGCATTCGGTAATTGAGACATTACCCTACATGGAAAACATTACCTTGAAATGAAAAGTAGGACCAAATTAGCTGTCCGTAACATTTATTAAAAGTTTACTACAACCATTGAATAAAAACCAAACATTTCAGACAATCTGTCCATCATCAGCGGATAGAATTCTGCAAAAACAATACTGTAGGCCTATTACAAAATTAATTCTAACAAAGTCAGTTTGTTGGAAAAGCAGTACTGCAAACCTAACTAAAACTATCTAACACCTAAGTTATAGGCTACTTATACCTACCTAATTTGTACTTTTACTTTGAAGAAAGAGAATTGATAAAACAAGAAATAAAATAAAGTGCAAACTGTGCTATGTAGTAGCTATGCCAAGAGGAAACACGCTCTGAGTATCAATTAGCTGCGGTTTCAATTTGAAAACATAAAGGGACTCCAAAATTCAAAGGTCAGACATGTATGAAGTACAGTACCGTAGTTGCTAGGATTTTAAAATTCTCTATAGAAACTGGAGCACTGCACTATTTGGCATGTGTTTGTTCTGTGGATTGAGAAGGAGAACAAAAATGAACACCGGTCCTAAAACTACGTCCCGCATGCTCCGCTACCCTGGTCATATGTCATAAGGGTATGGCAGGTAGAGCCCATGCACCGTGATTCACAATGTGAACAACAAAATTTGTATGCAAGGGATACTCGCATTGCAGGAGGCAGCTTATCTTTATAACAAAATAGAAAACCAATGGTAAAATTATTGACTAGAATTATTTTTATTTTCAGTTGTGGAAAAAATTTTGCAGATAAGAGATTGCACATCGTCCTTCATTTTCATAGATTGATGGCCAAAAAAAGGAAGTTTAATATAAAAGCATTGTTGATGGCAAGACTGGACTAAGGGGGGAGGTTCATATACTTTGGTCAAAAACTTATTGATGCACTTCTCTATAAGCAAGATAGGGAACCCATTCTTAATCCAGAAGCAGCAAATGGGTTCCCATTTGACTGTTCTGTTTAAATATTCTATTATATATGGTGTATGTTATATAAACTTCCTGCATTAATTATCTTAAAGCAGTCCCTAAATTTTTTAAAATACCTACATAAAAAATAGAGTTGTGCAAATACTCATGTCTTGGCACTGTATGTAGGCAGGCATTAGCATCAATCACATTTTCTGAGATCTTTAACATTACTAAAAAAACGTTGGGGCTAGGATTTAAAAATTTTCACACTTATATAAGGTAGGTAATTCAAGGTAGAGTTTATGCTAATTTGTGTAAAAGTACCGGTACCATAAAGTGGGGTAACTTTGACCAGTTTTTGACTTTGTCATGGTGCTGTTTTCTAACTAGCTACTACAACTTTTCTTCAAGGTCGCTCTATACTACTGCCATCTTCACAAAAAATTTCAGTCCCATTACTCCTACCACTTTTCCTTAATATGAAAATATGTTGCTGGTCAATGTTGTACCCTGTTTGGGGGTAACATTGACTGGTGGGTAAAACACACCCTGCCAATTATGAAGTAACTATATGCTATGCTGATGAATCCTCTATATGACGTTCTGATAAACATTACAATACTAAGCATTCCTTGACATGATGTAGAGTCCAGCTAGGTACTGTCCTAAAGTACCTACCATACCTACGTACCTTCTCTACACTTCTCAGTGCTTGTTACACGGTCCTTCTGGAAGTAGCGAATTCCTCAATAAAACGTTACTAAAAACTTTATAATGCCGCGCTGTTGTAATTACTGCGAAGTACAATTTTACGGGTAGTATCCAGTGCCGCATTGACATAATTAGTGCATTTCTTTTATGTAAATACCTACTAATACTTACCGCATGGAACACCAATGAACGTTTTCATCGTTTTTAAGATAACTCAAACCCTTTTACTGTGTAAAAAATTATATAACCATATACGGTATATATACCATTTTAACAAGCTGTGTTCTGATGCAGCAGCAGCTTTATGTCGCACCAAACTGCCGAGGAATTGGTAGTGTCTTCCGATAGTTGGACTGAGGTGGTTACGCCCTTTTGTGCAGCGTTGTGTTTTCTTTCCTTTGCCAACAGCATCTCCATCGCGTTTCTAAAATTAGAGCTCCACCCACCTCCAGATGTCGAGCTTCTGTGATCGTATGAGTCATACAGTGTACTTTGTCATGCTGATTTATGCTTTAAAACATCATGTCAGTCAATCACTTGATTCTCTAAATACCAGATAAGATAATATGCATAGCTATGTCATGTATTATTAATATTTCTCATGCATTTTATTCATTGTCAATTTAATGATGCCATTCTTTATATTATCGTTATTCAAATATATATATATATAAATAATTATATATACTGTATATAGAAACGCTCATACCGTCACGGAAGACTCGTAACAATGTCAACGAAATCGGGGTCACTAATCTCAATACTGTAGGTGCAAGATCACCAACCAACCGACCCCGACTTCTTCTCCAAACTGCCCCCCCCCCTCAGTGTAGACGTAGGTACCTACCTACCCACTCACGGGCAGTCTACAGCATCACGCACGATAGCTCCATCATATAACGAGGAAGGGAGACCCTCGTAGAACTTGACCTCACAGGCCATGTCCCCGAGGTCAACCCTGACCTCTGATCCACACGCTCTAAGCTGTCCAGGTGCATATCCGTCGGACTCACCAGCTCCAAGTTGCAAGTTGGTGAACTGCCTCCAGGCTTCCTGCCGAGGCAGAGTGTACTCTGCCACCAGGGTACTCTTAACTGCATCCCACCGAGAAGCATCACCGACAGTCATACGGTGATACATTTGAGCGGCATTGCTGTCCAGCATGGAGCCGACGATGTCAGCCGAAGCCACATGCTCCAACTGGCTGCACCTCTCCAGGTGCAGCAGCCAATCAAGCACGTCAACCGACCCATCGCCGGCCACCTTTGGCAACTGCCTAGCCAACCGATCAAGCATCGGCCACCGCACCTGAGTCAGGATGTTAGCCAACGAGCCAGCCCTGCTTACCCTCGTCTAATGCTAATGGATCCGGACCATCAGCACCGCCCAGCACAGCCTTATCGGCTGCCGCAGCCTTCTCGGCCGTCACAACCTTCTCAGCCGCTGCCATCATGCCCAGCAAAAATGACTACCTCAACGCCTTATAGCTTTTAACGTTCTAAAAACCAACGCACTGCCATCACACACATGACCGTATTTGTGCCCACAGCCCAAGTGCCGCAGACACTGCTGCAACGATTGTAGAAAAACACAAAGCTTGCGGAGTGAGCTGCACTTCCGCCAACACGATCAGATCGTGTCGTACAGTTCAAAACAAGAACTCACCTCCTGCAATTTTAGCTTACTGCTAGCTGCGGACCCTCCACATCACCTTTGCCGGCGCCCTGTCCAAACTATGAAGTTTATGTCCGCAGCACCTCTCAACATGCGCTCTTGCACTGTTTGATAACTGCTTCCATATGTGTAAACACAAACAGATCATTCGTCTAAGTCTGTTTGTGTGTCGCTGCCGAACAGCGGTAGGGACCTGCTCAACTGCCGCTGTTCGGTGTGCGCGCTCCAATGCATTCTGTGCTTGTCAAAAACTGCCAGCCTGTCGCTGAACTGCTTTTGGTGTGCCAGCGCCCTTAGAGGTCGATGGTCGCATTGTTGAAGCATTGTGGCTTCGCAAAGAGTTGGACCACCTTCACATGAATGTGGCTGAGTTGGAGGCTGTCACGCATGGAATTAACTTGGTGATTGCGTGTGAGTTCAAAGCCTTCGCGGTCGCCAGTGAAACTCGGACAGTTGTCAACTGGATGGATAATACCTACCTTAGTGGTGACCATAATACCTCCCACTGCGACCGCCTCAATGGCACTGGCTCTTCGAGGGTATCACCAGCGGCCTCGTCGTTACCACCTTCATCAGAGCGAGGCTCACCAGCCAACGTATGATCACCCACGGGTACAACTGGCACCCTGATCGTGGCGTCACCCACAGCGTCATCCGGCCGACGGAAAAGGAGCCTCAAAATAATTGCCGCCGTCACCACCCACGACCTCATGCTCAGGCACGGCGGCCTCGGCAGCGCGTGGTTCATTCACGGGAACTCTGCCTCGATCGCCACCATATCAACGTTTCCTAACGTCACGCACGTGCCTAGGCACGCCGTCAACGTACACCACGTGCTTTGACACGATGCTGGTCACCTCGCCAGAAGTCCACTGCTTAGTGCACGACGGTGAGGTTGGCTTTACCCAATCATCGCCAACAGCGGCGACTTTTTTTTTAATCGTCTGGTTATTCTTCTCAACGATCCCGTTACCGCTCGGAGCACGGCGGCACGGAACCTCAGTAAAATCTCCCACTCGTCAGCGAACTAACAGTTGGTGACCGGAACGCTGTCGACTTGTCCAACAATTCGTCACACGGCCATCGCTCGCTTACAACCTACCGCAGCTGAGCAGCAATACTGCCTGTCGACTCATTGAGCAGCTTCCTCCATATGGTGAAAGACAAAGGTCCACAGTCCACCATGAACAAATAGAGCGCAGCACCGTAATGGGTTGCATCAGCAGCAACCCTGCGCCGACTCCTGCACATGTCTACAACAACAAGACCAGAGCGCAGCACCGTAATGGGTTGCATCAGCAGCAACCCTGCGCCGACTCCTGCACATGTCTACAACAACAAGACCTGCATCGCTGCGTAAGGTTTTCCTCCTGCACAGCAGGATCGATCCTCTTTACAGGCCTCGCATCCTGCCAGCTCACGCTTTACCTGCTCTCGCGACAAATCTGCCAAGCAAGATAAAACATGCGTGCGGTGTCCAAATGGTGCGGCAAATGCGCCACCGAAGTGGCATCTGCCGAACTCTCCAGTGGCAAGCGCTTCAGACATGTCGGCGGCACTCTCACCGACATCACTGTAACTAAGCCACCGTCACCTCTTAGGTACCCAGTCATGTGATCAGCCTTGTTTTCGATCGTCGAAACGAACCTAACGACCCCTGCCAGATTGTGCTCAGCGACCGTCTCACGGATCACTCCTACGCGGCGCTTCAAAAGCATCTCTGCCGCGCCTTAAGTGCGAACACAATTGCGCCTATGGATGGTATTATCCATCCTGTTGACAACTGTCTGAGAATCTCTGGCAACCATGAAGTCTTTGAACCCCCACACAATCGCCAGGTTAATTCAACTGTAGTTTTAGTATAGCTATACGGTAATTAAATACAAGTAAATACGCTCGCTTACTTGAAGATCTACTACAGCAATAAATTGTGCCTGCAAGATCATTTCCTTCGCTGAGCTGTTTCTCCTCTTCTTCTTCTCTTCCTCAGCTATCTAAATCTATCGAACCGATACTGTCACAATGGCAATAGCTCATAGAGGGCCGAAACGTAAGTCCAGGCTGCTCTCTGGAAACGGGCCTCATAGTCCGTCTATTGCTGGCTATCAAACCTAATCTACTGCTCTGTACTTTGGTTAGTGAAAGTCGGTGCGTCTTCAAAGTTCAAACTTGTATAAATTTTTCAAGAAGTAGTCTATCAGTAGTATCGGCAATTTTGACCCTTTTAGGCTAATACGGATACAACAAAATAAAGACCTATACATCTGTTACCCATATCGATAGACTTGTAGAAAGAAGTGCAATTATGTTCATGTACCTTACTTTTCTATAGGTACTGTATTATTTCAGTAAGGTAGCTAATTATTTATATTTGTTTCAGATACAATGGAGAGAGAATTTAGTGCAAGTGATAATCCTAATAGCAGCCAGCAGCTGCCATTGCCAGAAGAGAAACCTTTGAATCTCGACAATTCATCATCAGGCTTAAATCTTTTATTATTTAAAAGGCTACGTTGTTTGATTCCTTTACTATTTCCAAAGCTCTGCTGCGTCACTACTGTTCTTTTTGTTGTGCTGTTGCTTATCTGTATATTAGGTAAGTACATGTGGCTTGCTATTGTGACTACTATGTTTGTTGCTGTTGCATAGCTAGCAATTTTTTTAGGAGTGCAGATCAGGCTTAGCATATGACCTCTCAGGAAGCACAGGTTGAGCTATATGCCATAGAATTAGGTTGGATAGGTTTACCCATGAAGTTACACCCCAAGGATCCCAGAGATTACCTTAGTATCATTAAACGTTCAGGGTACTAATCTTTCATGCTCACTGTATTTTTTATTTTCATACTTCTCCCACTAATTATGTTTTATTCTCTTCTGCCTCTGTGACTTGCTGCTCTCATTTAGCTATGTTGATTCAATGTAGGAACAGGCCCGTGCTCGGGCTACACGTTTCTATCGACTTGCTATTTGGCCCTTTTATCATTATCATCCTCTTTGGATTACAGTGTAGGTTAGTTAGTTAGGTTCATTCAGGAAGCAAAGAGCGTAACGGGAGGACTCACGAGAAATTAGCACCAAAAAGTGACGTCATCATCGACGAATCTATGGCTGAGCAGCCCAGGAGTATTTTGACTAATAGGTATAACCAGAAAAATCGTCTTAAATTGCGAAATTCATCTCTAGCGTATAAATAAATTAAGATAATATATACTAATTTAGCAATTATTTATAGAAAATTGCAGTGCATGTTGGTGGAAACTTTCACAGCACTAGTGCCGAATTTGTTCCCTTTCTGCGACCTGATTTAACTACATTTTTTTTATTGAAACCTTATTTACACTTCATATTCAGTTCACAGTGCTCTTCACAGAACATATTTATTCCTTACCAACAAATATAAGCACCGTTATAGCCAGTTCTGTACGAGAGAAACCACAGTAACAGTTAGCCTATTGCTCGAACTTTCTGTACTTTGCGACAACATTTTACCGTATTATGCAGCTCAAGTAGCTGGCCAGTCATGAGCGGGAGATTGAATGGAATAAATAGAAAACATGCTGTGATGTGTTCAAGAAAACAACGTACGAAGGCCTGAGGTCCCACACTCAAATACTTCGACTCGTCGATGGGATGCAAATTTGCTACGTGCGGTCGCGGCTAAGTTTTATTTTAGTTCTATTGAGTCCTCCCGTTGCATTCTTTGCTTTCTGGGTTCGTTCATCCTATGTTGCGGGGAGCAGCGACCACACGGCGAGCATGTAGATTTCCTTAGCCATAGGCCTTAGGGATATCTGTATTTTGTGCCCACTTTGCTTCCTTCCGATTTCATACCTTTGCCGCTTTAACTTTCCTCTGATCTTTCCCTTCTTTTTTCGACTTGCTGTTCCCAGCGCATTGATTTTGTGTGGGACACACTCTCATGCATGGGTTCCACATTTCTATCTACATTATGTCCCTCATTTGTCCTCGGTTAGGGCGCCGTTTTTGCGAAAATGGCGGCTTAATCTATTCACTATGATAATGATAACCATTCTGCTCATCAAATGGTTTGTGCAAGATTTTGAATTGTTATTTTACTGAATGCTGTTACTTTATTAATATTCTGGAAATAACGCAAAGTGCAAAGAAGAACGCAAGCAATTCAATCATTAATTCACTCTTGTTGCTTTGTAGTTAGACTATGGTTGTAATTCTCTTTCACAAACCTCTCAAGGTTTTTTTGAGTGTGGCGCCTAATTTGAACGGCCTTTTTTAGCCATAGATGTCTTTAATTAATTATCTAGCAAAGCTATTTACACTACTCCATGAACGACTGCTACTTCTTTCTGTAGACTATATGTAGTATTAGACCTAATTATATATGTAGTTATATATTATGGAAAATATTTAAACTTACTTCAGTACCTAGCTATACGAATGAGCTTCCAAATGTTTATTGCACCGATTCAAAAGAAGTACGATAGATATGTACAGTTTGTATTAAGTAGCTAACTAATTAAATGTAAAAAACTGTAATGGTGCAGTGACATTTTTGAAGAAAACACTGGAATCTGCAGAGTGCACTACACTTTTTCACTTAGCCTATGTGTTCACGGTTTCCTAATGCTACACAAACACAGTCATATTTTACTCATGCAAACACTTTACGTTTGTGGGTAGACAACACCACAAATTCTGCTTCTATGGATTTGTGTTGTCGACATTGCTTTATAGGTTTACTTTTCCTTTATTCTTTAGAATTTATAGTGACTCCTGTTACTGAAATATCCACAGCCTGCCATAAAAATCTACTTCCTTTTTTAGGTATTTGTCTTGTGCAATAAGGAGAATTTTTTAGCCATATGCTGGTTTTATCTTGTGTGCAAGTTAAGGTGGTTCCTACACTGCTGATAGTAGGTCTTTGTTATTTTTTGAGAAGTTCTAAAACAAATGATTAATTTTTAGAGCCTTAGCAGACAATTCTTTCCTCAGGTTATAGCCTATGCTGCAATTTCCATCAAGTAATTACTGCACAAAGAATATTTTTCTTTCTTGTAGCAGTATCACTATTATGTAATAATAGCCTAGTGTCCAAAAAATTTGACATTGTCTATCAGTAGGTTAAGTGCCTTCCTCAAGCCATGTTTCATTTTCAGATCGAGAAAAACGCATTCATAATGTTAATTACTCATTACTATTCCTTTCTAATTGTTTTTAATGTTTTATTATATATTGCTACTTGTTTTCTACCCAAACATAACTATATTTTCCCTATTGTACCGGTAGTTCCTTTCTCCTCTCAGCAGAATCGTAGGTAGTACTTTACTGTCTGGAGTGTGGTTCTTTTCTACACCGAGAAAACAGTAACTATTTGTTTAAACACAATCCCTTTTTACTCATAGCAGAACACTTACTAGTACATTTATGATATACGTTATTCTGAGTAGAAAAGTACCTACTAGCTATATTTAATGTACCGTACGTCCTTTTTACCCTGAGCAGAACAGTACATTGTGTACAATGTGGGCCTGATCAGCAGCCGCTACTACCTGGTCCTGGGTCAGATGAACTGGGATGGCTTCCTTTACACCACACTATACAGCGTCTTGCTTGTCATAGCCATTTCTGGAGTAAGTTTTTGTGCTGTTTGATTCTTACCGTCATTGTGCTTTTCAGAGTAGCTAATTTGTTTTCCCAGTACAACCATTTTACTATATTATATGTTATGAGATTTTCATTATCTTCTCTGAAAGGTTGTGTGCCTGGCGAAGCAGCATTGCAGCTATTACATGTGCTCATGGGTAGCTAATGGCGACACTGTTCAAGGTGCTAACTGAGGTTCTAATCCTCCTAGGTATTTTTTAAAGTCCTCGATAAACTACACTACTATTACAATATGTATATAATTGTTTTACTAATTCTGCCACTCTAGCATATTAGCTTCTTGGAAGGAGATGAAAATTACAGCAAATAGTCCCTTATTACCTATTTCCCTGCCAAGGACGTTATGTTTTTGTCGAGTTCGTATATTTGTCTACTGTATTTATCTCTCTGTCAGTCACAAGGTAACTGAAAAAGTTATAGACGGATCTCTACGAAATTTTTTGGGATTGTTAGCTATGTTAGGGTAACATGTCTAGTACCCGTCCACCATGCTAGTAGCCGTCCACTTGGCACTAAAACACTTCCTGTGTGAAAACTGGGAGTGCTGAAAAGCCGTACAAAGGCTTAAACTGTAGGCTAAGTAGTGCCGCACCATCCCTGAAAATGACGGGTGCAAAATATAAAACTAGAAAAAATGGTGGTTTTCACATTTTTCTCATGTTTTTAGTAAAAAAAATGTGAAATCCACCACCATTTTTTATTGTTAATTTTTTTTCGCCCGTCATTTTCAGGGATGGTGCGGCACTACTTAGCCTACAGTATAAGCCTATGTACGGCTTTCTAGCACTGCTAGATTTCTCACAGGACGTTTTTGAGTGCCAAGTGGACAGCTACTAGCATGGTGGATGGGTACTAGACATGTTACCGTAGCAGGAACAGGTGATTATATATTGGTGAAGCTCTGTTCAACCGTTTGTTTGCCCCTTTTTTCTTACTACCATAACTCAAAAAAGTTTGGACGAATTTTTATGAAATTTGCATGAGTTTTTAGGTACAAAAAGTAAATGACAAAATTTTTCTGTTTGTCTGTGTGTCTGATTTTATGTTTGTCTGCAGAATAACTCAAAATGTTTTCAGCAGATCTATAAAATTCACAGAAATTATTAGAAGTGTTGAAAGTCCTAAATGATCAAATTTTGGCGATGATCGGTTTGTTCCTTTGTCAAAATCATCGTCAGAGCATAATTCTTGAGCTTACTGACGGATCATCAAGAAAACTATGTGTAGAACCTTTAACCACTGGCCAAAGGCCCATATAACCGTATGTCGGTGCTGATGAAGAGGAAATCTTAGTTTCGGAACAGATTTGAAGTTTGCGTTAACATTGCTTCGCGGAGGTATGCGCTCTCAGAGTGCTCTAGTTTCGAGTTAGTTGTAACATCACTGGCTTTTCTTGAGCAGACCCTCAGCAGCAAGTCCTACATCAGCAGTGTGCTGTACATATCATGGCGCAAGGTGTTGACGCAGGCCCTCCATAGCCTTTATTTTGCCGGCATCAACTACTACACAATCACGATAACACCTCATTTGAATCTGGACAATCCGTGAGTAGATTGTTTTAGATAGACGTTTTTAATTAGTTTTTTAGTTTACCTCGCATTATCTTCTTTCAGATCACCTTGACTTAAAAAAAAAATTTTAAGTATAGGTATTCCTTCACGACCGTGACATATTTATCCGCGTGACTTCCTTATCGCGGATTTATTTTGTGTCCACGCTTTCTCCACAGCGCCAGATGTCTTCAGAACGACACTGCAGAAAAACGTCTTGTTTTCAAAGCTGCCGGCCGCAGCATACACAGCTCGCTACAAATTTCCAACGCTTGGCCCTTATTAAGAAAGGGATCGAAAGAAATGCGTCGCAAAACATAGTGAAAGCAGAAGAAAGTTTTAGTACTTGATGGTGCGATGAGCCACTATAAAACCTTATACGATGAAATTAAACATCATTAACTTGCGTGCTAAGGTTCTGTTTTCATTACGTACTTGCCGTATACGTATTTGTGCACTTGTATTTCTTCTAATTAGTTAGTTTTGAAACATAAAAATAACCCAGTAGGTATGTATATATATGCAAATTATATATATATATATATATATATATATATATATATATATATATATATATATATATATATATATATATATATATATATATATATATATATATA
>LQNS02276883.1:19202306-19215910 GCA_001587735.2 Parhyale hawaiensis | reverse complement strand
TTGCATGAGCTGAATTGAATGCTTTCTATGCTGAACCGATAGCAAAAATATTGAAGTTTATTGCCCTATTTTTAGTTTGGCAAAACTCTGTATAGTTTGGTTTTTACAGCCCTCAATATGGCGTGACAGAGTGCTGTCCCGAGTTACCCAGGTTGGCGGTACATCATTTTATAGAGAAAAAGATGGGCTTTCCGATGAGGCATTTAGTTTTCCTCTTTTTTTCCCATTTTTGAGGTGAAAAGTCCACTGCAATTATCTACCCCGGCGTACGAACTGCGTTGAATCACCCCGGTCGACGCTAATTAGTGTTAGGGATGGTGATATGAGAAGTAGGTAGCTAATACCTATGCTACCTGTGTCAGAAAATTCAACAATGCAATTCTTTTCTAGTATTAGTATGACACTGTGATTGTAAGCTTTTATTTTCACCTCGCATGGCTATTTTGAGAGTTCAGGCAACATATTGAATCTGGATATGACTAGTGGGCAATGAACATGATGAGATGGGCTGTCAGTGTGTTCTAACCTTTAGGCAGGGACCAGCACTGTGTGGTCTTGGTTGAGTTCTGTACTGCTTTCAGTTTGGCTCTGATACCGCAATGGTCATTTCATGACATTTTGGCATAAGAGCATGTATGACTCACTTTCATAATATTCAAGTGACACTGACTGTGAATTTCAGCTTGGCTCACTTTTGGTTGGCTTTGTTCTTGTGTCTTTGTTGAGCACCATGTTCCTACCCAGAATCATACCAATTTGGCATCCTAAGATGAGCTCAAATCCCTGAGGAACTCTAACCCCACATGGCATGGTTTTATGTTTACCTACATTGCATAGGATAATGAAAAAAAAGACTGCAGAAAAACACCATCTGGAAGGTCTTTCCATGGCCTCCCCACATGGGAGCAGCCATCTAGAAGCCTAACGGCATAGGTCACGATTCAGTAACCCACCTGGTGGAGCAAAAAGGGAGTATGGAGAGCCTACCCCTAAGTATACAAACTCCATATTTCAGATAATATACATAATTGTTGCAAATATAATGGCAGCTCTTCAGAGTTTAAATTATCATCTGGGTTTTTCTCTTGGTGCCTCAAAAAAAAATTAAGAACACAGTTTATTCTGCTTAATATGATAGAATCAAACACTGTATCATGTAGTATACAAAGTAGTTTAGTTTAATGTGGACAACGTTCTGCTACCAGCTGTCATTAATTTGCTCAAAATCCAAGCACAAAACATTGAAAAAGACATTTCTAATAGCACTAGGAAGAATTTTTAATTTAAAGAATGTAAGTAGGCAGCTACATAGATATTTGAAGAAAAAATCCAGAATACTGCTTTACTGTCAACAGGTGGTATTTCACCATGTCAATCAGACATTAAAATACTGTATAGCTATCATACATGATGTGTATGCCCTATTTAGTACCCAACTTTGTATGGATTCAATAAATATTTGAACATTGCAAATTGAAAATAAGGGGCAAAAAACTATTGTCTGCAGTAGGCTTAACTTGATCACATAATCGTCCACTTCAAAATAAACGAGACATATGAAGGAGGCAATGAGACTTATATCAAGGTGTCCTGCACTTGTTAACCCACAAATATTCAAAATGCTATCAAAAAATTTAATTTGTGTAGAAAAGTCAGCAATTCCTTACAAGAATCACTGATGAGTGCTGACTGCCATTAAGCCCACTGCACATGAGAGTTGAAACAGGAAAACACTCCATGTTCTTGGAACAAAAGTTTCTGTGGCTGTGATTACAACTCACCTGTTCAAGTATCGCTTTAAAATACAGTATACCTACGATCTTGCAAAGTAAAACTCATTTAAATTGAGAAAAATTTTTGAAACTGTGCAATTGGGTCTGCTGTAGTGAAATGACTACCTATTCACTCATTTAAGTTCGCTCGATTTTAATACGTTTATTTACCGACGAAAAACAGTCATAGTTTTCAACCCCGAAAAACTTTTTTTCCGAGTTTCGCAAAAGTCCCGCAACTTTGATGCTGGAGACCAAAGTATCTGGTGAAATTTCTTCAAATTTGGCAGAAACGTAGTTAAAGGACCCACTATGAATGNAAAAGCATTTTGCTGTAATCCCTCTGGTTCGTTAGTTTTAATGAATTTAGTGAGTGCGATGATTCACCCCGATGTAAAAAATCGTCTGGGGTGAAAAATCGCACTTTTACAATTGCATTTTACGAGTTTCTCATCGCTCAGAATGTATCAATATTGCTTTTCAAACCATTTAGCATCATTTCTAATGCAATATATAACAGTTGTTTTTATTTTCGATACGTCATTCAAATTTTTTTACTATTATTAAACTGCGATTTTTCATCCTGAAAAGGGTACCCGTTTTGTACTGAAACGTCCATCGCACGGTTTTCGTTTTTCAACTTCACACAAAAGAATGTACCTTCAGCCAAATCAGCATAAACCTGCCTCAAAACATCTTGTGTAGCTTCCTTGCAGTTTGTTTTCGTTTTAGTAACATTTTATCCCATTTTTTACTATTATTATTGCACTGCGATTTTCCACCCCAACAATGTACGTACATAAATCACCCCGTTTTACAGTGAGAAGTCCATCGCGCGGTTTTCCGTTAATAACTTCAATACAAAAAAACGTACATCTCTACAAATGACATGAACGTACCTTGAAACATCAAATACAAGTGTGAAAAGTTGTCAATTTCCTAGCCCCAGCCGGTTTTTAGTAATTTTAAAGTATGCGGAAAATGCGTTGAATCACCCTGGTCGACGCTAGCGTACTTGCAACTGCTGCAACCTAGCTATAAAAAATGTTAAATGCTTTTAATATCTGCCAAAATAAGACCATAAAAAGTGGGTTTTATGGGGGAAATAGAAATGTACTACAATTTATTTGTTGAAAGCAAACACCAGTTGTTATATCATTTAAGAATGTGTTATTGTTTGTTAGGCAATGTGTATATAGTAAAACCTTTCTAATTCGCACAGCACGGGGGGAAGGGGGTGTAGATTAGCGGGGATTTCGGATTACTGGGGTACTTAAAAATTTGAAAAAAACCTCTGTATTCCGCACTAATATGGATTATAGAGAGATTGTTTGTACCTTCTGTGCAGCACCTCTTGTAGATTTTTTGCTCATCAACCCCTAATCCAAAAAATGAGAAACACCTTGTAGGGATTACAGACGTATTTGTATGATCTCTGTACTTTACCCTATTAATCCAAAAAATGTTTTTTTTTTTCCAATTGCACTGCAAACTATAATCAGATGTTCAGATTAGGGAGGTGTTCGGATTATTGAGGTGCGGATTATTGAGGTGCGGATTAGAGGAGTTTTACTGCATGATTTTTCCTGTGTGCCTTTCATAATTTTATGTAATAATTCTGAAAGCTGCTTAAGCACTTGCATTTACTCTAGTGCAGCAGTCTGTTCTTGGACTGTTGATAATCATGTTTTATACTGAGCAGGTGAGCAGAATAAGCAGTGACCTTGATTATATCTACTCAGCTAAAATTACTATCCCTGCCTTACCAAAATGATGCGCTTTTGTCCTCGTTGTACTAACCTCCTTATGATAAGGGAGTACAGTGATGTAAGTATTGAAATTAGAGACCTTGGTGTGTGTGTGTGTGTCTATTGCATTGCCTGGGTAACTAGCAATATTTTTACCAGAGTTTCATCAGATAGGGTAACATGTCTATTACCCGTCCACCATGCTGGTACCCGTCCACTTGGTTCTAAAAAAGTTTGTGTGTGAAAACTGGCAGTGTTAGAAATCCGTACATAGGCTTAGCCTAAACTGTAGGCTAAATAGTGCCGCTTCATCTCTGAAAATGACACGAAAAAAAAATGAAATAAAAGAAAATGGCTGTGGTTTTTGAAATATTTAATGTTTATAGTGGAAAAATGGGAGAACCACCACAATTTTTTCTTATTTCATTTCTTTTGCCAGTCATCTTCAGGGAATGGTGCGGCACTACTTCACTTACAGTTGAAGCCTATGTATGGCTTTCTAGCACTGCTGGGTTTCACACGGAAGTTTATTAGTGCCAAGTGGACAGCTACTAGCATGGTCGATCGGTACTAGACATGTTACTCTGCTAGTGAGTGGCCGAAAAACTTGAATTTTGAGCAAAAAGATTTCAGAAATATATATTTAGATACACAGCAAGGAATGCATAGCCTATAGGCTATGCAGAAAAAATCTGTCCCTATCTTTCAAAACTTATTTTGGAAGACGACTCGCTAGCTACCATATAGATTTGCTGAATATGTCAAAATCATCTTTATCTATTTTTCTCCCCTGTATTGGCAGTAGTCTAACAAATTGTGACCCTCTCAGCTTTATTAATTTTGAGCAAAAGTTATCAGAAGCTAATGGAAGAAAATACAAATTTGTCAATTTATATATAAATGCATAGCTCATAAATTTTAGTATTATCTCATACTTTGGTCCAACGACTAATAATGATGATACTAATTTTCATCATACTTGGCATTCATTGTAAAATTTGGAGACAAGTTCATCTAAGTTGCACTCAGGGGTTGGCTGATTTAAACCAAATGGTGTAAACCAAAAAAAAAAAATTATTGTTTTTTGGGGGTTTTTGTTCATAAACATTGTAAAATAAACAGTTTTCCTTCTAGAAAGGACCTATCAAATTCTACTCACACAACTACATTGATGAGTTAATATGTTTCTATTTTGGTGTCCCTTTGACTGTTATGACAGGGTCAGCTATTGTTGAGGTTTGTTAAAAACCTGTAACTTATTATATTTTGTTTTATTTCATATCAGAGATGCATGTCTTATTTATATTCTGCTGGTAAGCTAGAAGCTACTGAAAATTAGAAGTAGTGGGTCATAGTTGCTACTAGATAGCTAGTGAGCTCATGTGAAGGATGTAGGCTTACATCGCTATTTCACTTTCTTCAGTTCAATACTCTGCTTTTAATTAGTTAGTAGCTAGCCATTTTTATAGAGTTTTCTTTGTACTTTGAAGTGTTTCTACGTTATTTCAAGGATTTTACAGCTGTTTCACTTTCTTCAGTTTGTAACTGTTTTTTATCAGCTAGTAGCTAGCCAAATCTGTCAAGTTGTATATGTAATTTGAAGCGTTTTCAAGTTTTTCAAAGGATTTTATATTGTGATAATTATAAATCATAGCTTCTCTGTAGTTAGGATATTAAATGTAGCCATAGCAAATAGCTACAAGTACTTTGCTGATTTTTCTTAATCCCTTGTCTTAGTCATTATTCTACAACAGGAAGTTGAAATGAAGTGACTAAGATTGATGATGATTAGCTAACTACATGTTTACAGAGTAGAAAATCCTTTAAATGTTGGATAAAATTCCTAGAACTAGAAAAAACAAAATATAACCAGAATAAACCATGGTTCTTTTGGTTTAAACCCAAAAAACCATGGTTTTTGCCCTCCCTGGGTACACTTGAACTAAATCTTAAAGGGAACAATGCCCACTAATGGGACCCTACTTCCACATTCATTCTCTTACTAATGATGCTTTATTCTGTTTTTCTTCTTGCTCGACTTGCTGTTCCATAGCCTATCTGTGGATTCTGCTGGGGAAAACCTTCATGCATATTTCCAGGTTTCTATCGTTATAGCTGCTAGCTATATGGCAATGTTTGTATGTATGCTCTTGATTTCTTCTTGTTCGATCAGAAGGATGTCTCCTCTGAGAGCATGGGATGGGTAGGTAGGTAATAGGCCCTCAAGTTAGGGGAGTTAGGCTCACCCATCCCATGTTGAGGAGAGCAGCGACCCCAGGGAGATTGTGTGTGTTACCTTATCCATTAACTAGGCGTTCGGGACGTCTGTCTTTCGTGCCCACTTCACTACCTTCTGCTTTCAACTTCCTACTGATATTACTTTCCTATGGTCTTCCCCATCTTTCCCTACTTGCTGTTCCCATGCCTGTTGTTCTGCATGGGAACTTCTTTGTGCATGGCTTCCTCATTTCTATTGACTTACTGTACTCTTGTCAATCTTTCTTCCTCTATTAGATTACCTTTGTTGTGGAAATGAAGTATTAAACTACCTACTGTACTCATACAGCTAATAAGGTTGGTAACCTGCAGAAGGTTTAAATTATTAAATGTATACCAGTGCCATATATTATATTTATAATACTGTATCTACTCTTGAACTAAGAATTTTTTAAACGAGATTTAGTTTGAGTTTGAATAATCATTTTATTTTCATTTTAAGGAATAAGAAGGAACAGTGAATTTTGATCAATATTCAGTATTAATTATAGAGCTAGAAGTAATTAGTTTTTTTTTTAACAGCAGAGAGGTCATTGCTCTGCCAAATTTGAAATCTGAACATTGAAATATGTCTGAAGTAAATCTTAGCTAGGTAGTTATGGGGATACTGCATATTTCATTGATTTAGCTACTGCATTTTTGTTATTTGGCTACTTTGAGCTTATGATACTCAAATTGGGCAGATCAATGAAGGAAGACAAAAAGATAATCTTCAGAGCAGAACAAGTAAGAATATGGCAGTTTGTATGTAGTAAGTATTACCTTCTACCTATCATTTCATTATGGTATGGACCACTACTGCAGTATGCTAGTACTGGTAAAGTGGTAGGCCTAATACTAATGCCCATAGTTGAATGGACACTAGGTTTGTTAAGAAAGCATGTCTTTCCCATTCAGAAATATAATTGATAGCCTATAATATTTGTGTGCAGGGCATGAAATTCGCATGTGACTGGTGTCCATATTGGTACCCAATAAGGAAAAATGTTGTTCACACGTGAGTATCATTTTCAAATAGCAATTGTATGCTAATTTTTTTATCATGAATACTGTGTTTACGTTTCATAGCCTAATCCTTAGCATCTTGCTATTAGAGTTTTCAAAAATCCTAAAAAATGTCTGAAATAACATGTATCTAGCTATATAATTACTTTGACATAGCAACTGTGTTCCTTGTTTATTTCTTCCTATTTGGTAGCCATTGTAGACAGTTTGCAGTCACGATTGCGGAGTTGGATGAATCAAGGTGTGACTCTTGACTCAAAGCCCTCCAGAATTTCCGACTCCGACTCCTGGTCCTTAACTTTTTCAGACTCCAACACCTTGATCCAACTAATAGGCTAATGTGAACATTAGCTAAATAGCTATGTAAAAAAAAAAAATTAAACAATACTGTTTATACACACATGCTAAGCTAAAGATAGTATTTTTCAACACTTACCATATTTTGCATCATTAGCACCATTTATGATATTAAATTTATATATATTCAATTAATTATAATTGTTGTAATTATAATGCAGAAAAACTGTATTTTGACATGCCTAATTTTTTGTTTGGAGAAATTAAGCTATCAGATTGTGTCAAGTAATTAAACACTGGTGCATTGTAAGATTTTTAAAATTTTACAAGTTCCCAAAAATAAACTACATTTACTTAGCTACTGTAACTCCAAAAGAATGAAACCTAGATCTAGTTTCTAAAAAATTCAAAGTTCCACCTATAAGTTTTATTTGAACTTTTGCTTGGTGATGGTCAATGGGAATAGTGGAATTTTTATTTTCTTGAATACTGAAGGCATTTTAATTTAGCTACTTGTGTGTCCAATTGTTTTCAATTAATTTGTAAAATAATTATGCCTATGTTATATTAGTGGCATGATCAATACCTACAATTAGTAAATAATAGAATAAAGACTAATACTGTCACTAAGCTGTGATATGGGTAGATTATTTATATAATAGGCTATTCAAATATGAAATAACAATGTAATCTAATTAGCTAATACAGCAGCTCAAGTTTCAGAATTATTACATTTGTACCTCAAATGGATTCCAACACCATTGGCAACACTTGAATTATAGCTACAGTTTGTTCATGAAATATAAGAATCAAGGATAAGTTACCGTTAGGTATTAGACAATCTAGGCGTTCCATTTTCAATGGCAAACCCATAGATTGAGCCAGAAACAAACTAGTCTATAGCCTAGCCACAATTACAAAACCTTTTATTACATTTTTAAAACTTAAGTTGGAAATTGGGAATTAATTTGAAATTAGGGAATATTTTTCCTTAGTTGTATTTCGGAGTTGGGCTAAAAAAACAAACTCCAACTCAGACTCCTAGAGCAAGTGAGATTCCAACTCAGACTCCTAGAGCAAGTGAGACTCCAACTCCCCCTCAAATCCTCCGACTCCGGCCGATTTCTACAATCGCAACCCTGATTGTAGGCACCTTAAACTTTGCATTTTAATAACAAATAACCTAAATGATTATTTGTAGCTAATTGCTGAGGTGTGTTGCCTCAACCAACCATAGGATTGCTTTTCCAACTTTACTAGCTGCTCAAAACTGGTCCCAGTCGCAACTTTAGCAGCCGTTAAAGCAATTGAATTGGTCTCAGTGGTGCATGGCATGGTACTCATGCAATGTACAGTAGGTATTCATAACCTTCAAAATTGCTGGGTTTCAGTGCTGCAGTCTTATTTTAGGTTATGGAAGCAGTTTTTCAGGTTGTAATAACCATACCAGCCGTGTGACTGCCTACTTACTCAACTCTATTTGTAATCCTAGAAACCATTGATAGAATGACCAGTGACGATGCTAAGTGTTCTTCCTAGGTCCTATCGCATTAGAAAGGGCCCAGTACCTATATAATGTTAAAATTCCTAGCTGGGTGCTATGCGGTATTCCAGGAGGAAATTACTCTGAATGCTTTTACCTTGTACAGAATGAAACATTAAGTGTTATTTCCAAGTTATGCCCCAAAATTAGGAGCCTGAAAAATCTATCATGTAGCTATGTATTTTACTTAAGAAAATTTACAATTAAAACTGACGCAAACTTGTTATGATGGAAGTTTTATTGATTGCCTGGTTTTGTGTCTGAAAAAAAATCTCCACACTCGAAAAAAAATAATATAGTTACATGAAGTGGCTTTGTTTTGCTGTACGGTATGTATGGAAGGTAGACAATTGACTGACTTGGCCGAGTGGCGTTTCATTCAAAGTTGCTCTATTTGCAGGTTTTACCCTCAAAAGAAGCCCCTTGATGACGTACTGGGTGGCAAAGAGGCGTGGAAAAACGTGGACAGCACCGAAGTACCCTGCCCTAAGTGCTCACATAACAAGGCTTACTTCATGCAGCTCCAAACGAGATCAGCAGACGAGCCTATGACTACTTATTACAAATGTGCCGAGTGTGGATTTATTTGGAAGGATTAGTATCCGGTCTTTCGTGTTTTGTGGAAGCGTTACCTAGTGTAAGTCACATTTGTGTTGACTTTCCACTTCTCTGAGTTATATAGGCGAGACAATGGATCTGTAGCTGTTTTGAACTGTTGTAGCCACCACACTATCATTTGCAAAAAAAAAAATGCCCCGATGTGAGAGTAGTTACATAGTTGTCTTCTCGTTTTAACCATTGCTCAGTGGTGCTTTCATAAGCAACCACCTGTTTTTATGTAATGAAGTCACCACAACCTGTTTGTCAAAACAAATTTACTGTATCATAAAATGAACACTCTTATCTGAAAAGTAGCTGCTTCACAGCTTAGATATGAGGCATATTTCATATATTCAAAATGCATTTAAAAGTGATCATATGCTTGGTAATAATCGATTAGCACTTCCTTCTCAACATTCTAAGATCAACAGACACAATACGTGCAGCTACCAGTCAGTAATTAGTGACAGCCCAGTCTGGCGAAGGGAATGCGAGCCTGTTTTACTGTCTAGGCGATAGTAGGCCTAGTATCAGCCTGTGCGTCCACACACCATGTGCACTATCTGTCCAAGCCACTTCTAGGGTTTGGATTGTTCTGCGAGGTTGAGTTATGCTGCTGGTTTTTGTGAGGACTCGAGAAACCTTTTAATGAACTGTGCAACTCATTGAAAATGGTGTTCACAATTAGCGCAGTGCGGGGACTTCACACGCGTCGTGTTTCAGTTGGAGAGACCTTCTTCTAACTCTTGCGTTTGAGCTTTCTGGGGTAGATTCTGGCGGGGTCTGTCCCTGTCATAATATTTACCTATAAATCGCACTCACCCGAAAGCTCCCCCGAGTACGGTACTATGCAGATGTTGTAGTTACGAGCGGGCCCCTGTTCCTGCTGACGAAGTTCGTTAATAGTGTGTTACGTAGGTCCTTAATATTTCCCCTCTCTGCACCTTATTTCCTGCCAGTAGTAGCGCGCTGGCCACTTGGGACCAATAAAACTCATCCGAGTTCGCATTCAAATTGAGACGTTCCCGGAGAAAAATCGAGGTAAAAATCCCTGAGAAATGGGCACGATGCGACTTTGTATTGTTCTGCTAGTAGCTAATCCTTCAACTACCTCTGTTGTACGCGAGTGCAAAGAAACAAGGGAGTAAAGGATTGTGCTGAAGTGGTGATGAAAATAACACTGTGGTGCTTGTACTACGGCGCAACATATAAAGCTAATTTTCAGCTCGAATCGACCAGCAGATGATTAATAACGGAAAAATACCCTGTACACTACTATTAGGTTCTGCTTCTTTTTCAGTTGGGAAAGACGTCATGACCCTTTCGTGCCTGCTGTTCATATTTGAAGACGTTACACATGGTACTCTTCATGCAATAACTGACGCGTAATTCCTCTCAGGGAGCAGAGGATGGGCCATAGCGTAGGTTAGTTAGCTTCGCTTATCCTAAATTATGGGAGCTGTGATCCAATTGGTTTATGTACGTTACCTAGCCGTTAAGCTAGGCCTTCGGGACGTCTCTTTTCGGTGCCCACTTTGCTACTTCTGATTTCATACTCCTACTACTCCTGCTTTCCACTGTTCTTCCGACTTGCAGCAATGCTGTTCCCATGCGCGTTGGTCCTATACGGGAACATTTTCGTGCATGGGTTCCCTGTGCCAGTCGAAATACTTTCTCCTTTGTTCTCTCCTCTTTGACGTCTTCGTGTGGAAAAATTAACTTGATATTAAATTTACGGAAAGTTGAAATCAAAAAGCGCTGAATTAAGTGATGAACATATCGAAATGCGAATTCTCGTGACACCAGGTGACACCAATGAATTCAACAAAGTACGGGTAGTGCTCGATGTCGGTCCCCTTTGTTTTTATGAAGAATTAGCTAATTAATCAGGTTCATATTATTTATTTTTACCTACTCGATAATTGCACTTTTGAATCAAGGGTACGGTACCTACCGGTATATATATTGAGTGCCTGGCAGTACAAGCTATGAACCTAAATAATTAAACCTACTGCATAGAACAAGGGGGCCCTGTATTTGAAGACTACGTGCATGCGTAGACTAGAGAGTAAACCATGTCTTTCGTCTCCACTCGCTGCCAACTGAGCATGAGAAATATTAACTCAGCCTGAGGAAGTCCGAAAAATAGAGCAAAGTGTAACTAGCAGATTTAGGATCCCGTGGATGAGCGAGGGCGGCTTGAGCCCGTAATAATGAGCCTTGACCCCCAAAGCCCGCCTATACCCATGTTGCTACCTACCGTGTAACTAAGGTGCTTGTGTCTTAATATCGTGAAGGTCTTCCATGTTTCACTACAACTCCCACTTTTCTGGGCACAGCCACTGCCAGGATTATAAGAACAGAAAATAGGTTGCGGAGATAAGCTATGGTAACGAGATTTGTTCATTTCTACTTTTACTTATGCTGGCTGTGATAGTTATAAGGAGATCTAGTTGATTATCATTGTTGAAAGTACACGTTTTCTTATTGTATATAGTTTCTATCCCTGCTTTAATTTAGGAGTGTGGTTCATTGTGAGCAAGACTGCACTATACTTTGTATTCTAGGAACTGTTCCTAAATCCAAGTGGACTTTATACATCAGCAGTTTTAGGTAACAGTTTTCATAAATTGCGCTCTTGATATCATTAGAAGAGTCAAGCGTTCCAGGCAGACGACACACTCACGTGAAGTAGCTGCTGTAGTAAAGCATCTTGCTATCCAGGCTTCCGGTTTGCTGCTCTCGTGGTCTTCTGGGGTATATTTTAGCGGGCCCTTTCCCTGCCGGAATTTGTGCAGGGTGTTGTGTAATTCGATGAACATATTTCAACCATAATACTATGTATAGAAAAACGCTACAGAAAACGATTTTCATGGGTGACAAAACTTGAAAACCCTTCGTTTTTTTGAGAAATGACTACCTACATGAAGTACTTGAAATTTTCCTGTAGGACTAGGCATACAATGCAGCCATCGAGTAAAATCTAACTTCTTAGGCAGGCTGCTGGCGCGCGCTATAGCATACAAAAAGAAGAATTTAAAAGTAGTAAATTCTTCTTAAACCAAGTTTGTTTACGCTGATGCTCTTATTGACTGCATAGTCATCGAAGCCAATGATACGATACTCTTCAGCGGTCAGCTGGTGCGTAAAGAACACGAGGATATCTTAGCAGCAAATTATTTCTCCATCTAGTGGACCCGTGCAATGATCGATATGTTTACTCTTTTCTCTAACTTGCCGTTTCCACATTTCCCCATTCACGGTTATTAGCAGTTCTTATTCCCTTCTGTAATTTTTCTGCGTCAAGTCTTTCTTGTCATTGTGTCGCATAGGCGCTTCATCTTTCTCCATTGGTAGCACTTCTTCGTTCTTGAGACTGTTCTAGTCTCGTTCTTCTTTTACGTTCTCTATTCTCTCTCTTAATTATACGTGCGTCTTCCAAAGTAAAATCTTTAGTAAAACACTGATTAAGTATGGGAGAGACGAGGTAACCGAAATATTGCACCTCAGCCTGCTGGTCACTTCATGGTGCGTGCTGGCAGGCACACTGGCTGGTTTGCAGCGGGCCCCTGTTGGCTGGAATGGGTGGCGTAGATGCAAGCTGAGATTTATTTTAGTTGTAAAGTAGTAGACTAGCTCTCTTCATTTGCATTAGCTGCAAATACCCTCCACGCGAGAAAAATTTCAAGTTTTCAGTGCACTGGAGTGTAACTGCCTTCGGTATCCAGGTTACAACGCTCCATAATTAAATATTCATCCATTCCTGATTCCTGAACAATAATTGTTTGTAAGCAGGTTCCGCCAACCCACTCACCCTTGTCCAAATGACTGCTGATCGGGTGCAGGCCACGCCATTGAATCGCTTTTATCCCGTCTACTAGAGGGCCCAGCCGTCAAAAATGAAGGCAAAAATTTTGTGATTGAGCTTTTTATTGTTCCGGTTCCCAGTATAGGTTTTGCTGTATTATAGGTCTCATCCCTGCAGACCTGATCTTCCATTAATGAAACGCAACCGTGAGTTTTGTGATGGCAAAACATCCCCCTGCAAGATAAGGAGTGAATATCAGTTTGGAATTGATCAAGCGTTAAGTTGCACTAAGAAAATATAGTTCAGTCAAAAGAATTCACTGGAAATGCCCAGGGCTCACCGTATTGTGGATACTAACTGATTGTTGAACCTCCAGCATCGAAATTTGGCTGCGATGTAAATCTATACTATAACTAGTGTCCCGAGCCGTCAATGTAAATGACGGCCTATTGGGTTATTAATGACTGGTGCACGTGTTCGATAAATGGCGGCAGTAAGTTAGCCCTTCAGGAAAACCCCCGCTGTCTCCTGTGCTTATTACTGTTCAGAAGGCT
>LQNS02276883.1:19181080-19191569 GCA_001587735.2 Parhyale hawaiensis | reverse complement strand
ACTCGGTCGAATGGACAGGTGTAAGCATACAAAAGACTAACGCGTAGCCAGGCTTTAAAGTGTCGCAAATTTCCATTATGCCTCGCTTGTTCGAGTACCGGAATCAAACTCTCACTCAATGCCATAACTCTCGGTTATATACATTATTTAAATGTTATAGTTGGGAGAATAGTCATTCGAGATAGTGGATCACCACTGTACGGCTAGACTACAGTACGATGTACGTTGCTATGCTAAAGCTGTCCAATATTATTATTAAAATACACCAGACTGGTAGCATGAGAATGGAGGGATACTCTATAAGGTCATCATGCAACCCCCACGCAACCAGCCCACCAAGAAAAGAAAGAAACCGAAAATTAATGATCACTGAATACCTCTGTTTACAGATTATTATTAAATTACACCAGACTGGCGACGCAGGAACGGAAAAACTCCATGAGGTTAACAAACCCCCACGCAACCAGCCCAGCGGGTGGAGTAAATAAAAGAATGAAAAAAAGAAGATCCGAGATCACAGAATAGCTATGTGTACAGATCGTTTAAAGCTGCCAATGCCCGCACCAACAAAGGCAGAGCCATCGAGATTATTCCCTTGTAATACTCGCGTGGGCGCCTTTTCTCCATGTTGATGATGGCCATTCACGGAGCTATCAGTGGAGAGTGCACGCATGTTAGGAAAGTTACAGCCGTCTATTGCAAGAAAGAATTATTTTTTACAGTGTTGAGTCTCAGATCACTTAACCCTGGACGGAAGGAAAAAATTACAGAACTGGCGATTTCTCGTTAGAATAACTTTGCTTATAACATCGTTCCTAAAGTGCACCAGTTCATAATTTTTTAGTGTCACTGCTACCAGAGCGATGGAATTCATTGTTCATTATATTAACCTCCGTCGAGGAGGTTACGTTTTCGTCGGGTCTGTCTATTTGTTTGTCACCGAGATAACTAAAAAAGTTATTGACGGATTTTGACGAAATTTACAGGGATTGTTAGGTATGTTAGGAGGAACGGATGATTTACTTTTGGTGAAGATCCGTCCATCGGTTTGCTTGTGTGCCTCATTTTTCTCCATGCCATAACTCAAAAAGTTGTGGACGGATTTTTATGAAATTTACATAAGTTGTTACGTACATCACGAAGAGTAAATGACCAAATTTTTGTGATGATCTATTTGTTCGTTCACTAGTTTGTCACTCTTTTTAATTATGTACTTGTTAGCATGATAAAAAATGTGAATGGATCTTTATGAAAAGTAGAGGAGTTGTTACTAATGTAAAAAGACATAACTGATTAAATTTTGGTGATGATCGGTTGGTCCGTTTGTGACTTTGAGTAATATTAGTCAGAATGTGTGTTAGCAGCATAACTCAAAAAAATATGAACGGATCTTCAAAAAACTACTGAAGCTGTTAACACTGTTGAAGGCCACAAATGATTAGATTTTGGTGTTCATACAAAGAAAATTTGGGTTTCAGGACCAATTTTAAATTTTCTTAACCGTTTCCCTGCTTGACGGAGGTATGCGCTCTCAGAGTGCTATAGTATTGTATTCCTTTATATTATCAGTATCATAGGGTGCCCGACCGTCAACACTGGCGGTAATGAATTTGCGTTGGTCTCGTTTCGGCTTCTGGACAATAAGGCCAAAAAATGAGCTTCAGTACATCTCGCATACAGGCCGACATATACAAAATTTATTATACATTGACCCAACTTAAGTGGTGAAACGTATACATTTACAAGTTTACATTTACAATTTACAAGTTCAGTTCTGAAGTCTACGCTGCCAGGACAGCATCGATCATTTCTACTGACGACTTGTGAATTAAAGAGCAGATGACCAAGGATAACGAATAAAATCCAAGGCAGACTGAATCCAAATAAGGTGATACACTGGGTACTGCAGCAAAAAAATACATGCACTCTACTAAATGAGATTAATTTGACACATGAGCTGATAGAGTTAATCGTGTTATCTTAAGCGTGCAACTAAGGTTAGATATTTGAACCTATTTCATCTTCATGTACTCTTACGATAACAATTTGTCTGACGGTGTTCAGAACCTAAACTTTTAAACGTCCGTGCCTCGTGCGTGAGAAATACTGTAAGATAATGCACGTCACTGTGATAACAAAGACGTGAAGTGTTGATAAGCTTGGCTATATTATCTAATAAAGTGTTACTATTATTTCCCATCACTTTCCACGGCGAGTGGTTAAACATATAATGTTATGGGTGGAAGGCCGGCATCAATCGTCAGTGAACTCAGTTTTTTCATCAAGCCTGTTCCCAACGCAATTTCAGGGTTCACCCTAAACACCAAAATCGGGTCACCCTAAACACCAAAATCGACCGAAATCGGCTGAAATCTCCGAAATCAGCCGAAATCTACCTACTCGGAAGCAAAAGGGAAACTGCTTTGCAACAGCAGAGCAAAGGCTTTAATCCAAATAAATAATAACCTCCACCCCAACGTTGACATTCACACCTGTAAGAGGGGTGCTCACACCTGCAAGAGGTGTGCTCACACCTATAAGTTGAAAGTGATATGTTAAGATTTTAATTGAAGTTTTACCAGGCAGATCCATAAAGGTCCCCGGACGTTTCGAACGGGGCCCAGTTCGAGCGAGCACCCAAACGAGCGGGGATTATGCTAGCGTGATAAACCAAAGCTCTTTGAATCGTCGATGGTTGCTGGCAGCGAATACATATTATATATATATATATTGTAACTAAGGCATTATAGACCGATGTGATAATCGCTTAAAAACACTTCAAAGTTAACATATTCACTTCTAAGTTTCTCTTCATTCAACAAGAATGCATTCTACCTACATTTTTGAGCCTTTATTCGTAGTTTCATACTTTTTTTCTCAAATTACATTTTCATACGACGTGAATTCGGTTACTTGCAGACTTGGTTAAGATACGAGATGACACATGTGGTTAAAAGCATCATGAGAAAAAATTATTAAAAATAGCATCAACAGAGACCACATAAAAAGATTTAAAATTCGGTTATAAGCTCGGTTACTTTATGAGTTTCTCAACTCTGTAGCTAGTATGTAATGCGCTCCAAATTTTGTGCCAATTCCATGAACAAATGAGTGTGCCACCCTTATACTGACTGACGCCTCTGCCATCTGCAGACTGTGTTACCAATAGCTTCAGTTTAGAAGATACCTAGTTATATCTACATATATAAAGAAGTTTTAATTATGTATTATTAGTCGTTGTCTTTACAGCTGTACAGTGAAATGCTATGAATCTCATCTGTAATTAGGTTTATTTTCTTATTGCATTTTTTACCCAATCAAGCAAACTTGAACTTGTTCCCCACTCCTGGAAAAATCTGGTTAGACTACTGAAAAAAAAGTCATTTACCTACCTGCATGTATATTTTACAAAGTTATTTTTAATCTTAAAGTTATTTTACCCTTATTGCATAGTTTATAGCTAATTGTCACTCCACCATATACTACACTAACTTTGTAGCTACGTGATTTTTTGCAATTGCCTTAGTTCGTGATTTTTCACTGTATGTTAAAAATTTTAAACATGAGGAAAACAGGAAAGCACTTGTTTTACAAGTATTATCTTTAGCACACTGGAAAATTACTATGAAGAACTAGAGCATTCAGAGAGTGCATACCTCCGTCAAGCAAGGCAGCGGTAACGAAAAATTCAAATCGACTCTAAAACCATGATTTTCTTTATACCAACACCAAAATCTGATCACTTGTGCCTTTTGAAAATGTTAACAGTGGCCGTAATTTTCTTTGAGATCCGTTCAGAACTTTTTGAGTTATGCTGCTAACAAAAATTTAAATAAGCATAAGTCAAACACACAAACGGACCAACCGATCAACACCAAAATTTAATCAATTATGTCTTTTAACATTACTAACAATTCCTGAAAATTTCATAAAGATCCATCTGCGATTTTTTGAGTTATTGCTCTAAGAAACATAAAATCAAACGCAGCGACAAACAAACGAACGAAGGAACCAACAGATTATCACAAAATTTTTGTCATTTACTCTCTGTAATAAACCCAACATTTCACGTAAATTTCACGAAAATTGTTAACTACTTTTTAAGTTAGGGCACTAACAAAAAATAGGCAGACAGACCCACAAACAAACGGATGAACAGATCTTCATCAAAAATTAATCATTTATTCCTCCTAACTTACCTATCAATCCCTGTAAACTTTGTCAAAATCGTTCCATAATTTTTCGACTTATCTTGATGACAGACAGAAAGCATAACAGACAGACAGAAAGAAAGACAGACAAAGCCGACGAAAACATAACCTCCTTGGCGGAGGTAATTAATGTATAATTTTACATTAGGAAAATATAAAAAAACATAAATAAAAAAGTCAATCATGAAAAATCATAGATTTTTTATTTTTTAATAAAAAAAATTCCAACCATATCAGTAATAGGCCTCGTTTAGCTTCGGGATGTCAAAAATAAATATATTTTTATGTGAAAATCAGTAGATTTCGGCCGATTTCGGTGCTTAGGATGACCGTAATTTCAGCTACTGAGGCTGAAACGCTGCGGTTATGGAATGTGATCGAATGCTCAAGAGCAATGATCGGATCCAAGGCCATAAAAATACTGTGATGGGAAGCTGTAGATTTTATGTCCTTTCTCAATCATGGGCATGGAACGAACTCAGCTCATGCGAGTATATTCAAAGCGCCCTTTTGTGGCCCCCGTGCGGCATGCGGATGATTCCGCTTGATGCGTATGTTCTTGTGCGTGTGTTTTTGTGACCACTTACGTGATTCTGATATTGCTCAATCATGATCAGTAGTGAAAACTGATCATACCGTGATTTCTTCCGAAGCATGATGCTGCGATCATGCAAGATCAATGAGTGGGTGAATCCAGCCGGTGGACAAGCAAAAATTCAACAATTTGAAATGCAAGTTCGTGATGTTTTCTTGTATTTAAGGAGAAGTTGAACAATGTTATTGCGATTGGCGCGTAATATTGACCTCAAGAATTGTAGTTTCGTTACTCTTATGCCTGTGCAGTGATTAAAACGCGTCAAATACTGCTAGTTCGCTCATGCTTTAATTTCGAAATAAATTAATATTCCAAAAAAATCTATTCCCCACCATCTCCCGTGAAGATATGATAGGCATCTATTTTTCCAAACAAACATGGCGTCTCTGGTTTATTTGTAAAATCATTGACCGTTCTTGTGCTTTTCAGTGAGTGATCGCGACGATCATGATCACGGTGATTCTGATCACGAACATGGACACAAACAGACGCCCTTGTACGTGACAGTGACTACAACTTGAAGCTCTTGAGCAAAGCGCTCAAAGAAATGAAATGGGCTCCCTTTATGACGGAGTGCGATCAAGTGCGGACAATTTTCGGGAGACGCTATGCGGGCAGCATTGCGTATATACTTGTTGAGCAGCATTTGAATGTAAATGTCAATTGTAGTACTTGCACTGGTAAAAACAAGTCATAAGATATTGCTCTGCGTAAAAAATGCTACATCATACGATACGATGTTCCAATACAGGCTGCGAATAACTTGCTCGAGAGTTGTGCAGCGACTGTCACCCTAAACACCGATATCGACGGAAATCTCCGAAATCAGCCGAACTCTACCGACTCGGAAACTAAAGTGAAACTGCATAGCAACGGCAGAGCATAAGCTATACCAAATCCAAATAAACAATAACCTCCGACCCAATACATTCAGATGCGTGCTCACACCTATTGAAAGAGATATGTTAAGGTTTTAATTGAAGTTTTACCAGGCAGATTGATGTATGTAAGGGTCCCTGGACGTTTCGGGCGGGGCCCAGTTCGAGCGAACACCCAAACGAGCGGGGATTATGCAAGCGTGATAAACCAAAGCTCTTGAATCGTCGAAGGTTGCTGGCAGCGAATACATATATTTATCGATCTTTTTAACTAAGGCACTATAGGTCGATATGATAATCGCTTAAAAACTTCAAAGTTCAATATGAATGCTTTCTATATACATTTTTAAGCATTTATTCGTAGTTTCTTATTCTCTTCTCAAAAGACGTTTTCATACGACGTGAACTCGGTTACATGCGCACTTGGTTAAGATACGTGATGACACATGTGGTTAAAAGCGTCACATGTTCGGCCACGAGAAAAAAAATAATAAAAATATCATCAACAGAGACCATATCAAAAGATTTAAAATTCGGTTATAAGCTCGGCTACCTTATGAAATAAGTTAACACAATAGAAAGCTACTAGTTACTCAACTCTGTAGCGAGTATGTAATGCGAGCATGTAAATTTCACGCCAATTTCATGAACAAATGAGCGTACCACCCCTTATACTGACGGCTCTGCCATCTGCAGACTGTGTTATTACCATTAATAGCTTGGGTTTAGAAAATACCTAGTTAGATCTACATATATAAAAATTTTAATTATGTGTTATAAGTCATTAGTAGTATTGCCTTTACAGCTGTACAGTGAGATGCTATGATTCTCATGTTTAATTGGGTTTGCTTTATTTTGCATTTTTTTACTCAATCAAGCAACTTGAACTTGTTCCCCATTCCTGGAAATATTTGGTGAGACAGCTGAAAAAATCATTAACTTACCTGTATGTATATTTTACAGATTTTTCTCTAATCTTAAAGTTATTTCACCATTATTTGCTCAAGAATTGCATAGGTTATAGCTAATTGTCACTCCATCATTTACACTAGCTTTTGTAGCTACTTCGTTTTTTGCAATTACCTTCGTTTGTGATTATTCACTGTTTGTTGAAAATTTTAAGCATGAGGAAAGCAGTAAAACATTTGTTTTGTAAGTATAATCTATAGCACACTGGAGAAGAACCATGAAGAATTTGTGTATAATTTCCCATTAGGAAAATCTAAAAAAAAAAGTATAAAAACTAGAGCACTCTCAGAGCGCATACCTCCGCCAAGCGAAGCAACGGTAGCAAAAAATTCAAATTGGCTCTGAAATCATAATTTTTTTGTATGAAATCGAAAATCTAATCATTTGTGCCTTTTGATAGTAATAACAGCTTGTGCAATTTTCTTGAAGATCCGTTGATAACTTTTTGATTTACACTGCTAACAAACGTTATGGCAAACATGAGTCAAACATGCGAACGAGCGAACCGATCTACACCAAAATTTGATCATTTATGTCTTTTAACATTACTAATAACCCATTTAAATTTCATAAAGATTCATTCATTATTTTTTGAGTTATTGTGCTAACAAGCATAAAATTACCAACAGTGACAAACGAACGAATAAATTTGGTTATTTACTCTTTGTTATACACCCAACAACTCATGTTAATTTCATAAAAATCCATCCATAACTTTTTGAGTTATGGCTTTGAGAAAAATGATCCAGACAAACAAACAAACGGATCGACATATCTTCACCAAAAGTTAATCATCTGTTCCTCCTAATGTACCTAACAATCCCTGTAAATATTATCCAAAACGGTTCATAACTTTTTGAGTTATCTTGGTGACAGACAAACACGACGAAAACATAATCTCCTTATCGGAGGTAATAAATAAAATATCAGTGAAGAAAAATCATTGATTTTTTTAAAATCGAAAAATTACCAACCCTATAAGCAATAGGCCTTGCTTAGCGTAGGAATGTGAAAAATAAATCTATTTTAGGCCGAATCCAGTAGATTTCGATCGATTTCGGTGTTTAGGATGACCGTGCGTCTCCCACAAATAGTCCGCAGCCTGTATTATAACACCGCATCGTATAATGCAGCGGTCTTGATACAGAGGAATGTCTTGTGACTCGGATATACCAGTGTAAGTACTATAATTGACATTCTGTCACCTGGAAAAATGTTGCTCAACAAGTATGTAATATTGGCTTCATTGCGTCTTCCGCAAATTGTCCGAAGCTTTTGTTCAGACATTACATCTGACATTGTAGTGCTCTTCACACAAAAGGATGTCTTAGTACTACGTGAATTTATCGCTACATGTACTGTAATTGGAATTTGCAACCGACATATTGTTCAGTAAACATATAACACGAGCCGCATAGCGTCTCCCAAAAAAATTCCGCACCTGCCAATACTATAAAGTTAGTCCCGCTATAACTACAATGGCGGCTGAAAATTTCAGTAATTTTTGGGTAGTGTGCATAATGAGCATGTTGAAGCTGTACCCCTGACAACGTAATCGCATTCGTTAAGTTGACTCTATGATCATTGCGCTGACGATACTCGTACGTACGTGAACATCGGCTTAATGGTATTTCCAGAAAAAGCACCATAACAAGGTAACATGCGATGAACTACTTACTGTTATATCTTAAGTCCAACACAAGTTCCACCAAGCACTGACACTTACACGTTAGTGATACACAAGAACCTTCGCACCCTTGTTCAACTTTCATCGGCGATAGTTTTGGCGATAACTTTTGTAGTCGAGTAAATAAATTATTCTCCGCTTTCCTAAACAGGTAATACACGCTAGTCAACAGGACAAGTTATTAAGCTTTGGCCACCGAACTGACGTTAGCTGAGGAAACCCTTAGAAATGCTCGAACAATATTCTGCAGAATATCTTGACAGTGTACAAGTAAAAATGGTCCAACTGTTAAAAGGCTTCGACCACCTTTGAAAATACCGATATTGTTACCAAAGCTACAGGCGTAACAGCGTGACAAACTCCTTACTAAAAAATGAAAGCTGTTCATCTGTCTTCTCAAAACCTTCCAAAATTTCCCCATTATATTAGGTTCATTGGATTTCATGGATTGATTGGAGGACATTGTGGACTCTTCAAGTTTGGAGTGAGCCAAAACTCTGAAAACAGTGTACTTTTCTGCTATTTATAGGCAACAGTAACACGTTTGGATAAGTGGATAAGCAAAGGCGTTGAAATAATAATAATAATAAACAGTGAGGCGATAGTTCAGAAACTCAACCTGATTGAGGGAAACTAATGTGATATTTGTAATGAGAGTATCGACGGTAATCTAAATCAGTTTAAACAACGTTAAATTTATTTTTGTTTTGAGAATCAATTATCGACATTGTCGGAAGATCGAATTGTTTTTAATCTGCTGGGCACAAAAAAAAAAAATATATCTGATAGAAGCGGGCGTCATTTCCTTTATAGCTAGCGCATCAGAATTTTGTCCTACAGCAGTTAAAAAAAATTTAACAACTGAGTTGATTGTTCACTAGTGCAATAGAGCCAATAGTTCAATTTGACTAAAAGAATCAGCATCTGTAGAAACGTGCCGATGCCTCAAATGTGCCAATTCTCACCGATGACGATACTCTCCAGACGTCCGACACTTTCCTTACCTATAGATTAATAGGATTCTATCCTGCAGGAGATGAGCTGTCAATACAGACATAGTACTCGCGTGTGTTTCAAAACCTATGGAAAACATTTCGAAAGCGTATTCAAGAAGCAGCGTTTCAGCCTTCGATTTTTTCCTTGCGATTTTTTCTTTCCCACTTTATTCTTGAAAATTTCTTGGCAGATTTTGATAATTTTCGTCATAAAAAATTTATAATCTTCAGTTCGACCTGCGATTACTATCAGCTTACAGCCCAGTTAGGGTGGAAACGGAGTGAAATGAGTTTGTCCGATGCGCCATCTATTTTATTACTGGACCAATAACAAACAGTTAAAACACTATCTTCTTATTCCCGAGTGGCAAGCACCATTCGTTTCTCCACAAATTCATCCATAATACTGTCAGAGCTAAACGACCTCTTTACCCTAAACGCAAATCATGTGATCAGTTTCCTACTTTTTCTTGCAAACTATTGCATCACATTTGTTGATTTTAGTCTCAAATACTTTCTAAATTTTATATCCACCTGCTTGACCCTTCATTTCAACCCTAGGCACCCCTGCAAATCTGGCAGGGTTGAAATGGTGCTTGCTACTCCGGACGGATAAGATTTAGTGTTTGAAATAAATTTTTCATTGGTCACATTATAAAAAAAAATGACACATGGGATAGGCCCATTTCATCCCTTTTTAAGCCCTGGCAGGCTGCATAGGTGCCTAGGGATGAACTGATAGTGCCGGCAAGTAGAGCTGCTAAGTGCAATTTTTTAGACCAAAATCAGCCGAGAAGTTTTCGAGAAAAAAGTTTGAAACAAAAAGTTACAAACTGAAACGGGGCATAACAAAATATGGTACCGTACTCAGTATGCAATACGTTTCCATCGAACATGACAACATATGTGGACATGCAAATAACAGAAATACGTACTCTGCCAATGTCAGAGCTGAATGTGGCATTGTGGCAAAGCGATAATTTTATTACACTTTTGACTCTGAATACAAGTTCTTTGTCCAACAATATCATTGGAATTTTCTTATTTGTGATCTTATCTTCTTTACTCTTCATAAATTTGATTTTTTTTTTCGCTATAGCATGCCCGAATATCTCACGCCATTTGCCCGAATTTCAGCAGTCATTCAAATCCAG
>LQNS02276883.1:19158787-19173262 GCA_001587735.2 Parhyale hawaiensis | reverse complement strand
ATTGCTAACGTATAGGCACCCCATAGGCCTACAAATACAACTACTAACTTTCACTCCAGCACAAATAATGAAGAAGTGGCACTGAAAAAACCCTTCATTTTGTTCGAAGTCACCCAATCTTACGGTATATGCTATGCTGGTGAATCCTCTATATGACGTTCTGATAAACATTACAATACTAAGCATTCCTTGACAATGATGTAGAGTCCGGCTACTGTCCTAAAGTACCATACCTACCTTCTCTACACGTCTCAGTGCTTGTTACACGGTCTTTCTGGAAGTAGCTAATTCCTCCATTAAACGTTACTAAAAACTTTATAATGCTGCGCTGTTGTAATTACTGCGAAATACAATTTTACGGGTAGTATCCAGTGTTGCATTGACATTATTAGTGCATTTCTTTTATGTAAATACCTACTAATACTTACCGCATGGAACACCAGTGAACGTTTTCATCGTGTTTAAGATAACTCAAACCCTTTTACTGTGTAAAAAATTATATAAACATATACGGTATACATACCATTTTTTAACAAGCTGTATTCTGATGCAGCAGCAGCTTATGTCGCACCAAACTGCCGAGGAATTGGTAGTGTCTTCCGATAGTTGGACTGAGGTGGTTACGCTCTTTAGTGCAGCGTTGTAGCTCGTAGGGTTGGTGGCCGTTTAGCACTGTGCCCATGGCCTGTTCACGCCTACTTATATAGCTATTCGCCGAGGGCCTGCTCCAGCATAAGCTCACCACACAGCTACCAAAACTTCCAATTTTCTCATCGTCCACAGCGACCGCATCATCACCTGTGTGACACTCCACGAAGTTCTTCAGCTCTCGGTAATCCATGACCTGGCACACTTTGCCTTTCGTCGGTTAAACGACAGCCGACAAGGGGATGATGCTCTGAAGAGGGCTATCCCACTTCTTCAAGCAACCCTTCGAGATCCAACTCTGGATCTCCGCCTCAAAACGCTCACGCACACCAGGCGCCTGAGTCGTCTTGTACTCCGTAATTAGAGTCTGCAACCCAAATGGGGGCTCCTCGGACCACCGCCACTCAACGGTACAACGACCATAAGCAGAAGTGGTGTTACGAGTCTTCCGTGACGGTATGAGCGCATCTATATATATATATAATTAACGTAAAATAATACTTCTTCTGGACGACGAATTTTATTTTTACCAAGCTTTCGACATTCTCAGCGAATGTCGTTGTCAAGGTGGGAGCTTGGTAAAAATAAAATTCGTCGTCCAGAAGAAGCATTATTTTACGTTAATTAAATACATGGAACCTGGATGTCCTTTATTTTCATATATATATATAAATATTTGAATAACGATAATATAGAGAATGGCATCATTAAATTGACAATAAATAAAATGCATGAGAAATATTAATAATACATGACATATGCATATTATCTTATCTGGTATTTAGAGAATCAAATGATTGACTGACATGACGTTTTAAAGCATAAATCAGCATGACAAAGTACACTGTATGACTCATACGATCACAGAAGCTCGACATCTGGAGGTGAGTGGAACTCCAATTTTAGAAATGCGATGGAGATGCTGTTGGCAAAGGAAAGAAAACACAAAATAAATCAATACCTTTTTACTGGGTTTTTAAAGCAAAGCAATGATTTGGGACCGTGAATGATGATTTCAAAGAGTGCGGACATGGTCCCGTTTAGATTGAACAATAAGTCCAATTTTAGGTCTGACGTCGATTCACGTTGAGTTAACGGACACCAGTGGTGCGGTAATTATGATCTCCCATGTGTAGCCTAATTGTAGGATTGGACGCTTGAGGCGCAACAATGTAAATAAAACAGAAAATTTGGCAGGCCCTTGGTGGGCTTGCTACTATAAAAATGGCAAGAGTGTTGAAAAATATAAGTTTTCATACGTGTTATATATAGGTCATTAGTGAATAATCAATAGCAATAGAGTGTAAAAATGTAGATATTGCGGCGATTACCGAAATTTTGTCCATGTGTGCTTATCAGTGTTCCATCTACAGTGTATGTGCGCACGCACACCATCTTGAAATTTGTGATCTAGGACGACGAGGCAGCTCGTAGAAAACGAATAGGTTGCAGGAGAAAACGGTATGAGCACTATAGGAAACTCAACTATAAATATATATGTGCCGTATGAATGACGTGCCAAGGAAGCTCGAGGTTTTTCATCGGGAACCAAATTCCGATCTCGGGGCATTCAATTCGTGTATTACACGTTTCTAATGGTTCTGCTTTCGGGATGTTATCGATTTTTCCCTCTATTGTTAGTTTAAAATTTAGCCGAAATGATCATATGCTTAGACCGAGTTGAGTGGTCGTATTCAAATGGCACAATATGTTTCGTAAAAGCACGTTTCATGTTCAGTCTAAACGGGACCATGTCCGCACTCTTTGAAATCATCATTTACGGTCCGAAATCATTGCGTTGCTTTTGAAAACCCAGTAAAAAGGTATTTATTTTGTTTTTCTTTCCTTTGCCAACAGCATCTCCATCGCGTTTCTAAAATTAGAGGTACACCCACCTCCAGATGTCGAGCTTCTGTGATCGTATGAGTCATATTGTGTACTTTGTCATGCTGATTTATGCTTTAAAACGTCATGTCAGTCAATCATTTGATTCTCTTATTAAATACCAGATAAGATAATATGCATATGTCCTGTATTATTAATATTTCTCATGCATTTTATTTATTGTCAATTTAATGATGCCATTCTTTATATTATCGTTATTCAAATATATATATATATAAGCTACTGTATATAGAAACGCTCATACCGTCACGGAAGACTCGTAACAGTGGCAACGAAATCGGGGTCACTAATCTCAGTACTGTAGGTGCAAGATCACTGACCAACCGACTCCGACTTCTTCTCCAAACTGTCCGCCCCCCCCCCCCCTCAGTGTAGACGTAGGTACCCACTCACGGGCAGTCTACATCATCACGCACTATAGCTCGATCATATAACGAGGTAGGGAGACCCTCGTAGAACTTGACCTTACAGGCCATGTCCCCGAGGTCAACCCTAACCTCTCATCCACACGCTCTAAGCTGTCCAGGTGCATATCCGTCGGACTCACCAGCTCCAAGTTGCAAGTTGGTGAACTGCCTCCAGATTTCCTGCCGAAGCAGAGCGTACTCTGCCACCAGGGTACTCTTAATTGCTTCCCACCGAGAAGCATCACCGACAGTCATACGGTGATACATTTGAGCTGCATTGCTGTCAAGCATGGAGCCGACGATGTCAGCCGTAGCCACATGCTCCAACTGACAGCACCTCTCCAGGTGCACCAGCCAATCAAGCACGTCAACCGACCCATCGCCGGCCACCTTTGGCAACTGCCTAGCCAACCGATCAAGCATCGGCCACCGCACCTGAGTGAGGATGTTAGCCAACGAGCAAGCCCTGCTTAGCCTCGTCTAATGCTAATGGATCCGGACCATCAGCACCGCCCAGCACAGCCTTATCGGCTGCCGCAGCCTTCTCGGCCGTCACAACCTTCCCAGCCACTGCCATCTTGCCCAGCAAAAATGACTAGCTACCTCAACGCCTTATAGCTTTTAACGTTCTAAAAACCAACGCACTGCCATCACACACATGACCGTATTTGTGCCCACAGCCCAAGTGCCGCAGACACTGCTGTAACGATTGTAGAAAAACATAAAGCTTGCGGAGTGAGCTGCACTTCCGCCAACACGATCAGATCGTGCCGTACAGTTCAAAACAAGAACTCACCTCCTGCAATTTTAGCTTACTACTAGCTGCGGACCCTCCACATCACCTCTGCAGGCGCCCTGTCCAAACTATGAAGTCTATGTCCACAGCACCTCTCAACATGCGCTCTTGCACTGTTTGATAACTGCTTCCATATGTGTAAACACAAACAGATCATTAGGTTAAGTCTGTTCGTGTGTCGCTGCCGAACAGCGGCAGGTACCTGCTCAACTGCCGCTGTTCGGTGTGCGCGCTCCAATGCATTCCGTGCTTCTCAAAAGCTGCCAGCCTCTCGCACTCATTTTGGTGTGCCAGCGCCCTTAGATGTCGATGGTCGCAGTGTTGAAACATTGTGGCTTCGCAAGGAGTTGGACCACCTTCTCATGAATGTGGCTGAGTTGGAGGCTGTCACGCGGGGAATTAACTTGGTGATTGCGTGGGACTTCAACGCTTCACATTCGCCAGTTATCAACTGGATGGATAATACCATAGTGGTGACCATAGTACCTCCCACTGCGACTGCCTCAATGGCCCTGGCTCATCGAGGGTATCACCGGCGGCCTCTTCGTTACCACCTCCATCAGAGCGAGGCTCACCAGCCAACGTATGATCACCCACAGGTACAACTGGCACCCTGATCGTGGCGTCACCCACAGCTTCATCCGGCCGACGGTAAAGGAGCCTCAAAATAATAGCCGCCGTCACCACCACAACCTCATGCTCAGGCATCTCGCCAAAGTCCACTGCTTAGTGCACGGCGGTGAGGTGAGCTTTACCCACTCATCGCCAACAGTAAAACTAGTGGTGACACACTCGTCAACCTCCAGGAGGTTGATATCGAACCGCACTAGCCAACGGTATTTAAAAATACTGTTTGAAGGGATAGAGCACTCCTTAGTCTCCTTCCGAGGCGTCATGGTGTACCAAACTGTGGCCTCCTCAGGGCCGAGGAGATCCCTCCCCTAGCGGCGATTCTTTTTTATTCCTTTCTTTTAATCGTCTGGTTATTCTTCTCAACGATCCCGTTACCGCTTGGAGCACGCGCGGCACGGAACCTCAGTGAAATCCCCCACTCATCAGCCAACTCACAGTTGGTGACCGGAACGCTGTCGACTTGTCCAACAATTCTTCACACGGCCATCGCTCACTTAGGTACAACCTGCCGCAGCTGAGCAGCACTACTGCCTGTCGACTCATTGAACAGCTTCCTCCAAATGGTGAAAGACGAAGGTCCACAGTCCACCATGAACAAATAGAGCAGCAACCCGACGCCTACTCCTGTCCACAGCAACAAGACCCCATCGCTCTGTGAGGTTTTCCTCCCGCACAGCAGGATCGATCCTCTTGACAGGTCTCGCATCCTGCCAGATCTCGCGACAAATCTGCCGAGGAATATAAAACATGCGGTCGGTGCCCAAATCGTGCGGCAATTGCGCCACCGAAGTGGTATCTTGTGAACTCTCCAGTGGCAAGCGCTTCAGACATGTCGGCAGCACTCCCACCAGCATCACGGTAACTCAGCCACCCCCGGTCACCTGGTCAGCCTTGTTTTCGATCGTCAAAACGTACTTAACAACCACTGCTAGATTGTGCTCAGCTATTGTCTCACGGATCACTCCTACGCGACGCTTCACAAGCATCTCTGCCGCGCCTTTCGTACGAGCACAGTTGCGCCCATCGATGGTACCTATTATCCATCCTGTTGACAATTGTCCGAGAATCACTGGCAACCGTGAATTCTTTGAACCCCCACGCAATCGCCAGGTTAATTCAACTGCAGTTTAATTTTTGCGCATTTATCAGCGATTAGCTCAACTTTTGTAGTTCCCAAATAAGAAATAGGAACTGTTGCATATGTTTCGCTGCTTTCGTAACAGCTCCGGCCGCAGCGCTACATAAACGTTATGGTAGCTGCGTCGCTTTACTATACCTAGCTACTTTCAATAACTGATTTTCTGAAATCTGCCTGCCTTGTTATTTTTGTATTTACTCGGCAATATTTCTGTTACAGATCATCTTTTAGTAGTTATAGCTATACGGTAATTAAATACAAGTAAATACGCTCGCTTACTTGAATAATTTCATCTACTGCAGCAATAAATTATGCCTGCAAGATCATTTCCTTCGCTGAGTTGTTTCTCCTCAGCTATCTAAATCTATCTAACTGATACTGACATAATAGGTAGTAATAGCTCATAGAGGGCCGAAACGTAAGGCCCGGCTGCTCTCTGGATCTGGGCCTCATAATCTGTTCACTGCCGGCTATCTACCCTAATCTACTGCTCTGTACTTTGGTTAGCGAAAGTCGCTGCGTCTTCAGAGTTCAAACTTGCATAAATTTTTCAAAAAGTATCAGTAGCATCGGCAATTTTGACCCTTTTTGGCTAACACGGATAGGTACCACAAATGAAGACCTATACTCCTGCTACCCATATCAATAGACTTGTAGAGAAAAATGCAATTATGTTGATGTACTTTTTCTATATTTACAGTATTTCAGTAAGGTAGCTAATTATTTATGTTTGTTTCAGATACAATGGAGACAGAATGCAGTGCAAGTGATAATCCCAATAGCAGTCAGCAGCTGCCATTGCCAGAAGAGAAATCTTTGAATCTCGACAATTCAACATCAGGCTTAAATCTTTTATTATTTAGAAGGCTACGCTGTTTGATTCCTTTACTATTTCCAAAGCTCTGCTGCGTCACAACTGTTCTTTTTGTTGTGCTGTTGCTTATCTGTATATTAGGTAAGTACCTACATGTGGTTTGCTATTGTGACTTGTTGTTGCTGTTGCATAGCTAGCAATTTTTTTAGGAGTGTAGATTAGGCTTAGCCTATGACCTCTCGGGGAGCACAGGTTGAGCTATAGCCTATGCCATAGAATTAGGTTGGATAGGTTTACCCATGAAGTTACACCCCCAGGGATCCCAGAGGTTACTTTAGTATCATTAAACATTCAGGGTAGCTACCAATCTTCCATGCTCACTGTACTTTTTATTTTCATACTTCTCCCACTAATCATGTTTTATTCTCTTCTGCCTCTCTGACTTGTTGCCCTCATTTATGTTGATTCAATGTAGGAACAGCCTCGTGCACGGGCTACACGTTTCTATCGACTTGCTATATGGCCCTTCTATCATCTTCTTTGGATTACAGTGTAGGCTGTGGGTAGGGAGGCGTATACTAATGCTGTAGTATAATAATGACTATTTATAGCTAATAAACTGAGAAGATCCATCTTTCCTTACAAATATTATCTCTCCAAGCTAATCCCATTTTATCCTGATTACTAAGCTAATGCAAGTCTCCCACCATTGAAAGTCTACAGTTTGGACTTCATTCCCTATAGCTATGGCTTATAGAACAACATCGAAACGTACAAAAAATTTCATTTCTGTACATTGCTAGTTCTGACTGAGATATGTGAAGACCATTCTGCTCGCTCTTCAGTGGGGCATATTTTAGGCGATAGGAATAGGTTAGTTCATCCTACGTTGCGGGGAGCAACGACCACACGGCGAGCCTGTAGATTTCCTTAGCCATAAGCCTTAGGGATATCTGTATTTTGTGCTCACTTTGCTTCCTTCCGATTTCATACTCTTGCTGATCTAACTTTCCTCTGATCTTTCCCTTCTTTTTTCGACTTGCTGTTCCCATGCGCATTGATATTGTGTGGGACACACCCTCATGCATGGGTTCCACATTTCTATCTACATACTTTATGTCCCTCATTTGTCCTCGGTTAGGGCGCCGTTTTTGCGGAAGTGGCGGCTTATTCTATTCACTATGATGATAATAACCATTCTGCTCATCAAATGGTTTGTGCAAGATTTTGAATTGTTATTTTACTGAATGCTGTCACTTTTTTTTAATATTTTTGAAATAACACCAAAAAGTGCAAAGAAGAACGCAAGCAATTCAATAATTAATTCACTCTTGTTGCTTTGTAGTTAGACTATGGTTGTAGCCTAATTATCTTTCACAAACCTGTCAAGGTTTTTTGAGTGTGGCGCCTAATTTCAACGGCCTTTTTTTAGCCATAGATGTCTTTGATTAATTATCTAGCAAAGCTATTTACACTACTCCATCGAACGACTGCTACTTCTTTCTGTAGACTATATGTAGTACTAGGCCTAATTATATATGTAGTTATATATTATGGAAAATATTTAAACTTACTTCAGTACCTAGCTATACGAATGAGCTTCCAATGGTGCAGTGAAACTTTTGAAAAAAACTCACTGGAATCTGCAGAGTGCACTACACTTTTTCACTTAGCCTGTGTTCACTGTTTCCTAATGCTACACAAACACAGTCATATTTTCCTCATGCACACACTGTTTACGTTTGTGGGTAGACAACACCACAAATTCTGCTTCTATGGATTTGTGTTGTCGACATTGCTTTATAGGTTTACTTTATGGTTTGTTCTTTAGAATTTATAGTGACTCCTGTCACTGAAACATCCACAGCCTGCCATAAATCTGCTTCCTTTTTTAGGTATTCGTCTTGTGCAATAAGGAGAATTTTTTAGCCATATGCTGGTTTTATCTTGTGTGCAAGTTAAGGTGATTCCTACACTGCTGACAATAGGTCTTTGTTATTTTTTGAGAAATTCTAAAACAAATGATTAATTTTTAGAGCCTTAGCAGACAATTCTTTCCTCAGGTTATAGCCTATGCTGCAATTTCCATTAACTAATTACTGCACGAAGAATATTTTTCTTTCTTGTAGCAGTAGTTATCACTATTAGTCTATGTAATAATAGCCTAGTGTCCAAAAAATTTGACATTATCTATCAGTAGGTTAAGGGCCTTCCTCAAGCCATGTTTCATTTTCAGATCGAGAAAAACGCATTCATAATGTTAAATACTCATTACTATTGCTTCTAATTGTTTTTAATGTTTTATTATATATAGCTACTTGTTTCCTGCCCAAACAAAACTATATTTTCTTCATTGTACCGGTAATTCCTTTCTCCTCTAAGCAGAATCGTTGGTAGTACTTTACTGTCTGGAGTGTGGTTCTTTTCTACACCGAGAAAACAGTAACTATTTGTTTAAACACAATCCCTTTTTACTCATAGCAGAGCACTTACTAGTACATTTATGATATACGTTATTCTGAATAGAAAAGTACCCACTAGCTATATTTAATGTAGCTACCATCCTTACTTTTTACCCTGAGCAGAACAGTACATTGTATACAATGTGGGTCTGATCAGCAGCCGCTACTACCTGGTCCTGGGTCAGATGAACTGGGATGGCTTTCTGTACACCACACTATACAGCGTCTTGCTTGTCATATCCATTTCTGGGGTAAGTTTTCATGCTGTTTGCTTCTTACCGTCATTGTGGTTTTCAGAGTGGCTAATTTGTTTTCCTAGTACAACCCTTTAACTGTATTATATGCTATGAGGTTTTCATTATCTTCTCTGCAAGGTTGTGTGCCCGACGAAGCAGCATTGCAGCTATTACATGTGCTCATGGGTAACTAATAGCCACACTGTTCAAAACAAACAAATAAACAAATATCATTTATTATCTCGTATACAGGGTACAATGGATACACCTATCGAGGTTTTCTTTTCGCCTTAATTTTAGATTTTGAAGATCCAGTAGTGTGAAGAGCAGGAGAAGCAGTCCGTGCTGAGAGTCAATTTAGGATCCCTCATCGTGCATCACCTGGCCTCTCGGTGCTGGAGTGCTCCACGCAATGTAAATCCGTAGCGTGCCGTAAGGGGAATCGAACCCGGGCCTCCGTTGATGCGATGCCGAACCGTTGTCACTTCACCACCGAGAGGTGCTAATCTGGGGTTCTGATCTACCTAGGTATTTTTTAAAGCCCTCGATAAACTGCCTACTATTACAATATGTATATAATTGTTTTACTTATTCTGCCACTCTAGCATATTAGCTTTTTGGAAGGAGATGAAAATTACAGCAAATAGTCCCTTATTACCAATTTCCCTGCCAAGGACGTTCTGTTTTTGCCGAGTTCGTAAGTTTGTGTATTTATCTTTCTGTCGGTCACCAAGATAACTCAAAAAGTTATAGACGGATCTTTACGAAATTTTTTGGGATTGTTAGCTATGTTAGGGTAACATGTCTAGTACCCGTCCACCATGCTAGAAGCCGTCCACTTGGCACTAAAACACTTCCTGTGTGAAAACTAGGAGTGCGGGAAAGCCGTACATAGGCTTAAACTGTAGGCTAAGTAGTGCCGTACCATCCCTGAAAATGACGGGCGAAAAAAATAAAACGACAAAAAAATGGCGGCGGTTTTAACGTTTTTTCATGTTTTTATAGTAAAAAATGTGAAAACCACCACCATTTTTTTTTTTTAGTTTTTTTTTCGCCCGTCATTTTTAGGGACGGTGCGGCACTACTTAGCGCACAGATTAAGCCTGTGTACGGCTTTCCAGCACTGCTAGTTTTCACACAGGAAGTTTTTTTTAGTGCCAAATGGACGGCTACTAGCATGGTGGATGGGTACTAGACATGTTACCCAAGCAGGAACAGGTGATTACCTACATATTGGTGAAGCTCTGTTCAACCGTTTGTTTGCGTCTTTTTTCTTAGTATCATAACTCAAAAAAGTTTGGACTAATTTTTATGAAATTTGCATGAGTTGTTAGGTATCTAGCTATATTATAAAAAGTACATGACCAAATTTTGTGATGATTTGTGTGTTTGTCTCTGTGTCTGATTTTATGTTTGTCAGCAGAAAACTGCAGAATAGGCCTAACTCAAAATGTTTTCAACGGATCTGTGAAATTCACAGAAGTTCTTAGAAATGTTAAAAGTTATAGTAAATAATCAAATTTTGGTGATGATCGGTTTGTTCCTTTGTCAAAATCATCGTCAGAGCATAGTTCTTGAGCTTACTGACGGATCGTCAAGAAAACTACAGTGTATGTAGAACCTTTTACCACTGTCCAAAGGCACAAATAACCGTATGTCGGTGCTGATGAAGAGGAAATCATAGTTTCAGAACAGATTTAAAAGTTTGCGTTAACATTGCTTCGCGGAGGTATGCGCTCTCAGAGTGCTCTAATTTCGAGTTAGTTGTAACATCGCTGGTTTTTCTTGGGCAGACCCTCAGCAGCAAGTCCTACATCAGCAGTGTGCTGTACATATCATGGCGCAAGGTGTTGACGCAGGCCCTCCACAGCCTTTATTTTGCCGGCATCAACTACTACACTATCACGATAACACCTCATTTGAATCTGGACAATCCGTGAGTAGATTTTTTTTAGACATTTTTATTTAGTTTTTTAGTTTACCTCGCATTATCTTCCTTCAGTTCACCTTGACCTAAAAAAAACATGTTTAAGTATAGGTATTCCTTCACGACCGCGACATATTTATCCGCGTGACTTCCTTATCGCGGATTTATTTTGTGTCCGCGCTTTCCCCACAGCGCCAGATGTCTTCAGAACGACACTGCAGAAAAAGGTCTTGTTTTCAAAGCTGCCGGCCACGGCATTCACAGCTCACTACAAATTTCCAACGCTTGGCACTTATTAACAAAGGGATCGAAAGAAATGCGTCGCAAAACACTGTGGAAGTGGAAGAAAGTTTTAGTAGTTGATGGTGCAATGAGCCACTATGAAACCTTATACGATGAAATTAAACATCATTAACTTGCGTGCTAAGGTTCTGTTTTCATACGTAGTTGCCGTATACGTATTTGTGCACTTGTATTTCTTCTAATTTGTTAGTTTTGAAACATAAAAATAACCCAGTAGGTATGTATATATATGCAAATTATATATATAGATTAGATAGGCGGCAGTAGACGAACCAATAGGCCCATTCTAAAAGAGACACCGGAACTTACGCCCCGGCCCTCTATGAGCTATTGCCATTATGTTAGTAGGATATAGACGACTGGAGAAAAGAGAAAAAAGGGGGAAGAATCCCTGCCAAGGAGACGATCATGAATGCACACAAGCACGATCAAGAGCCGCTGATATGCGGAGCTTGGAGATGTCAAACTGTGTAGCTGGAAAGGGAGAGAGACGTAGACGGATTAAAGTTGCCTCGGAAGCTTTGGCCGCTAAGAGTTCGCGACTCCTGGAGGAGGAGTTCTTAACTGTGAAGGGTGTCTCTTCCAATGTATGTCAAGATGATTTTTAAACGCGTTGACTGATTCCGCACCAACAACATCGGAAGGGAGTCTATTCCAAATGCTGACTATGAAATACGGAAAGAACTGCTGACTTAAGGTCGTTCTTCGAGCATTATGCTTGAGTTTTTCACTGTTGTTTCGCAAGCGATCATTGAGGTCTCTTTCAAAGAGTCCCGTTGTAGGTTCGTCGTTGAGCCATTCAAATACTTGAATGTTTCTATTAGTTGCCCCCTGAGTCGTCTTTGCTCGAGAGAGATCAGACCCAGTTCCTTTAGGCGACATTCATACTGCTTGTTTCGCAGCTGAGGTATCAATTTCATTGCTCTACGTTGGACTCTTTCCATGCTATCGATATCTTTACACAGATGTGGCGACCAGAATTGAACAGCAAATTCTAAGTGTGGCCGCCCTAATGCCTTATACAAGGGAACGATGATGTTCTTGTACCTTTGGATTTTGGAACAAAATGAACATGGGTTACCAGTCTTTTAACGTAGCTACCTTTTCTAAAATTCTATTAGTTACCCCATAAAAAAATGTGTTCTCTTAAACAATTCAGCTAAGAAATCAGTCAACTTTCAATTAGAACTTAAAATTTTACTCGTGATTTGGAGAAGGCGCGCTTCGACGACGGCAGTTAATCTTCGAACGTAGAGTCCGCGGTCGTAGAGGTATGCCTGTAGCTGTTTATGACACCCCCTGAATGGAAACAATCTGTGAATAAATTGTATTACCGCCTCACCTGATTTTGGACATTTCACCTAAAAAGCCCATCACTAAATTGTTACGCACATCGCCGGAATTGGTAGGTACCATCCACGAGTAAACTGTTTTAGTTCATTTTCTCACACTGCTCCTACTTCGAACTTGGATGGATCATGTTTTCCAGCTTCGCTTTAGCTTTCTTCACTTCACTTGTATCCGGAAAATCCAAATAGCCACCTGTCATTGCCATATCTCGCCACTCCATATGTGCAGAAGATAAATTGGGTTGCCCGGAAAGTTTGTAGCGATTATTTGTAGTTCATCTTACGACTAGGTCCTAATTCTAGAATATGATTGAGTCTGAAAAGTATGATTTGACTACACCTCAATTTATAGAGCAGTTCAAGCTGTCTTTTATTGAAGAAGGTTTGAAATCACCTGTGTTTGTTCTGTAACTTTGTAAATCGGAAGATAAGAAATTCATTTTTCGGCGCTTGATGCTTTTCTATTTCTAGAAAGGAAAAACTGCCTCACAAGCAACCAAAGACATTGCGCTGTTTACGATGATGATTCTTTATCCAAAAGAGCTGTGCTAAAGTGGTTCGTGGGGTTCCGAGCTGGTGATTGTAGCCTTATTGATAGAGAACGATGAGGCAGACCGTCCTCCACCGATGATGACCAAATCAAAGCATTAATTGAGAATATCCCCCATCGCAACACCCGAGAATTGGCAGAACACCTCAACCTATTAAAATTCGCATTTTACGAGCGCATGGTAAAGTTTGGTTCATATTAGGTTGATGAAAATCGTAATGGCTTACCTATATTTATTAACCTTTTTCTTTCCTTTCAAATCAGCATGAACTTAGTGGGCAACCCAATAGTGTGCCCCTTTTTTTTTACTCTGACGTCTGTTTGCCTTATCCTTACGCCAGGCTGCACATATGTAATATAAATGTTGATGATATGGCTGTCTATTGGAATGATATATGTAGTAATAAATAGGTAATCATTATGAGCCTTTGTTTAGGCACTTCAGTGCAGATGTACACAGGGTTGCAGAGTTGGATGCGCCAAATCTGACCCTTACTCGATCCTGGGTCCTTCATTAGCCCCAAAACTGCTATCTCTTAGCAACTCTAAATCCAGTGCTTGATAAAGCAGTCCCACTATCATTGATCCCTGGGACGAGCGAGTATCCCAGCCCGACCCTGACTCGGCAACCATGGAAATTGACAATGTGTACTGTTTTTGCAAAGGAAATTATATTTATATTGTAGCTTTGGCAGATTTTAGCTGTTATTCGTAATTATTATACGTTCTAATGCTGAGACTCAGGGAAATATTCACAAATGGCATGGCCATGGGGAATAACTGTTGGTAAGTTGACACTAAAGCTAAAACTCGGGATGACTTCGATTTTTTGCTACTAGCTTTTCGTTTTGTCGGCTGAAGTAAAACTACATTGCCGCACATCGCTCACGAGTCTGTTGAGTGTAACGCTTTCATCGCAGTGAACTAAGTTGTGTTGTATGCATAATAAATTTCAAGAGAGTGAAAAGGGTTAATCACTTCATTGTAATTATATACAATATTATGATTCAGGTACCTACTGGCAGGAAAATGTACTGACTACAGTTGCGAGCATAATTAAGGGACAAAAAGAAAAAATTTCATATCTCAAAAACTGTAAAAGGTTCAACGCTGAAATTTTAACACAGAAGAGGTATTGGGATACCTAATAATATGCTAAGAATTTATTACGATCCGAGGCATGAGAAAAAAGTTATGTATATTTAACTTATAATTATGAATTTAATGTGAGCAGAATTAAGGGACACTTTTCAAATATTGTAATTTAAATCTTCAGTAACCCCATTTTCTTGCGTTTCCGAAGAAGA
>LQNS02276883.1:19090982-19131019 GCA_001587735.2 Parhyale hawaiensis | reverse complement strand
GAAAATATCAGAGTCTTTTTTTAATTACAGGCCTCTGCTTCTTACACGGACCTCACCAAAGGCAACGTCTATGCCCCTTCCCCTCCCCCCTATACTCGAGTACCGACCGAGCCTCGACGGAGTCACAGCGTTGGTGAGTGCTCATCGTGCTGTACTTGTAGCCTAACACTTTAGTGCTTGTATTAATGATTATTATAAGTATGAGTAGCGCTGTATGTAACGTCTATAAATGTATACAGGAGGCTTCACTGGGTTAATATTCAACTTAGAGTAGCTCTCAACGTCGGCCTTCTCGTAAGCTATCAACTCGAGGCCCGGAGCATAGGATGGGCCATAGGCTTCAGGATCAGGGTAGGTAGGTTCTCCTATCCTATGTTATGGGGATGAGGAGGTAGCACTCCCTTTGTTGCCTTCGCTGGGCCTTTGCCCTCAGGGGTATATTCTGGCGGGCCCTATCCCTGGCCCAATACACATATATAGTCTTCACTTCCCCTTGGGCTGTCTGAGTGCCTTCTCTGCAGGCGAAGCTTCAGCTGGCCGCAGTCCCTGCTGAGAAGACGATTTTTTAGGTTAGATAGATTCTCGATACATCCCCTTCTCTTCCGCGAGAGGTGGGCCGGCAATGGTGGAAAGTGACTCATCCCCATCCCGTGGGTACGGTATCCTACCTGCACCCACAGGGAGGAGGGGTTCGGAAGGCCCCCTTTGCGCGGGTGCTCTCTGAAAAGCGTGGTCAAAATCATAGTAGAATTGCTGGGTTATCCCCTACAATAGAATCCCTAAGATAAGTTTGAGATATACCGTAGCAGCATTTTGGAATTCTCAACAATGTTCTTAAAGGGTAAGAGGGCCAACTTGGGATCCCACTAGAGGTGAACCGAATGTCTGTTTTTTAACAGTCGCGATCGCGCATATTTTGTATTGATATTCGCGAATGCGAATGTTTACTCAAAGTTTCATTTCTCAAGCAATATGGCATTTTATTTGAATTCTAGAGTCTGCAGTTTGGACCCTGGAGTCGACTATTCGACATTTGCATCCATTGTAAAGGTTTAGCCATAAAAAATTAAATAACTAATTAAATCCATTAAATATTTTTTGTTTCCTGGATGCCGGACAAGGATCCACTCTTACATGCATCCCACCAACCTCTTTCCCCAACCACCGTCCTTTGAAAGAGGATTCTTTACTAGTAGATTGACTATATTCACTAGATTGCATGCAAGCCATTATTGTTGTTGCTAGTACAAGTACAAACTCCAAGTATCTAATAGTTAAATACTATTATTGGCAGGTTGAACTTCCAAAATAACAATTTTTCTGCTCTTTCACTTGTCAGGTTACTTCGTTTTTCATCGTATACTAGGCTGGCATCACCAAAAAGACGCTCACTCGCAACACTAGTTGGCGACAAGCGAGATAAAACTTCGTCAACTGAGAACGATTAAGATAAATATTCGCCTGCATCTTCCATTATTTCTGAGGATGTTCATCGGTGGATATACTTAGATATTCACAAAATATTCCTATGTCTAAATGCGAATATTAGGTCCGCCTCTATTTTCAACCATTTTTATTACGAGAAAATATTAAGAATTTCTTGAGAAATTTTTACTTTGGACAACTTGATTTGATGTAGTGTGAATAAATACTAAGGCCCCTCAAAATACCGCACTTCGATAACTTTTGTTCCTGTCCATTTTGCAATCATCTGCTGTGGGCCACTGATGGCTACACTGCATGTAGTGCAGCAGTCTAAAACTATGCAATTTATTCTGAGCATATAAAAAACGAAGTCTGTCCCAATAGGTGACTATTTCATTTTTGTTTACTTCTGCAGCCGGCATCGCTGATGCCCCACCTTCGTACAGCGCCGTGTGCCGGTCGCCTGAAGAAGCACTCAGCCGGTAAGTGATCGCAGATTTTACAGCACTGTTTCTAAAAGTTACCCCATTCTTATATTGCTGACTGGATAGGTAATTGCGTTCTTTGGGATAAAGTAGCTAATATTTGTTAGTGTAACTTGCATTATTTTTAAAAATCAGTGTTATTATTACCTCCGCCAAGGAGATTATGTTTTTGTCGTGTCTGTCTGTCCCTTTGTCTGTCTGTCACCAGGATAACTCAAAAAGCTTTGAACCGATTTGGATGAAATTTACAGGGATTGTTTGGTATGCTAGGAGAAACAGATGATTAACTTTTGGTAAAGATATGTCCATCCGTTTGTTTGTTTGTTTGTCTGCCTCAATTTTCTCGATGCCATAACTCAAAAAGTTATAGTTGGATTTTGATAAAATTTACATGAGTTGTTAGGTATACCGTATAACAAAGAGTATATGGCCTAATTTTGGTAATGATCCGTTTGTTCGTTCGTTCGTTTGTCACTGTTTTCAATTTTATGCTTGTTAGCATAATAACTCAAAAAATAATGAATAGATCTTTATGAAATTCATAGGGTTTGTTAGTAATGTTGAAAGACATAAATGATCAAAGTTTGGTGCAGATCGGTTTGTTCGTTTGTATGTTTGACTTATGTTTGTCATAACGTTTGTTAACAGGATAACTCAAAAAGTTATGAACGGATCTTCAAGAAAATTGAACAAGCTGTTATTAATATAAAAAGGCACAAATGATTAGATTTTGGAGTTTATACAAAGAAAATTATTGTTTCAGAACCAATTTGAATTTTTTGCTACCGTTGCCTCACTTGGCGGAGGTATGCGCTCACAGAGTGCTCTAGTTTATATTTAGAATTATTATCTATGGTACTTCAAGCGCTAATAATGGTAAAATGGACTATTACACAAATGGTCCATTATATACGAAAGCGGCTGTCCCTGCCACAATATGTTTGGGCATCACGCACCCAAGGGTCCCGAGTGCCTTCTCCGCAGGGGATGTTGCATCTGGCTGATGAGGTTAGTATTGTAAAGTTAGGTAGGTTCTCTACTTTCCTCTCTGTTCCGTGAGGTGGGGTGTCGATCGAGATAGCCGACCTGGTACGCGGGACATCTCTAGTCTCTCGTGTGGAAGGACACAAACGGGGCCGACCACTTGAGTGTCTCCTACTATACTTTGCGCCTTGTTTCCCTGCCCGTAGTAGCGCACGTGGCCACCGCGCCTACCCAATATGCGGTATTTGAATACTGCACAAGTAGTTTCTTTGTTGAAACACCTGAGGTGCGGCTACGGAGGTTTAACACAATATATAATAATATACGAAAGCGGTGATCGGAAATTATTGATCATTGTTTCATCGTATGAGGCCCATAGCTCCTGCCCGAAGACATTTGCGCCTGCTAGAGGTTTGCTCACTGCGCGAACATTGCCTCTTGAATAGTACGCATTAGCAAGCCAACATAGTAGTTATTTGTATGTTAGCCATTCAACTCTTGCAAAATAGTTTTAGTAGCTATGGTACTTGTAGACTTGCAAAGTATAGTCACTGTGTAATCATATCCCATTGAAAAGTATTCAATCTAGAGCTGCCTCACATACAAGACCTTGAAATTTTTTCGTCTTGTGTAATAGCTCCTCAAAATTCTTCGATTTTCACAAGATTCTGCCCGCTGTTCGACAAACCTTGCGCCCGCCTGTGTAATAGGACCTTCAGTTCCCAGTACCGTAGTCTATCCGCCCTATTTCATCGCAGTTTCCGCCACATCAATTTGGCCTTCATGGCAGTTTACTTTCATTTCAGCGCTTGCTGTACTTCCTTCTTTCATACTTCTACTTATTTTTTATTCACTTTCTGGCTCTCCGTGATCATCTGTGCTTGGGACCCTCATATTCATGACCAGAGACCACACGATTATTGACTGTCCGCTCTCCAGTCGTGGGCCTCATGACATGCATATTGATAAAAGCTTTTCCTCTCAACATGGCGACCTGAAACATAAATAAACTGTTCTAGGGAACGCAAGGAATGCATCTATTAGAAAGAACATACATAAATGAGCACTAGCCAGTGGTAGATTGCAATGTTAATTTTTTGTTATTTTGTTGACTTATAATTCAATTATCATCGTCCACAGTTGAGATCTAGCTAAGAATTGTTTCTTGCTGATAAACACATTTCTTGCATCACCGAGAACAGTTTACTCTTTGTTTGAGGTCGTTTTGTTTACTAAAGTAGTGTAGCAAAAGTCTGGGTGTTTGTGTAATTTAAATATTTTCAGATCATTTGAGGACCTACTAGCCGTGACCGAATCCGCCGCCGCGACCGCTGGAGCTGTCGCTCTGCCTGACCCCAGCTTGGGCAGGAGCCCCCGCTCGCCCTTCACTGTGGTCACGCCTGGCAGGAGCCGAGCAGCTCGACCACACATCACACACACCGATTCAGGGACCCAGGTGGATGATGCCTCTGCCTCAGCTGACCGTCTAGGCGTTGGGGACGGAAGTACCACTCCTTCAGATGATTTCGGCAGTGTTCCTGCCTTCACTGGCACCACTGTACCTTTGGGCTTCATGCTGCAGAAAGTTACGCTTACTGTGCCCGGCACCAACACTACGTTAGTCCGAGGTAGGTGGCCGCGTACAGGTACACGGGAGGGGGGTGGGCGGCAAGTTGATGCCACCAACTGCACAACTTGAGTAGCTAATGTGCAGTGGGCGCCTCGGCCCGATACATATTCAACTGTCGGCAGCATGAAGGACGTGCAGTTGCACACCGTCGCATCAAATTGTGCGTGCGATTGACTAGTATGGCCCTGGCGTCATACCCATTGACATCTCTAAAGGGCTCTTACAAAGTTTCAACTATGATGTTTCTATCGGAAACCGAAGTTTTATTACATCCATTTTGTGTGAAATTAATCAAGTACCTGGTGCATGAGACCCAGTCACTCTTTAGCTCCTGCTAGCTGATGGTATAGATTGTTCTCATTTGTATTGCACTTGTTTTCCTGCCCATGCAAAATTGAGTTGTATATTACGCTTCGCTGATTAGGTCTCCAAATCGGGGATTCCACTAAATGGAGATGCTGAGGTAAAATAATTCTGTCTGAGGGTTCATGCAGTTCTGGGGTGCGACACGCGCAGGAAAGCATGCACTACTGTACACTGGTCTCTCTTTTTAATTTTGCAGTGGCCCCTTGTTTCTCGAATGTAAATATTCGCTGTCTTCTTGCTTGTGAAAAGTTTTAATGCCAAACTCAGTCAGATGGGCAAATTCTCAAACTTAGGTATATATGTATATGTAAGCATTAGATTTCATGAGTTTAACGAAAGTGCACTCTAGAAACTAATTTCAAATTTTGAAATTTTAGTGAAAGCAGTAAATTTTGGGGTAACAGGGAACAACCGAGTATCAGAACGTCGTTACTCTGAAACACGTATCGGCATCTTTACCCGAACCTGTTATTTTTACAGATCTGAGCCTTGATATCACGAGGGGTCACAATTTGTTTTACAGTTCTGAGCCTGGATATCACGAGGGGTCACAATTTGTTTTACAGATCTGAGCCTGGATATCACGAGGGGTCACAATTTGTTTTACAGATCTGAGCCTGGATATCACGAGGGGTCACAATTTGTTTTACAGATCTGAGCCTTGATATCACGAGGGGTCACAATTTGTTTTACAGATCTGAGCCTGGATATCACGAGGGGTCACAATTTGTTTTACAGATCTGAACCTGGATATCACGAGGGGTCACAATTTGTTTTACAGATCTGAGCNCCGCCACAATATGTTTGGGCATCACACACCCAAGGGTCCCGAGTGCCTTCTCCGCAGGGGTTGTAGTATCTGGCCGCAGTTCCTGCTGAGAAGGTTAGTTTTATAAAATTAGGTAGGTCCTCTATATTTCCCCTTCTGTTCCGCGAGGTGGGCCGCCGAATGGTGGTAAGCGACCCATCCCATGGGATTCCTATCTGCTCCCGTGTGGGGGGCCACGGAAGGGATCCCCCGCACGAGTGTTCACCTTCTTCTGTCTTCTTCTCTTTTCGTTTTTCGTCTCTTTCACTGCGCCGCAAAGCTGAGCGACTACGTTCGGCCGAGAAGTGTAGGGTTAGAAATGCTCGCGCCTTATTTCCTGCCAGACATGGTGCACCTGGCCGAGATTGTACTGATAGAACTCATCTGAGTTCGACTTAACTTCTAAACTATATTATATAAAAAAGTGGATCGCTGTTATATAGTCTTCATTTCTGGTACGGCGGGAAAACCCTCATTATAATAATAAACGTTGTTACTCTGAAACACGTATCGGCATCTTCACCTGAACCTGTTATTTTTACAGATCTGAGCCTGGATATCACGAGGGGTCACAATTTACTTGTGATGGGCCCGAGTTCCTGCGGGAAGACGAGTCTCCTTAGGGCCATGAGAGGACTCTGGCCCATCCGTGAGGGCGTGCTGGCCTACCAGAGCTACCGTGGCCCCAAGGCCGTCTTGTTCTTGCCTCAGAAGCCTTTCCTTACCAACGGCACTCTCCGGGAGCAGGTACCGTGTCAGATCATATCACAATTTCTGAGGCTTTTGTTTAAACTGCTAGTTCTATAACAAAATTTCATATGATTGTCATGAGTCAGAATTGCCAACGATTGATTGTACTGAATCAGAATTGTTTGTGATTTTCTCGAATATAATATATGCCTGTACAACTTCTTTTCGTCAACAAATTGCCCTAGTCATTCACTGTCTGATTTCTTTCGGAGCCATTTGTTTGGGTGAGGTATACTCGGCGTACTGCTGCTCTACATCAGTTTGTCTTGGAACCGTTACGACCCTCACGGGCCAGTATTCTCGTTCGTTTTTTCCATCGTGTGTGGATGTTTGGAATGGTCTTGATGGCTCTGTCTTTGCTGGTGCAGGTATTGGCAGCTTTAAGCGATCTGTACACAGAGCTGTTCTGTGATCTCGGGTTTCCTCTTTCTTTTTTCTTCGCTCGCTGGGCTGATTGCGTGGGGGTTTGTCAACCTCATGGAGTTTCTCCCACGTCGCCAGTCTAGTGTGATTTAATGATAATGATAACATATTTCTAGAACAAGTGCCATGTCAGATCCTGTGTCAATTCTTGGTTTTTTCTTTAAACTATTTGTTGTATATATGGGTGGGAGATGTGGGCCCTTTTTGAGCCTAAACCCTACCTTTCTATCCTAGACCTGATACCCGATTGAAAATTCTTCATGAGTGGTAATAGTTGAACTGTTGTAATCGTGACGAAAGCTTTGGACGTGTCCGCCCAGATGAATATGGCTTTAATGATGAACAGGAGTCTGCAGTTTGATAATGCGAGTCTGGATGCTAACTGTGGTGAGAGCTTGGTGATGTGGAAGTGTGTGGAGTAAATACAGTGAGAATAATTGAATGCGAAATACTGAAATAACCGTGGATCACTGTTGGGATCACTCGCAGGGTTGATATGGTGGTGAAACTATGACTATAATAATATAATAATAATTTTTTGTACATATATTAGAATTTCGCACTTCGGAAGCATTTCTTCGCCAATGACACCCTTCAGAAGTAGGTGTCATGCTAGATATGTTTCAACGCAATTATTCGAACTTCGTTAAATAAGAACAGTTCCGTGGATGTTTTCCCTCACCTACAGCACCTTGTGGGAGCAGGCAGTGTATCTGATACTTTCCCAATATTCATTGCACAGATTGTGTACCCCGAGCAGCTGGGTACCAAATCATCGCCCCTCACCGTCCCTGTTCTAGACGTCGATTCGGACACCCCCGCCACTGAAGACAGCAACCTTGCTCGTACTGACACCAGTGAATCATCACCGGGATTGTCCACCTCAGCACAGCCCACAGCCGGCGTCTCCAACGCGAGCGGAGCAACACTTATTGACTCGGATGATCAGACGCGCCCTACCGCACAGTCATCTGAAGCAGGCTATCCTAGCTCCGTAGAAACAAACCAGGCAAGGGACCCGTCTGTGCCTGCTGGACCAAATACCTTGGACGGAGTGCCGTCTCCGTCCTCGGAGAACGTGAGTGAAAATGTGGTAGACTCCACGGATACTCTCGGGACTGACTCTGCTGCTGGTGACTGTACGCGAGTTGAGATTGGCACGAGTACAGACGACGAGGGAGGAACTGTAGCTGCTGCGTCTGGAGGACAGGCACCAAGTGACGATCAGCTGCTGGCCTGGCTCAAACAGATGAAACTTGCATCACTGGTGCAAAGATGTGGTGGACTGGATGTTGACCCGGGCTGGATTTGGTAAGTGGATGATATTTTCCATATAAGCTAACTTTTAAACGCGACTTGCTACGTTTGATATTTTTCTTTCTGTAAAACTTCCTCCCATGTGTTTATTTTAAATAGACTTCCTGACGCTAGTATTTTTCCATAAATTAACCACTTTCGTTTCGATTTTCCTCTTAACCCAATTGCTGCAGCTACATGTCTGACGAGCTTGGTCGTATCCAAGAACTCCCTAAGTTGAGCTTGTCCAACAATGAATCAGTAGTTCGAGCAACGATTCATGTACTCATCAACCTGCTCTGCATAAAGTCTGTGCAATGTCATATATGCTTCCCAGTCCATAAATTTTCTACAACCTTGGAAGTTAATCTAACTAATCGTAACTCTTAGACTGAACGAACTTCTGTGAGAATGAAGTGTTCAGTCTCGTAGCTTCTAATGCCAGCTGTACTCATTGGGATAAATTCAGTTAGTACTTTCCTTACGAAAATTTGTAATGAGTAGGAACATTTTCCCTTTACCTACTAAAAGAACCGTTGGGTCCCGTTTTAAACACTGCAACTCGGTGAAGGACTCACCATATGTCCCTCTAAGCCTTTGCATACCTCATAACTAGGGCCACATCTCCTATACGAATACAATAAAAAGAGCCCTTGTAGCGCAACATCACAAGCAACTGTGAGGTTGATGACTTAGGAGTTGTTGAGTTTTCAACTAATTGAAATTGTGCTCAGGTCTGATGTCCTTTCGCCGGGCGAAGTGCAGCGCTTGTGCTTCATGCGGGTCCTCTACCACCGGCCCCGTTTTGCCATTTTGGACGAAGCCACCAGCGCGCTAAGTATTGATGTGGAGCGGACGCTGTACACTCTCGCTCTGTCCCTTGGTGTGACGGTCATCAGTGTCGGTCACAGAGTGTCCCTGCGCCCTTATCACCAGTCGCTGCTCATGCTGGATGGCAAAGGAGGTTGGAAAATTGAATCCTTGCCGTAAGATTGCAGTGTTGCTGGTATTGTGTGGCGGTAAGATTCTCTATTTTTGTATTGCATCCCAGTCATGTCCATACTTTTTATAGTATGCGATGCGAAAGTGCCATAACTTTTTTACGTGAAGCTGGGCTACGTTTTGCAGAGTGTAGCTAGCTACTTGAGCATTCAACATATCTGCTGCTAGCAATAAACGTATTTGTTAAGACCTACTTGTGCTGCTCTCCTGCGGTTATTGACCTTAATTCAGTGTGTTCTTTCCCTGTATCTCGCACAACACACTATCTAAAAAATAGATATAAGCTAATGTGATGCTAGGTGCGTCTTCTCCAGCAAGGCCCTTTAACCAGCCATTACAGGGTTCCCCGTTGCTCATGATACCCTTCATTTCCCTGATTTTCTCCCATCTTAACCCACAGTGCTGTGCCTAGGGAGGCTTACACTAACATACTGTTTACAGTAAGTAGCAATTAAGAAAAAATGTAGTGCATTCATTGTGAAATTTGTGCGTAAATCATCTGGAGCAGACTTCTATTAATTACTGAAACGTGTATGCGTAGGCTGTTCAGTAATATAAAATCAGTGGTGTTGGAAGAGAATAATTGTGAACGCAAGTGAAAATTTAATTAAGTACGTACATAATCGCATTTACGATAGTTCCTAGAATTGTTTTGTGAATCAAGAGCTGTGCTTAGTGTAGTTAGTAGACTGTTTTTATTTTTACTTAAATAGTTACCTTTATTTTTGCTAAACGCATAGTTCCAAGCGACGGTTGTTGGTTCGTTAAAGTAAGTTTTGTAGCTTTTAAGATACTAAAGGTGTTCATTAAGTATTTACTCTTGGGATGTATGCAGCTGCTATTCTTAACACCACCTGGTGCCTATGAACTGTACTTTATAGTCATACGTGTGGATTTGACTGAGTGTTTATGGTCGGTAGGTAGAGGTTAACTTACATTTTTGTCAATTTTAAGTGGAAATGGTATTTCATCATATATAGATGTATAGTATTTCAGTCGCAGACTGACTCTGCTGAGGACCAGTTCAATTACCGAATTAACTATAAAATTATTGCAAAAAAATCATTCCGCCCAACACGCACCAGACTTTCTAGTGACGGAAATATGCTCGGGCAGACGAGTTCGTATTAGGTTTGCGGAGTCGGAAAATTTGAGGAGGAGTCGGAGTTGGAAACGCTCTTGCTGAAGGAGTCTGAGTCACAAACCCACTTGCTCATGGAATTGCAGTCATAATTTAAAGTTAAACTTCGACTCTGGAAAACCACTTTGCAAAATATCTCAAATTTTAACAAATTTATTAAGAATTTTTCCCTCTGAGTTGTGAAAATAATGGTACCTAGTTACTAATTGTGCCAAATTTTACTGTGTGACAAATAAACTCTTTTAAGCTTGATATGTGTGTATATTTTAGTAAAAAGCAGTCAGACAAAATAATGGTCACATTAAATGCTAATTGTATCAAGGAGTCGGAGTCGGAAAAGCTTTAGGACCAGGAGTCGGACGTGAAGCAACTGACTCCGCCACCCTGGTTCATACTTTATTTTTCCTAATTTATCTGGTTTATTTAACGATTTGGTAGAGTTGCGAATCGTTCGACTAACGAGACATAACTATACCTAAGCAAGGGGACCAATAAATTACACCATCACCCTGAAGGTTGCAACTGCCTTGGGCCAGCGAGTATTCAGACGCCAGAACCTGTTGCTTCTGTACAAATATCGTGTGCCTGCTGATGCTATCGTACCTGACGGAGCTACGAGTCAGAGGCAATTTTTTTGTAGGGTAGTCTTTGCTTACGAGTTTTAATCGTTTTGTGGTCAAGCTCGTTACTTGCTCTGCTCGTTAATTAAGTGAATTTAAGTTGAGCAAAATGCTGCCCCAACGAGTAGCGGCGCATCTTAAAGGTAGCTCCTAACTCACTCGCATTGCAGCGTGTAACAGGAAAGAAAGAAAAGAATACGATCACGCAATAGCTAGTCACCAGAAAAATTCATAAATTGGTGCTCTCCAAACAAAAATAGCACTGTATGGATGAAGAAAGCTATGCATTTCTGCAGTGAAATGTCTTGACTCACTGCCCTGAATAAAACTTTATATGGCTCTAAGCTTCCTGGAGTTTTTCGTTCTATTATAAATGCACCAATTCAAAGTTGCTGGAGTTTGTATCTGGGGATATAGCAAGATCTTGACATTTTTATGTAATACACGAAGACCTCGCAAAGAGGAAGGCAATAGTCATGTAGATATTATACATGATATATTATATCTCGTTTATTAAGATGTGTATCAATACTTGCTTTTTGTTATTTTCACTAACACGTTAACTTGTAATAATACCTACTAGGGTTGCGGATTCGGGTGAATCCAGTGAGACTCGTGGGGTCCGCTGGTTTCCGGTTCTTGGCCCTTAAAAATTTCCTGTTCCGACTCCCACCACTGATCAAGACAGCACAATATTTTGTGCGTGTCCTAATTTTGTATTTGCGCCTATTTTCTTTCGTGGTCACTGCGCCGATTCCGATACTACTTATTAGCGGTGACTGAATTGGCAGTGTAAAGGTGAGTTCACACGTTGGTCTTCTCAACTTGTTCAAGCAAGGGATCGAACACAATCTCTGCGTCAACTTTTTATTACATTAGACTAATAGTCTCGTTGGCAAGTGACCGCGATACGTATTTAGTTATGACGTTCCTTTATATTTTCAGTATAGTAGCCTATTGATGGTCACATTCAAGTCGCATCATCTTGATAGGCTGGCGAGATGGAGGTAAAATGCCTTGAGCACATCGCAACCAGCTCATTTTTCAATAAAGCTTGTTTTCAAATTTTTGAGATTGTTACAGTTTTTTACAGGGGTTTGAGTGATTTTGTTCCTGGAGGTGCCTACAAAAAAAAACGATTTTAAAATAAATTTTTTTCAAGCTCTGCGAAAGTTGTAAATGACAATCATTGTTGCTTTGTATTGTTGACTCATACAGGTCGCAGCAAAAAAGAAAAAAATGGACGTGCTGCATGCTTCAGACTCGTGCAGCTTCCTCCACACCTTCCCCTTAATAATAATCATGCGTTGTCCACCAGTCGCAACCAACGCGTTCGAGACCAACGTGAGAACTCGTTCGTCGTGATGCTGCAATATAATATAGCTTGGCGTATGTTGTAACAATTTTTGTTTGTGGTTCACTAACCTCTCGCGACTGAGGGCAGCGGGAGAGACGGGCAGAGTAACAAATACCGTATACGATTTTACCACTAACTCATCAGACGCTGTTCGCTCGAAAAAAAAGAGAATAAATCTTTCAGTTCAGTAAAGAAGAAAGTTTGAAGGTGACTAATGCTGTCACATGTAGTGAGAGTGCTTCCGATATCAGGTAATAGGTTGTGTCGAATTGGTAGGGCGTTGAATTGGCCCACTTCCATCGCAATGATCTCATTCGGTAGAAGTCCTGTTACACCAATCGCCCTTAGGCCTATGTGGAGAAATTTCATGGTAGGTCGGTCGCACAGCTTCCAATTCTTGAGGACTGACATTTCAGGCAAGGTTAACTGATCGTATTGATCTCACTGGCAGTGGGCCTGTCAAGCTAACCCTTCCTCTCCTTGTACTGTGTATATGTTGAACCCCGCACCAGTTATTGTTCATGAGGAATTTTCTTGAAGCAACTGAATTACCTATGTACTCTGATTAGTTTATCTCGAATTTCAATACTTTCTACTAGCTTTACATTCATTTTTTGTGCCTATTATAATCTCTATGCCCTCAGGGGCATATTGTGGCGGGCCCTTTCCCTGCTACAATATGTTTGGGCATTACGCACCTAAGGGTCCCGAGTGCCTTCTCCGCAGGGGATGTAGCATGTGGCCGCAGTTCTTGCTGAGAAGGTTAGTTTTGTAGAGTTAGGTAGGTTCTCATTATTTCCTTTCTGTTCCGCGAGGTGGGCCGCCGATCGAGGTGACCGACTTTTTCTGCGGGGCTCTTGCCTCGCCCGTGCCCTCAGGGGCATATTGTGGCGGGCCCTTTCCCTGCCACAATATGTTTGGGCATCACGCACCCAAGGGTCCCGAGTGCCTTCTTCGCAGGTGATGTAGCANCCACAATATGTTTGGGCATCACGCACCTAAGGGTCCCGAGTGCCTTCTCCGCAGGGGATGTAGCATCTGGCCGCAGTTCCTGCTGAGAAGGTTAGTTTTGTAGAGTTAGGAAGGTTCTCTCTATTTCCTTTCTGTCCCGCGAGGTGGGCCGCCGATTGAGGTGACCGACTTTTTCTGCGGGGCTCTTACCTCGCCCGTGGGAGGGTCACAGAAGGGACTGTCCGCACGGGCACTTCTTTCTTGTCTTCTTCTCTTTTCGTCCTTCATCTCTTGCCACCTGAGCACAACGTTGTGGGGCCGGGTGTAAGCCAAATAAATCATCTTAGATCGCTATTGATTGTCAAAGTTTCAGAAATAGCGGGACAATACCAATATAATAATATAATCTGTATTCAAATTGTTATGCAACGTTCTTTGATACAAATACTTCTTCCACACACACAATAGGTGTTATGTGGACTGTGCAACAGCTATGTGCCTTCCATCGTTGTCCCTGTGATACAATACAAAATTGCATCCGAAAAATTACGGTTCCGGTTTGCCCTTTAATAAATCAATCCCTTACACCTCGTACGAATAGCACTACTGTATTTGAAATGTTGCGCATAGACCACGATCTCAGAGTAAGGGCTAACACTGGGCTTCCTCGCAACACAAGCTTGTTCTATATAACTGCAATAAGTTTATTTTCATTAGCTACATGGAGATTGCAGCAATAGGACTATTTTCATTACATCGAGATTCCTGCAATAGGAGGAAGAGCTCTTGTTGCGGAACTACGGTGGTTGAGGCAGGGTGGATATTTCGTCTTTAACGTTAATGTATCATATAAAATAACTGAAATTTTTGATAATTTGGCAAGTTCTCGGAAGTTTTCAAATTGAATGTTGCACAGGTTGCAGGATGGTTCTAGAAGCAGCTTCTATTAATGTTCCTAGAAACGTATGAAATTCGAGAAGCTACGAAACACTTGAATTGAACGTTCTTACAGAGCGCGGTGCCTGCATAAGTCGATGGAATTTCCTTGTTTATCTAGTCTATTTGGTCTAATGTAAGTGCTATGCCCGTTTCTTACAGAGGTGTTTATATACATATTGACGGTTTCAAGTGTTGACATTTACTTGAAAAAGTTAAATTTGACTTGATACGGGCTTGTTTTTCAATGTTTCTTTAACCTCCAGACAAAACCTTGAGTCCATTCTTTGGATACATATATCGACTCTCTCACTGTACCTTTGCCAGAGTAAATTAGTAATCCCTACGTCTCACTTTAACCGAAAAAAAAAATCTGTAGGCTTGCATTGATGAGCACTAGCCTGATAGCGCTAGTCTTGCACATGTTTCATTAAAACTCCTCAAGAAATGGTTAAGATTATATTTAAAATCGTAGACAGCATTTTAAGACTTGGCTAAACTCACAAATAGTTTGAATCGACAGCTAACTTATCCGAAATTTTGCATAATTTACAGAGAAATGGCTAGGCTTGGAGGGAATATCCTCTAACATTGCAGGCATGGAACATAAATATCACCAACAACATCTACAGATACGATTTCTTCCATTTAATTGAGATAACATACAGAGGATGCTCTGAGAGTAACTTCCCAATACACGCTAAAGGTCTATTTGAAGTATATTACTTCGGTGACAAATGTACATTTTAATAAATTCATTCGGCAGGGGTTTCTACAGTAAAATGGAAATATGTTATATGATCTAAAAACTGGGCCCACAAAGCTCGAAAGATCCGCATTATGCAGTATATGGTAGAGCAGGTAGCGTATAAATGAGAGCATTATTTTTGTGTGTACGGTACGGTATTAGTTCACCAGTCAACGGTCTTGAGCCAATGAAAACTCAATTTTTTTAATAAATTTGTTCTAGTTAATAAATCACAATGACTGGTAAACGTAGGAAGTAGCAGGCAGAAAAATCTACATACTGAAACAATTTTTACTGAAATTACACTTTTCAACAAAATTAATGATTCAGATATTGAGGGAACTGAATTATTCAAAACTTACAGCAATCATTGCAATTTACAAGTTTTTTTTTTTTTTTTCTAAACGGTGTTCCACGACGGGAAATTCTTTCACATCATGTAGTCAGTCACAAACTACACCTGTCTAGATAGAGGGCATCACAATAGACACACACACACACGCAAAAAAAAAACTTGTCTTTAACCTAACAGTAACTTCTGCGAGGAACTAACGAATGCAATGCCATAGTATAACAACAGATAGCTAAAGACTACCGCCACGTCAAACTCGACGTGACAAAGNCACACACACACACGCAAAAAAAAAAAACTTGTCTTTAACCTAACAGTAACTTCTGCGAGGAACTAACGAATGCAATGCCATAGTATAACAACAGATAGCTAAAGACTACCGCCACGTCAAACTCGACGTGACAAAAGAAACAACATAGCTCTTTACATTTGCATCTTTAGGCAAGGATCAGATCTGCAGTACCTCATGCATGCCAACACTCAAGCATAGAAAAAATACTGGCGAGCTAAGAAGGGGAGAAATTATCACCACTGTTGTTGTGACTTGAGGAAAAATGAACCTACGGTTGGTGATAATCATTCGTAGCAAAGCGTGATTTTTCGCATGGAAAGCACTTGGTAAACTTGCACAAACTCACGACGATTGTGACTGACTTCGTGCTACAAATAATTTCGATACAAAAGCCCAGTAAAATGAGAGCTATCAAACTTTTAATGAGGTGTAGCTACTGTTGAATCATGAGCAATTATACGGAAACTGTGCTTTAAATAATGAAGTCACGAATTATAACAACCAAGAGAGCATACTACTGCTGATTGGAAACTTACATTACGTGAAACAAATGAGATTCTTCATCTAACAAGAAAGCTTCAATTTCTGCCGAGACGCGTGCAGAGCCACGCGAGAAACTCTCTAGGAAAAATTGATTAGAACAGGACACAACAGAAGTATGTATATCAATGGCAGCAACGGCGTGCACCGTACCACAGATCAGATTCTTTTTGTTGACAAGCTGAGCAATATTTCATCTCATTACAAAAACTAGAGCACTCTGAGTGCGCCGACGTTCGCCAACCAATGCAATGGTGAGAGTAAATTCAAAATGGACTAGAATCGATTCAATTTTTTTTTTATTATTATACCAAAACTGAATTTGTTTCCTGTAACATTCCTAGTATCTGTTGTAGATATGACAACTGTTTGAGTTTTGTTGCAGCAAGGCAATGGCATGACAAGCGACAAACGGGCTGGGCGGATCATCAGTAAAAATTTGATATGTTCCTTGCGACAACCTGACAATTATTGCAAGTTCCATGAAGATTCGTCCGTAACTTTAGAGTTATGTTGCCAAGATACAAACAGCTGAATGAACGCATCTTCAAAAGTTAAAATAAATCTGTTCCTCTTAACAGATCCGACAGTCCCTATAAATTCACGAAGATCCGTACTGAACTTTTCGAGCCAACGCTGCTGACAAAAACATAACCTCTTGGCGAAGGTAAAACAAGGTATAGAAAATGGCGAAGGTACCTAAATAAAAGCTGCATCTATTGACAGATGTGCTAGAATACAATTTCAAGAAAATCTAGCAACTTACTGAGAAGGCAGGAGTTATGTCGACTTCTTTTTGACGATAAAACGTCTTGAAGAGACACGACATTCGTCCGTACACGTATCGCCACGTATTATCAAACTATAGGCGTCTGCACAAATACCGTCAAATGTTAATTGTTGCTTGCCACTTTCCCAGATAATTTAACCTGTAAGGTTGTCTAGTTTGCTGCAGTGACCACTAGCACCGCGGTGCTAAAGTCCATCAAGTGCACTAGAGATTGCTGCACTTATGCTCTGTCCTATTTGGTCCCTTTAGGACTTGAGGTTTGAAAGAGGCGCGGCCCAACAGTTTAATCACGATGGTAACGTGGACCAAGTCTACAGGATCGAAACGCCGTAACCAATTACATCTACGCGGTTCCAGAGGGTGACACTTAAAACCACCCCTTGGAGGCGACAACAAAGATCGTCAATGACAATGTGAAAGCTTGCCGCTACGTAAACCGACATTCGAGAGCTTTCAGGGAAAGCCAATTGTTTATATAGAAAAAAGGGGGGCAAATAACTAAAATGTAGATAAGTTCTTGACGCTGATCGAAGTACCTAGTGTGGCAGAAATTTCTGTACAAGTTAGTGCATAAAATGAAAGTACTTATTGATTTAAATGACATTAATTATTGACAGTTGTGCTCAGATATTAAACTATATACGGTTCACTTGTCCGAAACTTAGCTATAAAATACGTGTAACGTTATTTGAGTGAACGACAATGTAGTAACCTCTGGAACACAATGCCTCGCGTCGTCAAAAACTTTAGAAACTCATAACCGATCCAACAAAATTTCTTGAGCTTATACAATAAATTAAGCTTTCAAGCATGGAGTTCACTATAATTATCAACGACTCCAATGTAAATTTACTCTGGAGATATTTGACGACTATAAATTCTAGAAGATTTTTAAAGTTCAAAACTCGCTCAGTCTCGGAGCTCCTGGAGCTTGTAACTACTGCGTGATGCAGAAAACCCGAATTTTTTTTTTCAACAACCTATTTGAAGCCAGCCTGACATACAGTACTTAGAAAAATCATTGAGTACGAAGCGAAATGACTCATTGGTAATGTGTATTTTGTCACTCCATCACTTTTACAAGCAGCTTTATTTTTTCCAAAAATTAGGTCTGTTCTCAGGTTTTAGGTTCTTCCCGCAACTGCAGCTACGCGAGGAAAAAAAAATAAGACCAGGATCGGTAAAACTTGAGAACAATTAAAAAAAAAACATGTTTTGCAAACTAATACAATGAGGAAAATATTCCACGGCCTTCACGTGCTCCATATCCTTATGCAAGGAAATCAGGGCAATAGATAATATAATTATAATTCAAAAACATCCACACACACACGTACACGCAAAAGGACAAGACCGCGATGCGCAGCGTTGTTTAAATTTCCGCCTAAGGTGGAGTCAAGAATAATATATACAGAAATTTTAGACTCAAAAACCACGTTAACAAGAGCACAATAATTGATTAATTATTCACTCCATCCACTTTTCTACGTATCTACAAACGTCACTGCACACTTCATAGAAGCAAGTCGCCACCGAATGAGATGATTAACTGAGAAATTCACAGTACCTTAACATTAGAGAAGAAATTAATACTATAGGCCGGGCAATGCTTCTGCTTCCTAGAGTGCAGGCCATTCACTCGAAACGTAACATCGTACTAGGGACCATTTTCACTATTAACGTTTTAAACTGAAGTACAATCCCAAACTGATTTCCTCCAAGAGTAGACAACACAAAAAACACCACGAGCCGCTTTTCAAAATATTTTTATGAGCATCACAATCAGAAATACTCCTGAAAGGAAAAAATCAACATGTCAATGGTTTATTATTATTTGGAGGGTCTTCCCACCGTAGTCGATATGTGCAGCATAAAGATGTGCTGTAGATGTGTAATTAGGTAGTCTTTTGCCCAGTTGGTCACTTCCGTATTCAACGGTGCCATATAACTGATACACAATGAATTCAGTAAATGGCATCGAACAAAACCTCATGAACAAATTCGAACGAGTTGTTATGACAACCCTCAAGGATACAATCCCAGTATAAGGTAATCAAATATGAAATCATTCCGAAAGAACAGGTTCATTACGTCACCCAAAATATAGACATGATCCGTAGTAAAAAGTTAAATTCCAGCTCAGGTCTGCCCTATAAGAAGGAGGAGCCACACGCAACAGCTGTTGCGTCCATAGGGTGGAGAGCTAGTTCGGCGATGCACTACTGTCATACTTACAGGAAAACGAGTATTCTACCATTGAAATCATTAGGTTATGCTAGAGTAAGTTGAGGATAGACTGAAATAACGATTTTCTATGGCTGGATAATGGAGTTACATTGTATATGTACAGGAGTCGCTGCGTTGCGCTAAGAGCAGGATACTCAAGTAGGATATTTCTCCAGAGAAACGAAGATTCGCCTCGTCGGGCTAGCTACCTTTATAATATGGCAATATTTTACACTGCTTCAGAGGAAACTGCCTCTACATAGCTAATCAATTTTCTGCAGATAAAAAACGTAATAATGAAACGTCGACAGTACATTGTACGTTGTCGGGGGAAAATTACCTGTCAGGAAAAAATACATATACAAAAAGTATGAAAGATTTATATAATAAAGGAGATACTACCCCAATTAACTTTCCAACAAAAAAAATGCCACGCCCTATACGAATGAAATAAAGCATTTAAATGGGTTTTGTCAATGAATTACGCAAACACCCACTGGCATTTTTAACCGAGTAGCACACACGACTTTCCACCTCCTTATAAGAAGGTAAAAAAACAATGAATTTAACCTTGCTCGAGTTTGCATTATACTGTAATAGCAAGAGCATAGCTACCGTACGCACTGGCAATTACCGGTGACTGACTTACCAAATTTCCCATTCAAAAAATAGCAAAGCGCGGCGTTTTGCTGTAAAGGAAAAATCGCACAACGGGCTGCAGCGACCACAACACGGGAACTGCCACAGGTCACACATCCCGTTGCAACGATTTAACACCGTTAAGCCTATCTTTTCAAACTCGCAGAGCGCTAGACCTGTTTATTTCCCACTCTTCCGTTAATGCTGTACAAAATCGATTTCCATTCCTTTACAGAGGGGAACCAACAGTACAGTAAGTTCACTTTACCGCAGATGACCAATATGGATGCATCAACTGCATTTGAAAAAAGCACATACCGTACACCTGTTTTCACTACTCCCCGTTTTCATTTCAAGGACAACATCCCCTAAGAATTAGCAACTACACGACGCTGAGCAGGCGAGTGCTAGCTTTCCCACGCCTAGAACAACTGTACAAGTATTTGTGAACATTGCTCTAACGTTCAATACAATTTATTCGCTATATAGTGACCAGCCCTGTACAAATGATGCACAAAGCAAAAAGAAGAGTCTTCACAGCGTGAGGTACCACACTCTACACAAACCTACATGCGGGACAAAAAAAAAAGCCAAAAACTACACTACATTGCAACTGATTAGCTTAGCACTTTACAGACATGACATTAATAATTATAATAATTAAGACATAGTTAGGGACTGGTATGACACGAGTATCACTCTCAGTCAAACAATTGTCACACTTTCCATTCACTTTAAAGCCATTACCAGTTAACACGATTATTTTTTTTTTCAAGAACATGAGTCAAAGCTCCGAGATTCACATTAAATAAATAGTTCTGGCAATAACTCCTCAGACCTCAAAAATCTCACACTGCAACCACCGTAGCACTAGTATGTGTGTTCTGAAGAGAATGTATAAATTGTTCCACTTTGATGTATATGCAAGCAAAACGTCTTCGGAATATCAGATGAAATTCGACCTGACAAGTAGCAGTTGTCTTGGAAATGGGAACGCCACTGAAGAAATCTCCAAGCTTATTTCTTTGAAAATTCACTTGATGTAGTCGGTCTAGATATGAAATCTATCTCATCTGCAAACATTGAGCAGACGAATAGGCAGAAAATGTGAAGAACGCCAATAAATAGGAGTGGTTCTGAGTATGCACTTTTTGTCTCTACGAGTTTACCGAAATTGATACTGCAAGTCGTGGCAACTTGACTACTCTCAAGCTCAGAACCGCTGTCAGCAATTATGCTATTAAATAAACGAATGGCATGAGAGTAGCTAGAACGGAGACCCAGAAATGGGTATTGTAATTGTAGCATTGGTAGTGCTGACACTGCTCGGGCCATTGTTGTTGGGCAGATTAGGTGCCGCATTGAGTACAATGGACGAGCTCTGAGGCACAATGATGCTAGTGTGGTCATGCTGGGTAGCAACACTGTGAGTGTGCACAGCCAGCCTGTTGCCAGCATCGGGCTGGATGATAGCGACGTTATCATTGGAGGTGACAACAGCAACAGCGGTGCCAAGAGTGGATGTAGCAGATGTGGTGGCGGTGGAGGAAGTGGATGCAATAGTGTCGGGTGACGTGCTAGTGGCAGTGGAGGAGGTCTGAGGAGTTGGGTCCTGTCAGTGATGCAGCGAGAGCAGTGACGACGTGGGCAGACGGCTGGTGATGGATGCCAGAGTCTTGGAGGCCAGAGCAAGACTTGTGCCGGGCGTGATTATGGTGCCCTGGGACAGCAGCGCCGCCCCGTTCGTGGTGTGTTCTGTGGCATGCACGGCAGTAATGGCGGCGCTCGACACACCGCTCAGAGCTTGTGAGCTATGCGGCAAAGTTTGTGGGGTTGTGCACACAGGAGGAGTGATGGTGAGGCGCTGAGGGATGTATGAGGGAGAGGGAGCGGTCGTAGATGGCTGCTGCACTAGAGTGTAAGGTAAGCGCTCAGGATGTTTACGTTCCATATGACCATTGAAATCTTCCTGACGAGGGAACTCCAAGTTGCAAGGAACACAGGTGTAGGGTTTCTCTATCTTGTGAATGAGCTCGTGACGCTGCATCTTGTCTTTCCAAATGAAACTTTTGCCACAATGTTGACAGACATGTGGCCTCTCACCAGTGTGAACAAATGCGTGGCGTGTGAGTTTATCCTTGCGGGTATAGGCTTTACCACACACAACGCACTGGAATGGCCTCTCACCAGTGTGGATGCGTGTGTGGACCACAAGGCCCTCATTCCGGAGGAAACCTTTTCCACAGGTCTCACACCGAAAAGGGAAGTTGTTTGTGTGGATCCTCATGTGGTTCTTTAGTTTATCCTCCCTGCTAAGAACTTTGCCGCAATGTTGGCATACAAAAGGTCGTTCTCCTGTGTGGATAAGGGAATGGCGCGTCAGTTTCTCTTTACTCGTGAATCCTTTGCCACAGACTACACACACGAACGGACGTTCCCCTGTGTGAAGGCGTGAAATAACCAATGAAAATTTAGTTATACAAGGATATTATTATTTAGGGACTATTACAGTTCTTATATAAAATATATCAAGAATATGATCACGAGTGCACAATTTTCCAAGCATTTCGGGGCCTAATACCGTTAATTTTGGTGACTTTGCGTGTTAGCGAACTTGGATTGCAACATATCCACTTTGGAACATAACTATTCATTTTTGAAGAATTTCGTTCAACTTAATTCATGTCCACAAGCTATATAAAGTTCACGATTCACCGCACATAGCTGATCACTGAGATGTTAAAACAAGATGAGCACACAATATTTGCACTCTCAAAAATAAAAACACAACACAAGTGCATGTACTTCACGGACCTTACACCAGGGGAACAGACGACGCTTTTCTCTTGAGCTTCTTGGGCCAAAATCAGCCGAATATTTCCAAGCCCAACTGAAGTTTCAACACAACTACACACAAAGTGACGATGTTGCAATCCAAGCCACGGCTCGACCACAGTTTGTTAATAATTTCAAAAAGCACACAATTACAACACAGCTTGGAAAATCGTTCACTTTCTATCATCAGTATAAGTCACTTAGTGTAAGGTATATCAGGAGTCAAGGAAGAAATGCCACAATATAACATTTGGGTAGCTGACACTCTTGAACCCACCAACTGCTCACCAACAGGCATATAAATAATGCCCGACAGGCAAGATTGGTGTGTCGCGTGCCAAAAAATAACTTGTCAACACTGCGACCAGCCAATAATCTTTGATAAGTTAAGATAGAGCTGACATAGAGGTACAAGGAGTGGCTTTATTTTTATTACTTAAAACAACAGCGTTAAGAGTCTCATTCACAAGCGAGATACCAAGGGTAACGGCAACTCTGTAACTGTAGCTATGATGTATAAGAGGCATTGAAGAGAGCGGAGGGTAGAGTTACGAATATATAAATGCGTGTGCAGTGAGATGTTTTGGGGAGTGTACTGTTATTTTATTAATGAACAAGAGAGTAAAGTTACAATTATGAACGCGAGTAGGGTACTATTATTAGACAATAGTGATATTATTCAAAGAGGAAATGTAACGATATTCCTTGTAGGCCTACATAGTGTGTAGTGAATACTATATGTTGATGGCAAAATTGTACCAGTAGGTACACTGCATTTCAAGTAGAAAATAGAAGTCTAGTAGATTACCCTCGAAATTGCAATCGGAGCTTTTTACTGCAGGAAAATTGAATGCAGCCACAACTTCTCCCCGCTCAATTGTTCCGACTTTAATGTATTGAGAGCAGTTCAGATGGATACAAAAAATCTTCTAAATTTAGCACTGCACAGCACTTGACAGTAAAATAAAAAATTCTGTAAGCAAAAAGACTAAGCTTTCATTAAAAATGAAAGATGCACACAAATGCGTGTGACCAAAGGAAATAACTACCTTTGGTTATCGTTCATTAAGAAGTAAATTTATTCAATACAAGCATGTACTTGTAACTTTCAATTACATCTAGCAAATGACTTCGATAACAGAACACTGCAGATCATTACCTTCCTCATTCTTACGTAAAGGACAACAGCTTGATGCATGCGAACTAAGTGGAAATGCCACAGTAATTTATAATCATTAGGATGTATTCCACGTAATAAGTTGTTTCTCTCTAAAAAGGTGGCAAGCAGCGAACCTAATAAAAACAATTAGGAGATTCTAAATGAGTATTAGAACAACACGAATTTACAGAGAAGACATCTGGACAGAGAGAAACTGGAAACCCTTATGGGTAGTGGAGAGAGAGTAAGGATGTAGAAGGAAGTCTACTAGCAATAGCAGCGAGTGATCGAGGAGATACTTGCGTAGAGGACGATGTAGTGGAATGGTTATTGCTACTTAGGTCTGTAGGAATGGCATTGTTGATAGTGGAAGCTGCGGAAGATGTAGCGGCAGCAGCTGCGGCTGCTGCCGCCGCAGCGGCAGCGGTGTGGAGTGTCAATGAGAGAGGGGCGGGAGAAGTGGTGGAACGACCTACGGAAGTCTGCGGTACTACGTAAGAAGTGGCAACAAGTTGTTGCTGTTGCTGCAGAGGAGCAGACTGAGTGGGCTGTGGGATATGTTGGTGAAGTATACTGTGCTGTTGGAAATGTGCTTCGGGAGGTTGAGGTAACTGTGGATGGGTAGCCGTGGCTGTAGTAGTGGTAGTCGACGCAGTAGGTATAGAAGTGTCATCATCAACTAGTGCAATAGGGCTGTCTGAGCCACCAGGCTGTGGAGTAACAATAGTAAACTGAACTCGTTCAGGATGTTTGCGTTGCATATGCAAGTTGAAATTTTCTTGACGTGGAAATTCGAGATTACAGGGAACACACGTGAATGGTTTCTCTATCTTGTGAATGAGCTCGTGACGCTGCATCTTGTCTTTCCAAATGAAACTTTTGCCACAATGTTGACAGACATGTGGCCTCTCACCAGTGTGAACAAATGCGTGGCGTGTGAGTTTATCCTTGCGGGTATAGGCTTTACNTGGATGCGTGTGTGGACCACAAGGCCCTCATTCCGGAGGAAACCTTTTCCACAGGTCTCACACCGAAAAGGGAAGTTGTTTGTGTGGATCCTCATGTGGTTCTTTAGTTTATCCTCCCTGCTAAGAACTTTGCCGCAATGTTGGCAAACAAAAGGTCGTTCTCCTGTGTGGATAAGGGAATGGCGGGTGAGTTTGTCTTTGCGAGTGTAGGCTTTGCCGCACACCACACACACATAAGGCCTCTCGCCCGTGTGGATGCGGGTATGCACCACCAGCCCTTCATTGCGCAGGAAGCCCTGGCCACACGTGCTGCAGTGGTACGGGAAGTTGTTCGTGTGGATGCGCATGTGGATCTTGAGCTTATCTCCACGGGACAACACTTTGCCGCACAGGTTACACACCTTCTTTGAGTCCCAGCTCTCACCTGATAACAGAGAGAGTTACGCTCAGTGCTAGCCCTGAACACAAGGTTAGCTTCGCTTTACACCTACGAATTTCACATTTGTTGTTGTTAATGCGAAAAGGTTACCTACCACACCCATCCAAACGGCACCTTTTCTCTCTCTACGCAAAGCGTCTAAGTTTATTAGATTTTCCATCATTCACAAACTTGTTGCAACTTAGCATACAAAAACTAGGCTTACGATACTGCACGCAATATCAGCTTTGATGAAACAGCGTTATTATATATGGAGAACTGAAAACTTCCGTGACACTTTAGTATGACGGTTAATTTAGTGTTATGATGTACCACCGTATGATATACTAATAATGAACACCGTGATGACTTGGTTAACAATGAAGATGAATGTGATCACTTACAAGCGAACCAGTGACATATTCCGTTATCAAGGTGCGGTGAGAGTGGGGAATCAAGGAAGATGGCAACTGTGCAAGCAAATGGACAAGATAAAAATAAAAGAGGCAGGGAACTTTCTACATCCATCTTCTTACAAAAACCTGTGGTAAAAAAGGTTACATAAAATGGACAATTGAATGCAACTAACTTTGCTCATGATCACACAAAACTTCAGGTGGAGAAAGATATACTCGATCTTTTTTTGCAAGAATTTTAATCTAAAAACCATACATTCCAATGACTGCTGATAAGCTCTGTAATTTTATAACATGTCGCAAATAAAAAAATTGAATTGGCAAAATTCATCGCAACCAATTCAAATGGTGCCATAAAGTTTTTGTAACTGTATCCAGGACTGCGAATGACCTTAATCCAATTGATGTTTAGGATGGCGAGACGAATCAGTGGATAATATTGGCCGAGTACATAACTGGTGATACAGAGGTTAGCAAGCTTAGCAGCAGTGGCAAGATGCTTATATATTATATAAATCATGATGGACACATGGCGCATGAACAGACCCAAGGGAAATTGACGAAGGACAAAGTCATCATCAATAGTTTCCTTTACTGAAGCTACACAATGCGCAAGGCTAGTGCGATAGCCCGATATAACAATTAGAGTAAAAGTTAACAAAAAGTAAATTGGGGTGAAAAACACTTGTTTTCCCTGCCTCTTTATTATTCTCCCATAAATGAAATAATTCGCACACAGTCCCCCAGCACGTGAAGCCAAGGCCTCGCACACCATGCAGAGCACACACTAGTTAAATGGACATAGTCTGTGATCACCTAAAACAAAAGCATAATAAAGTAATCTAATTCTAAAACAAAAGCAAAATAAAGCAATCTAATTACCATTGAAACGATTTTGCTGCCGCAAAGGACACTGGAACTACATAACAGCGACCCATTCTCCAAGAATTTGATTACAAGCTAAAATAAAACAACGTGATGAGCTACAAAGATTATCAAGAGAAGAGCTACACTTAGACGTTAAAACAGACTTAGGATAAACTTCGAAACTAGTTGAGCCAAAATATCTTCTAAAGAGTGAAGTTTCACAGACTGCATGAACTACATTGAAGTAGTCAAGTGAGCAGTTTTAGGCCTCTTTCGGCGTGCAAAGGACGACAGAATTAGGATGAGGGAGGGCTGCGTGGCCCAAAAGAATCTAGGCACCCATGCAAAATTTGAGGATGTTCCAATACTGGATCAAAGCATAGGGGCACAACAACTGGGGTTCAAAGAAATACAGAAACAAAACAGTAGAACTTGAAGATGGAAGAAACCAAAGACAGCACGAAAGAACAGCATCCCAATTTCCTAGGAGAGAACAACATCCCAATAGCCTAGGTAAGCTAAGACTACCTATGAGCTATCACACAGTTCCCAGCATTTGAAGAAAATAGAATTCCATGTTTCCATGATGGAAATAGAAAATTCTAGGATGAATATGGATTCCAACCCAGACAAGAGACGAGAGGTAATTACAGTAGGTAAGGAACTTAATTTCCTGAAAGGTCCACTGATAACGCTTGTTTAATATTAATAGGCTAAAGGAAAGTATTGCCAAGAAATAAAATGGCCTGGAGCATTAAATGTTCTTTCACAATGCTAATCTTATTGCGATCTACCACTTATATCACCCGCGAGTGAAGCGAAGATTCAAATACTGTATAAATATTTGTCTGTCCACCCAAAGAGTAGGAGTTGAGCAATGTTCATAATTTTTGTAGAGACTCAAGTGGGTTGACCTTAAATATGACCAATGCCAAAAAATTAGAATTAGCTGGCCATCAAAAATGACAGCAATGAATTTTGTTGTCTGTCCCCCAAAAAAGGCAGGAGTTCAGTCATAATAATTTTTTTCAGGTAGTCAGGTGGATTGACTGAGATGTAAAAAATCACAAAAATATTGTGTTAGCTGGCCATCATATATAATGGCATTGAATCTACAACTCCACCCAAAAAGAGGCAGAACGAGTAGAGCCATCATCACAATCTTTTGCAGACAGCCAGTGGGTTGATCGAGATGTGAAAACTGCCAAAACTCTAGAGAAAACTGGTCATAAAAAATTATGGTGTTGAATTTGCCTCCACCGTCGCCTCACTTCTAATGCCAGAAGGCATTCAAGTCTCCATTATAGCTAAAAGATCCAGGTAAACCTGTCAATAACCTGTAGGGTAAACATACAGTCAAGTATCACATTATTAAAGAAATCACTCTGAAAGGTGTGCATTAGTACTTCAGCTTTTACACAATACTGTAAACCGAGGCCACATTATGGCGTCAAAGGAAAAAAAGCTTTAGAGGAAAAGAGTGCTACTCTATTTTGGCGTCATTTTTATTATATTCACAACATAGGCAATAGCATAGAGGAAGAATGAAGGGACACATAGTGTGCCGATAGACACGTGGAACACATGCACGAGGGCGTTCCCACACAGGATCAACGCGCATGGGCATAGCAAGTCGGGAAAGGAGAACAGATGGAAGAAAGATCAATAAGAGTAAAAGATGGGAAGGAAGCAAAGAAGGCATGAAAGACAGAGGTCTCAAAGGCCTAGCTAATGGCTAAGGTAGCCTACAGGGTGCCCCTGGGGGCGCTCCTCCCCATAACATGGGACGGGCGAACCTAAACTAACCTAACCCTATGACCCATCCTGACCCCCCCCCCTGAGGGGCTAATTTGGCTCTTCATTGTACCACAATCACAAAAGTACTAGAAAGACATCATAGCCAAAGACCTTTTTTGTATCAGAACATTAAATAAAAGTTTGATTCTTTGGATAATCAAATTCCACGATTTTTCCAGGATTTGACACGATTCAACACATTTTGTCAGAAATTCCCTGACTTTTCCATGCTTCAAAGCACTATTTTTCGTTTTCCCTGATTTTTCCAAGCATGGCGGGGAACCCTGTACGTGGTCCTACTACGAGCGTAATAACACATTGGATGAACGAACCCAACTACCCAATCCTCCTGCTTATCGACAATTATGAGCAGGTTGTGACAAACACCGGTGATTAGTTCAACAAGAACATGCACTGTAAATAGTTACGTTTGCTAAAACAATGCTTTGTTATGTACCAACTTCAAAGCTTCAATTACAATGAAAATTATCAGTACCTATTTTCAATGAGTTGAAATGTAATTATTTTATCCTCATCGTGACAACAAGAGCAGACTTTACCATTTGCAAGTCAATGTGTCCTAACTTAATTCAAATGGTCAATAAGCAAAATTCAGCTCATTATCTGAAGTTAGCCTTGTCACCGTCAAATTTAATTCCACTTTCGAAAAACAGAGTTTCATATACGACCAATTGAAATCCATTGCATCAAATTAACCTGGAAAACACGGATGAGGGGCAGTCAAATGAAAACGAGACAAGACAATGTAACGAGCATGGCGCGAAAATTGAAAAGGCGGTTAGGTGTGTGAGTGGGTGTATGGAATGTTGAGCATTTATCGCTACGTCATTTGTCTGTTAAGACGAGCTTGAAGTGAGCCGACAAAACGAATGTGTGTCCATAATCAGTGCAGCACCTGAAGAGGCATGAAGATGAATATGGTTTCCAGTTCCGTGTTGTCACAGGAGATGTAACGGTGTCATTTTGCACCAGAGAGCAAGCGTCAGAGCCAACAATAGAAGCACAGGTTTACCTCCAAGGAAATCCAAAGCTGCATACATCCATTCCAGGAAAGTCATGATAACGTTTTTTTATTGACTACAAGGGGCCGCTACTGCTGGCTCGGACGTGCATTTTATGGTGTCGCGTTTTCATTTGACAACCCCGCAAAATAATGAAAAAAAAAAGCTTGATATTTTAAAAAATCATTTGACGATTCAAGTCCTCATATACTTGTGTCGATAAAAGGTTTCGCTCAAGTACAGAAGAGTTAAGATATCAGTTAATACTTTAAGTCAAGGGTTCTCAAGACGAAACAGTTTCAAGAGTGGAAAAGGAAAGGGACATGCATTACTATAGTTAGTTTATGCTTCACTGGTCTCTGCAAATTGCGTCTTTCACGGAAGTAGAAGCACGGGACATACAGCACATCCACAGAAATGTGGAACTCGTGCACGAGGATGTTCCCACGTTGGGCAAACGCGCATGGGCAGAAATGGCGAGAAAGATGTAAGATCAGTACGATTATGACAGAGGAAGGAAACAAAATGGTCACGAAGGAAACACGTCTAAAAGCCCTAACTAAAGGCAAAGGTAACCTATGCGTTCTCCTCTTAGGAACACGACTCCACATGAACAGAAAAGCACCCATAAATACAAAATGGAGATTGCAAGTAGAAGCACGACAATGAAGCGCAGTGTGCACCGAGGAAACCATCCCGAACACTTCGTAAGGTTACGTATACAGTCGCCCAAGGAGCACAACTGCTCATAACAACGGGTGTGCGAGGAATACTGACCCAACCTCGTTGGCAACTGTCTAAAATAAAAGCATGCACTTCGTGTGGTCATCAATGATTTTACACTTCGAAGCTTACCACAGAACTCATACGGAAATGAAAAAAAAAGACGCAACATGAAATAAGGGGCAGCTGGTAGTTTAGACATAAAGTCGTAAAGATTATTATGCCAAGGCCTGGTTAAGGTGTTGGAAGTTTTCTTGGGATCACAACTTTCTAGATAGAAATATCTTGGAGGTAGCTAATGAACAGCTGAAAAGCACCTAATGTATGAGCACCTAATGTACAGCTGAAAATCACAGTTCACTTGCAGCTCAAATGAGTATTATTTACTACAAACTCCAAAAAATTTGGGAAGTAACTTGTATTAAAAGAAATATTCAAAAAATAGATAAAAATATATTTTATATCTCACCTGCATTGTGCTCAGCACCAAGTCCGTACCAATATCAGCTTCCACACAAAAAGCATCACATATCTCAGAAGAGGATAATAAAACAAGGGAGGGTATAGCAGTGTAGTATCGCCTACATTGGCACAAGTTCCTGAAGTATATTACAAACACAGCGCATAAAATTAATGAGTGAACCAACTGAGCGATGACAAAGAGGCAAATTTATGTGCAGGCCCGGGAACCAGGATGAGCTATCATCTGAAGCAGCTGCCGTCAACATGAGCGACAAATGAACATAGGCACGGACAGGCTAGCTTCATTTTAATCGACAGCTGCTACTGGGAAAAATGTTCGGCAAGTTAAGCTGGATACCAATCAGGGTTGCGAGTCGGAGGATTTGAAGCCGGAAAGCCACATGCTCCAGGAGTCTCAGTCGGAATTTAGAGCCCAAATCCGACTCCGGAATACCATATATTAAAATACTCAGTTTGTCAAATTTATCCAGAATTTTTTGTTTCAAAGTTGTAAAAATAAATAAAAAATCTTGCAAACGTGGACAACTTTTTTTTAGCTTAATCTTAATCCACGCGTTTGCCAGTGACAGTTGAGTACCTCGATGGTCTAAGCAGAGTCTTGCCTAATGCTACCTTATCATCTTATTTTCTTCTTAACTAATTTAATAATTTCAGTCCCAAATGGAGCAAATAGTAAAGGATTCCCTCTCAAATACCAACAAAATATTTTCGGAAGCTTAAGCTGGGGCATCTTTCCGTCATTCAGGGTTAAGACTGAATAAAGTTTTTTATGGCAATTAGTAATGAACTACTGTATATAGATATGAAAATTCAATGTCCCAAATGGTGCTGATGATGCAAGCCGAATACTGTATTGTACATGTTACAAAACAACTCTCTCTAGCTTAATAAGAAGTATATGTGGGTAAAAAGTAGATGGACGAAATTAATGGTTACCTTCAATGCTGATTGTATCAAGGAGTTGGAATATTTTGAGGACTAGGAGTCGGAGTCATACTTGTACTATCCGACTCCACAACTCTGAATTACCAATGGCAGGAATAGGAAAATAAAAGTAAGCTTCACAGCAAGGTATAAATCAGTAGGCATTCATGTCATACTTCTATTGCATCAGAAAAAATGAACAGCCATTGTCACAAAAATGCGCCTAGCCTCAGTCCCATCCATGCCTTAAAGAACGATAAGGTAGACAATGAAGAAATAGCACGCTCCCACAATCGGCAGCCACTTTTAAACTACCAAACCAGTCGAATGATTATTGTCTAGCCTAAAGTACCTATCAATGCCCCGTACCACTCACTGTTCGCGCGTAGAAACAACACGCCTTTACTTCTCTATAGCTAGGTATATAGTAAAGCTTACTATGCAAGAGAATTCCACAAGGGCCCATCTCTCCGTAATTTTTTGCCCCGTACTGCGTTTGATTAAAATTAAATTGTCAACATATTGCGAGCTCAAGGCTCCAAGTGTGCAAATTGCGTAAAATAAAATATACAGTGGCACTGACGGCATTTTTTTTTTTTCATGCCACAATGTATAATTTACTTAAATGACATATCATATTGCACGCAACAAACAAAAGATTCATAAAAAACTGCCAACAAAGGTAACTGCTATTACCACACGGGAAATTGATGCAGCAGTGTGCTACAGAGTAAACATGAGTAAGCGAAGGTCAGGCTACACTACTACAAAAGTAACATTAATCAACAATGTCCTACTTATGTACAGGAAAAGACTTGACGCGGCTAAAAAACGCCAATAAGGAACAGTGACAGTCGTTTAATTACCCTAAAAATTTCATTCTTCCCTATTTCAGAGAGTTTCTCTAACGCACCTTTGTATGCAATCACCACCACCTGAGACTTGCGTAAGTTTTGCCTGGAGAGATCAATTACACATGAGATTCAACAACGTCTAAGTAAGATTGAAAGCACAGGCAGTCATATAAGACGTCTAAAAACATCAGCTTGGTTTTTGAGTAAATGTTCACGCACGAATAATAAAGAATGCCCACTACCTTTGCAATAAATTCGCAATTTCCCTATTCTTCCTCTAAGGTGGATTGTACATTATTTACAAGACGAAAGTCATTATTTTATTATTATATACTTTTTTTAATCCTTGCCGTGAGAAAATAAATGTTTAGGAAAGGCCTAACTACTAATATGCTTTTTACATCATATCAATAGCTATCACACCGGCAGAAATTTATTTCTATCATTAAGGTTCATAACTGAGCGCACAAGCTTGTACTGCAACATAAATCCCAAGGATATTTCATGAAACTCATGCTATGTCAAGTAAAGCTACCATATTACTAACCATATACTTGTACTGCATGCGTATAATAAGCAGCACTGACAGTGGCCCTAACCACCACTCTATTGTAATTCACTGTACTGAAATCATGAGATTCATGCTTTCATGAGAAATTTCCTACTAATGAGTGCAGACAATTAGGAGACTAAAATGTTTTTGTATTTATATAATATCTAGGAAATGTATCAAGCGTCAATAGAAATGACCATGCAGAGTTCTGACATTTTCTAGAATCAAGGAATAATGGTTGCAATATTGCGTATTGATGAAGTACCTATATAGGAACATACGTACCGCATTAACTGTACGTGCAAAATCGCTTCAGAGTCTCCTAAAAGTCAGCACACCATGAAATACCAAAAGTCAACTAGTAGCTATAGCTAAGTAAAAATCGCGGTACGAGAAATCAGCAAGGAAACCCTTGAGATCAATTCCTCTAGCTAGCTCCTTTATACATCGCCTAGAATTCCACTGCAGGTGGGGGTTGCCCTAACTATGAGAATGTAATATCATTAGAAAACTTTCTTCAATCTCCGTACAGGTTACTTAGATTTTGAAAGTGTAACTCAAAAAGTGTAAGGAATACGTCATCCAGTCATTAATGCGTGGAAATTGGACAAAGGCTGCGTTATCCACTTCGAAAGTCAGGCTATAACTGAGAAAATAGAAATAGACTGTTAGTGATAATGCTTGTCTAATGGTCTTGAAGACTCGATTCAAGAACTTGGATACCTCACAATGCTGGCACAGGAAAATGCCAATGCGAACATGTGATTTGATCCTAAGTTGAGAATAATATCGAACAAGGCGCGGAATGTAATCATACCTAGAGAGTTGACTTTGTAGAGAGTAACTTAAAGAAACTCAGTAGAAAAATTCTATTGTGACATTTTTAATATTATCAAAAGCTCTACCGTTCCCAGTGCGTCACAGGGTTAAATTTACATTATTTATTATCCGCCATATTGGCAGAAAGAAGAAAGACACTGATTTGGCTAAGTCAAACATCTAACGGCTTAATGATGAGAATGAGGATTAGGGTAAACTTGTTGGTGATGTAGGTGGTGAAGATGGTGCGCCTGCTGTAGCTGCTGGTGGTGTTGTTGTTGCTGCTGTAACTGTTGTTGTTGGTAGAGACTCGCAATGGTACGCGCAGCGAGAGCCACGTGGGTGGGAGACACAGAAGGGGGCGGCTGAGGAGAACTGGTGCAGGAACTCGCTGCATCTGATGAAGTGGAGGCAGAAGCTTCGTCACTGATGGGTGGAGGCGAAGGAGAAAGCGTAACTAGGGGCGGAGACGAAGGAGACAAGCGCTGAGAACTGCAGGCCCCGGTGCTGCTACTTGAAACAGCCTGCTGGGCAGCTAGTAGCCGGATGGGTGAAGAGTCACGCATGGCCGGTAGCTGCACCATAGTGTACGGTAAACGCTCAGGATGTTTGCGTTCCATGTGTTGATTAAATAAATCTTGTCTACCAAATTCAAGATTGCAAGGTAGACACGTGAAGGGCTTCTCCAATTTGTGGATCATGTGATGTCTCTGGAGCTTGTCTTTGCGTGTGAAGGACTTGCCACAGATGGTGCAGACGAAAGGCCGCTCACCAGTGTGGACGATTGCATGGCGGGTGAGCTTATCCTTGCGAGTGTACGTGTTGCCACACACCCCGCACTGATAGGGCCGTTCGCCTGTGTGGATACGCATGTGCACCGTTAAACCTTCATTGCGCAGGAAGCCATGGCCGCACGTCACACAATGGTAAGGGAAGTTGTTGGTGTGGATACGGAGATGGTTTTTTAACTTGTCCCCACGCGACAAGATCTTGCCACACAAGTTACACATTCTCTTAGTGTCCCAGCGATCACCTGCAGAGAACAGCAGTGCAATGTCAATAAACTGCTCATCACACACCAACAACCTAACCCATCAAGCTTTGCAAATAGATGACAAATCATAAATTATAAACAAAATTTTCGTACTTCAAGATTACAATTTAAATATAAACGGTAATTATATTATTGAAAGCAAAATTCAGCTATGGAAGATCTATCTTTATCCAAATGGAGGTAAGGTGAGATATAGACTGCAACACCAAAGTTGCATCCCCGTTTCAGTTAAGATAGATAGGCTTGGATTTTAACTGAACATTTCCATTGAGATTTTCAAAATACTAAAGAAAGAACCCTAATTATCCAGATTACATCATTTGCCTCAACAGTATTACACTGATCAAAGCTTCTATGGCACAACATTATCAAGAAGTTACATCAACAGAAGCAAATGCTACATTTTTACAAACACCACTAGAACTGAATGTACATTAAAACTAATAGCAAGAGATAGAGTGGCATGATGCGTGCTGCTGCCTCCAGTGCTGCAGGTCAAAATAAGACAAAACTCACATGAGACGAGGGAAATGAGCAATGTAATGTTTAGTAGATTGCACTTCGCATGTTAACAAACACAGCAGCACTGAAGCGTCGAGCCACCACGCTACTCTATTTCTCTTGACTCAGGTCGGAGCTTATGGATAATATCAGCAGAGATTACAGTGAACGAACTACATCTTATCCCGTCACAACAAAACAGGGATTAGCTAATGGAAACTGATGAAAAGCTGTTGCAATATGTAGTCTACACTGAGCAACAGCTAAGGGCGTAATGTAGGTCACGTTAAACATCTTGAGAGTAGCAACTGTCACAAATAATAATAAAAAGAAGACTAAACAATGATAGTTTCTACACTGCAAGCAATGTATGTACATCTGATATAATTTCGGGCATAATATCATGAGTAAGAAAAACTTGGGAGTTGTAATGAAAATCGAGTTACTAAATGCAGGACCTAATAGATTAGAACTCTGATAATGAAGAGCTGCACTACTCTGAACGTCCAGTAACTCTTCTTAAAATGTGCCCATGTATTGTCATTAGCAGGAATACTGATGTAGTTCATGAAAAGCACGTGCTACTAAACATTACATGACTCACCGTGGCATCACAGCGTAGATCCTTATGTCTTCAGACAGCAGAGTGTGCAGCAGTCCGCACTATGCTCACTAATGAACTATGGCACTTAAATCAAGAATATCGTGTAGTTATCAACAATATCGTGTAGTTATCATACATTAGAACGCATAAAAATCTGAAAAGCAAGGAGGCAGCAGCACACTTTTACCTGAACTGTCACATAAACACAAATCCCTGATACGGTAAGACATGGAACCTTCTCCCTGTCAACTAAGTAGAAAACAATAACCAAACAAAAAACTGTCATTCCAATACCACGGGGAAAAATTTGAGCCATTATACAAACATAAGCTCGCTAGTGTTAGAAGTCATTAAAAAGTAGCACCATGAAATGGCAATAAGAACCACAATGTTGCACACAGAGAGACATGTTGTTTCCAGTATGGAGGAAGCAACTAACTTCATCCCATCAATTAGGTACAACGCTAGAAAAATGGTAATTTGACGTATTGCTGAGCAAAAATGCACTCACCATTTTTGGCACGAGCAGCAACTGCGGCAGCAGTGGTGGCGGTAGTGGCGGCAACGGCACCGCTGGTGCCAATGGCTCGGGCTGCTGCGGCCGCTACAACAGCGGCAGAATTTTGCTGTGCTACAGCAACGCCCGACGTGTTCGTTGCAATGATGGTGCCTGGTGTTACCGCTTTGCGTGGAGGGCCCATAGGAATGCCACCTGAGGGGGAGGGAGGTTGCTCACCCTCCAGCAGATTGTCCTGTTCCTGTTTGACCTCCTTCAACAGTCTGGCTGGTTGGTGCTGCACTTGCTGCTGTTGTTGCTGTTGCTGCTGCTGTTGAACTTGTTGTTGCTGGACTTGCTGCTGTTGAGCAGCCACTGCAGCGGCCGCAGCAGCAGCCACAGCAGAAGTCTGAGGAGCAACAGCTCTAAATGTCGTCTGTAAGTCAATGACTGCAGATGGGGAGGTGGTAGCAGAGGCCGCGGCTGCAGCAGATGACGCAGGCATCATCAGAGCAGCACTGTGCTGGTGAGCAACGGCAGCGGCCGCTGCCGCCGCAGCTTGTTGCTGGGCTTGCTGCTGTTGCTGTTGTTGTTGCGCCTGTTGCTGCTGAGCTTGTTGTTGCTGTTGAGCCTGCTGTTGTTGAGCTTGCTGTTGCTGCTGCTGTTGCTGAGCAGCAGCAGCTTGTTGCTGCGCTGCAGCAGCCTGTTGCTGAGCCACTTGCTGCTGTTGCTGGTGCGAGTTGGTAGTGTGAGATATGATGGTGGTGGCAGGCACCGTCTGCGTCAGTGCAGGGGTCGAGACGATGGTGTGTGTAGCAGGGGTGGTGGTGGCCGCTAGACTGGCGTTGGTCACACTGCTGACCATCCCACCACTGGCGCTGATGGGTATTATTTGGAAGGAATCTGCCACATGAAACAAACGTCAAATTAGGACTTCACTCGAACAGCAATCACAGCAAACTATGAAGTAGCTAATGATAATTATTTAATTCAGAGAGTGAGACAAGTATCCTGGAATTATAAGTAAGGAACCCATGCACAGATGATCAATGCACATGAGTGGAGCAAATTGGTAAACACAAGGAAATAGGTACATAATTTACTACTTCATTATATTAGTGGTTCAAACCTCCATAGACACAACAATGGTATTTCCAGAGAGAACAAGGAAGGAACAAGTAGTGCGCCAATAGAAACTAGGAACCTATGTACGAGGGTGTTTCCACACAGGATTAACACGCATTGGAACAGCAAGTCGGGAAAGAAAAGGAAGCAAAGAACTGGCTAAGCACCATCAACCCAAGTACAAAAATGGAAGGAAGCCAAGTGGGCACGAAAGACAGAAGTCTCAAATGCCTGGAGTTAGCTAAAAGCTAATGTAACCCACAGAGAAAGGCAAGCAAATACAACATTGAGAAAGAGTGAAAATACTGTCGTAACTCGACCTGGAATGATCAGAAACTCACTGAGGTAAGAAAGATGTAATATTATACCTATACATCAGTTAACTAGAAACAAATGGAAGCAAATAAGGAACATTAAGATATCTAAAGTCTCATTACAGTCATTGTTTCACCACCATAACCAATGAAGGAGTGAGACCTACAGTGAAGGCTCAGTCATTCCAAAGAAGTCGGTGAAAATATTTCATCTCAACATTTCGGACCGAGTGCCTCGGTTGGCCTAAAGCACTACTACTGCTACTGATGGGGAAAAAAGGAGCACTGCATCTCTTAGAAAAAAAGAGGAGAGAAGACGACAGTAGAAAGAAACACTCGCACTGAGGGCCCCCTTCAAAGCTCCCACAAGGAAGCAGATAGGAATCCTCGGGTATGGGTCACTAACCCCATCGGCGGCCAACCTCAATGAACAGAAAGGAAAGCATCGAGGACCTGTCCATCTTGACAAATTAACCTTGATCAGCAGGAACTACAACCTGATGCAACAGCCCCTGCAGAAAAGCACTCAACCCATGCCTTGGGTGTGTAAGACCCATATATATTTCTATATGGATATGTTTCCCACTTAAATAAAATTTTCTTAAGAGGTTTATAGGTATGCTAAATTCAATCAAAGACTCTTCAGAAACAAGGTATTACATGCAGGAAAATGAAGAAACAAGTAGATAGCTATTAAAAAAAAAATGGGAACACTACCAAGAAAAAGAAGTAAAGTGGGCACAAAAGAACAATCTCCCAAATGCCTACCTAAACTGCCTAGGTTTAAACCAAATGGTTTAAATTAAATAAAAAACATTGTTTGAACCAACAAAAAACAATGTTTTTATTATTGTTTTTATTCTACTTTTTTGGTTTTTATTCATAAACATTACAAAATGAACAGTTTTACTTCTAGAAAGTATCGAATTTTAGTCACACAACTGAAAGGATGAGTCAATGTGTTTCTTTTCAGGAATCTATTTGACTGTTGGGACAGTTAAGGTGAACTATTGCTAATGTTTATTAAGAACCTAGGACTTGTTGAATATTGTGTTATTTCATTTCAGAGATGAATGTCTAATTATATTCTGGTGGCAAGCTAGAAGCTACTGCAAGTTAGAAGTAGTAGTTATATACTTGCTATTAGATACCGTAGCTAGTGAGCTCATGAGAAGGATGTAGGCATATAGCTACAGTAAAACCTCTCAAATCCGCACCTCAATAATCTGAACGCCTCCCTAATCCAAACATCTGATTATAGTTTGAAGTGGAATCAGAACAAATCAGCATCTTTTGGATTAATAGGGTAAAGTACGGAGTTCATACAAATATGTACCTCTGTAATCCGTACGAGGTGCTTCTCATTTTTCGGATTAAGGGGGAAATAAGCGAAAAATTTGTGTGAGGAACTGCGCAGAAGGCAAAAACAATCTCTCGATAATCTGTACTCGTGTGAAATAGAGGTTTTTTTGGATTTGTAAGTACCCAGTTAATCCAAAATCCCCGCTAATCCGTCACCCCCTTCCCCCGTGCTGTGCAAATTAGAGGGGTTTTACTGAATTTCGCTTTCTTCAGTTCATAACTCTACTCTTAATAAGCTAGTAGCTAGCTACTTCTATCGAGATGTCTCTGTATTCGGGAGTGTTTCCAAGTTTTTCAAAGGATTTTATAGCTATGTATTTCACTTTCATTAGTTCATTACCTACTCTTATCAATAGCTAGCTAGTAGCTTGCTATTTCTGTCAATTTGTATTTGTAATTTGAAGTGTCTTCAAGTTTTTCAAAAGATTTTAAATTGCAATTGTAAATCATAGCATCTCTGCTGTTTGAACATTAAATGTAGCCACAGCAAATACAGGTACATGCATACTGCTTTTTTTTTCAACCTCCTGATCTTGAAATCATTCTTCTACAATAGGAATTTGAAGTGAAGTGACTAAAATTCTTGAGCTACATGTGTCTACACGGCAGAAAACCCTACAAATGTTGGATAAAATTCCTAGAACTTGGGAAAAACAACAAAATCTTCAAAAACCAAATGAACTAAAAAAAAAAACATGTTTTCTGCCAACCCTGTAGGTAACCATTGAGGTTCTATCTGAACAACATTTGATATGATAACAAGAGATGAGCAAACTTATTAAATAACCCATCTCTATGATCCATCCTATGCCCCCCTGAAGTATGAGAGTGATCAAGATATGAAAAGGTCAATCATGAAAGGCTAACTTATCAAATAAGATAAGGACCTGCACCAACAGCAAACTTACTTGGCCCAACAGCAAATTCGTGGCTCTGAGCAGCGTGGAGCGCAGCAGCACGAGGCGCTGTAGCGGCAGCATAC
>LQNS02276883.1:18947598-18964337 GCA_001587735.2 Parhyale hawaiensis | reverse complement strand
ACTGCACTGTTTGGGTAGCGCTATTATCCCTTTACCTCTTGAAAAAATAAAAAAAGTTAATATCTGTTTTCTTGCGCGAAAAATGAGGCATTCAAAATAACCATTTTTCGCGTCCCTGTAGGGACGCTTGGGCACTAATGGGTTAACAGTTATACCAGTAACCAATTGTACCATTACACTGTGATATTGACTGGAGGAAAAGAGAAAGTACTTTATGTTACAGGGAGACTAAGCAAAAGAACTATACACGTATATATGTGCAATCACCAATGAGTACATAAGAAGTAGCTAGTGAATATTAAAATAACTATTAGTTTTATTACGTCGATGAATAGATGCTGATGGGACCTTAATTTAGAGAGAAAAAATTTTCTTGTCTATTAGCTTCGCGACACGATTAGCAGCATATATGCTGTACGTGAATATACACTGTATATATTTAAGCATACGGATGAGTACACTAAGTTACATCTGTATGTTACACATGCGTCTATATCAGTGTTTGCGTGTGGCATGAGGCGAGGCATGATACTCTTTCCAGTCTACAATATTATTTACTCTATTCCGTATTGAAGTCCTGGACTGACTAGAGCATTTTATATATATATATATGTAAATCGTATATAGATAGGTATATAATTTGGCCAGAGACTGCGTTAGGAATGTTGGCGATAGCGTGCGTAACGACAGTAGGTACGAATAAAAGCAGGTACTTACAGCCTAGTCGTTATTGCAGCAATTTATCTCAGTGACCTCACGAGTATTTACGCCATCACGAACAAATAGCGAGGCTGGAAGGACCCCTCGTTGGGTCACGCAATAGCTGCATCAGTTGTGCGACATCAGTGAGCATTGAACCGCAATGGCGCCTACACGAGTCCGAAATGGTCGTTTTATAAATTGCAATAAAAATTTCAGCGATAGGGAGGACTTTGATTTCTTTCAATTTCCTTCATCCAATTCCAATCGTGGATTGCTGCAAGAGGTAATGAGTTCTTAATACACTCCTCACAAGCACACGACCGAGAATATCTTTATACAACGGCGGCCCCTGCTGAACTTCTGACAATGGCAGCTTTGCGCCTCGCTGCCGTAGCCATGCACCTGTGTGACGTCATGAGCAAAGAAAAAAGGAGCTCTCCTATAGGTTGATGCTGTTCCCTTAGAAGTGCAAGTACCTGCTTTTATTATACCATGGCATACCGTCATTAGGATTGATACGGGTTAGTTCCAGGGGTGTGTTCATGACTTAGCCTACTTGGCTGTGCTGAAAAACTACACTAATTTTATTATAAAGTACGAATGGAAGTAGCAAAATTGCAAACATATTATTTTTCTTGCGTGGCTCGTCTTCATGCTGGCTTATGCTTTTTTTCCATTGTTTAATCAAATGTAATTTTTGCCCTCTTTTCTGTAAGTTGGGTTTGATAGACGTACTTTTCGGTACAGATTACGATTCTGAAGTCCGTTTTTGGCGGACGGCTCTACTTTTTGAGATATATAACTATGAAGTTCCTATTGTTTTCCTATGGGAGAAAATCCCCGGCAATGGCAGAGTGTAATGGAACAGCTTGTAAATAGGTTTTTCAACCTAACCTAACTAGACTACTTCGAGGTTAGGTTAGGTTAGGTTAGGTTTAAAAAAACTATTTAAAAGCTGCTCCATTGCACTCTGCCATCGCCGGGTATTTTCTCCCATAGAAAAACAATAACTTCAAAGTCACATATCTCAAAAAGTAGAGCCGGCCGCCAAAAACGAACTTCAGAATCGTACTCTGCATCAAAAAATATGTCTGGTAATAATAGAAAAGCGGTAAAAAAATACATGTAACTAAACGATAATAATACCGATAACATACAAGTCTGCTCTTTTTCAAACTCATATATTTTTATTAAAAACACCCGAAATCAAAGGGGGATTAAGGAGCCGTAAGGTTCTCAAATGGGGTTACCCAGGAAGCCAAGAGCGTTGCATTCTTCGCTCCCTGGGCTTACCGATGTCAATGCTGCCACAGGCAGATACCGGTAGGGATAGGAATTTTCAATTCCAAAACACATATTTTTATGAGCAGTGATTTTGCTGTTCATGACTCAACCGAATCCACTGCTGGCTCTCGCTCTTTTATATTCTTGACCTTTCTTGTACATTTTAAACTTTAGCGAAGCTGATCGAGTGTGCGGCAGCTGTGAAACTCTCGTTAATTTCATAAATGCCTCTGCCTTGGATGTTATGTTTTTGTCATGTTATGCTTGTCTGTTTGTCACCAAGATAACACAAACAGTTGTAGACAACAGATGATTAACTTTCAGTGACGATCCGTCCCACTGTTTGTTAGAATCCTTTTTCTTGGTGAAATAGCTCAAATAGTCGTGGACGGATTTTTTGAAATCTGCACGGATTGTTATGCCGATGCCACACGCTATCCAAAAGAACGAGTATCCGAGTTTTGCGCGCGAAATCGACGTCTAAAAACCTGCACACTCCCGCTTTTGCGCAAAATTCTAGGATGGAGCATGCAGCATTATTGCGCTCGATATACTAGGCAAATGCGTGAAATTTTGAAAACAAACCGCCACCAGAGACTTCAACTTACTCAATCGCGGCCCTAACGGCGCGCGCAGCTCTTTTCCGCGGTCTACCGTCGCTGTAGAATAAATCTCGTCAATCTCTTCGCATTTCCACATTTTTCAACCGNAGGCAAATGCGCGAAATTTTGAAAACAAACCGCCACCAGAGACTTCAACTTACTCAATCGCGGCCCTAACGGCGCGCGCAGCTCTTTTCCGCGGTCTACCGTCGCTGTAGAATAAATCTCGTCAATCTCTTCGTATTTCCACATTTTTCAACCGATTTGGCACCAGAAACACAGTACGTACAATGAAATCTTTACTTTACAGTGCCAGAGACACACGAAGACATTTACCGTCGTGTGCCCGGGGCGTTCAGTTCGCTTTCGGAGCCGCAACGGTTTATTATTTCTGAGCTATCTTATCATAGAATTTGACTTAATATTACTGTTGAAGGTATTGGGGGACATCTTTTATATTATTCTGCTCGTTGGATGTATTTTTGTCATGGTGTTCAGTCCGTAGCCATGACAACGTCGTTTATATGAACGGAGTTCGAAGTTTTTTGCCCAACGGACCATTCTGAGGAGTGAATAGGAAGGTGCTTTTTTGAGCAAAAAATTTTGCGCGTTTGCGAGAGTTTCCTTAGCTTTTGGCTAGCGTGTGTCATCGCCATAATTACGAAGAGCGAAAAATCAAATATTGTGGTGATCTTTCAGTTTTATTTTTTGGCATCTGTCTTTGATTTTATATTTTCAGCAACATAACTCAATACGTTATGGACGGATCTTTTTGAAATTTGTAATAGCTAATCGTTACAAATATTAAAAATACACCGATGATGATCGATTCGTCTGTTAGTGTGTTTGACTAATGTTTGGCTTGTGTTTGTGGAAACAATACTCAGAAAGTTACTGATGGATCATCAAGACAATTTAAGAAGCTCCGAATATATTGTCAAGATGCACACATTAACAAATTCTAGTACTGGTGATGATAAAAAAAAGAAATCTTAGGGTCAGAATAAATTTAAATTTTTTATTGCCATCGCTTTCATTGGCGGAGGCATGCGCTCTCACAATACTCTAGCTCTAGTTAATTTATTTATTGTTTTAATGGTTGCCCTAGTTTGATTTGCTTTCTCCTATTTTTAAGCAGTTTTTATGATCCTTACCCTCAGTAAATTTAGAAAACGCTTATTATATTTATTTTCCGAAACAATCATTGTGGCCACTCAGCCACATCCCAAAACCCAATATGAAAAACATTCAGAGAGCCATGAAAAAGCTGACGGGGAGCAGGATGGCCAAGGACCCGTCTCGAGTACACCGACGAAAAGGTCTCGGCAAACAGCTCAGCCATGCGTCCGCAATCACCTGTTAGGGAGCCATCATGGAGTTTCAGTGGACCAACAGACGGAACACCAACAACTTTTCTTCCTGATATAGCTGTATACCAATTTAGGGGCTATACAAAAGTTCTTGACTAGGGATGCCTCCTTAGAACACTTCTACCGCTTATGAAAATTACGGAATTCGTCGTTAATGTCGTTGAACACAGCCAAGGCTGGAGAGGCCACAAACGATCTCCTACCATGAGCTGAACGTAAAGTCTTGTTTTCTCTTCAAGCGCATTTCCTACTCTTTTTAAGACACAGAGGAACCTTGGATTTGTGAAAGGCCCCAGAAGAACTGGTAAAAGTTACATAGACTTTTGTTAGAGCAATCAAAACATCCTGAAGCCTAGAAAACATTTCAGTAAGACTTAAGTCTCCCAACTCAAAATCCTAGTCAAACATCTTCAGATGCTCTTCAATCAAACCAAACTTACCCCTATGGCACATCCTGCGTCTACCAGCCCCCTCGATGAAGCTGCGCTCATCAGTAAAACAGCAACCAAACACGATCGGACAGTGACCACAACTGGGGCAGGGTGATAGGTAGAGATGAAACCCAAGCAGTCCTGGCTTGAAGTAAAGACAAGGTCCAGAATATTACCTGAGGGAACAAATGTTGGAAACTCAACCCACTGATGGGACCCAACGCAAGGATTGTATCAAAGAACTGCCGCTTCAGAGGGTCCCCTCGAGGGAAACACTCATTAGGGACTCCTCCACCACTCCCAAACAAGCCCAGCAGATTGAAATCACCAATCAAAAAAACATCCTTGCCCTCACAGAAGCTCAGCAAAAAGCTGCTAAGAATAGCATTATCACAATCGGAATTAGAAGGAGGGCCATAAACAACAAGAACAAAACGGTCAACATCGGGCAGTCTGACCACATGAACATTTAGGAACGTCAACACGGACGCTCTCCACCACCAAACCCCGCCTCACGTACAAACACACTCCATGCTTTGTCATATCAGTCCGAAAAAAACCCATAGCCATCAATATGCGCAAAAGAATCAGGGATCGAAGGCAAAAATCAAGTCTCAGTTACTGCACAAATATAAAGTTTATTGTCTCTCAGAAAAGTCGTCAAAATATCTAACTTGTTTAAAATTTTATTCAAATTACACAAACAAAACATCAACTGAATAGAATTAATATTGCGGCGGAATTTACCATATTGCAAGTTCAACAGTTTAACGAATCATCCAAATGGGAGCTATTGGAAGACCGTGCCGGAATGTGAGCACCGGAAGACCTAAGCCCAGCTGGACCCGCCTGATTCCTGTCCGATCGCCTCTTTCTGGGAGTAAGCCGCTGGGCTTACGTTAGGTCCCTATTAATAAAAACATGCTTGTAATCCGTACTGCGGGGATTCTTAACACTGCCCAGGAGTTCGGCCCGTAGAGACTCTTCCGCGATCTTAGCTCTGTACATACGCTTATCCCTTGAAATGCAAAAGACATCTGATAGTTGAACCTCACGGCCACAGACAGCCTGGGCAATGTGAGCAAAAGCCCCCGCAACTTGGTCGGTACGGTCCACCTGGATGCCTCTGATAATGATAGAGTCCTTCCGTTTCTTCCTTTTGCCATCTCCCTAATTTCCCTCTGAATGACGAGTCTCATCTCTTACCCCGCCGGAACTGCATCGGATGGCTGTGATTGAGCAGCAATGGGCATGCTAGAATTTAACTGAATGAGCTCTTTCACCTGCTCTGAGAGCAGACTGACAGTCTTACATAAACTTTTCACAGTTTCATGCAGCAGCCTGAAAGCTGAGGAGCTCACGCTATTGCCCGTATTTCTACAGTCCGTGCAGATAAAGGCTACCCCATCTCCACCATGGTCAGCAATACTCCTAACAAGATCGGCATGGAGATCCGAACACATCGATGAGGGGTGAAACCACATGTCACAACGATCACAACCAACAGAAGAGTCATCTACAGGAGAGTCACAAGTACCACAGCCAACCCGCGAAGAAGCACCACTTCCCTGTGGAGGGAAGACCACTGAGCTGCCCTCACCGCGCCCCCTCCCGCCCGTCATGACCCAACTGATCGANGTTTCTGTTGTTGGGATTTAGTTGTGCCGCCCCTGCTGTTGTTGATGTTTTGTCTTCCCATTAAGGAGTTACCTAACTTACTTGGGCTCTACTGTTGGTAATGCGCCTGATGCCCCTGTGTTCTAATTATGCTTGGCTCTCAGCGGTGGTGGTGCTTACCTGATGCTGCATGTTGCGTGAGTGCAGGTGGTCTTGCTGTGTGTGGTGAGGTTTTTTGGGTGTTCTGTGGTGTTGTGAGCTGCTGTGCTGGTGGTGCTTGGATCGCTGCCATGGCGGTGTTGTCCCTTTTGCCCTCACATCCTTGTGAGTACCTACCTATGTATTGTTTGTTGGTGGCTTTCTGATGGCCGACCGCGCACTTCTCCGGCTCGTTGGCGGCGCGTGCGTACCCATGATAGTGCCGGAGCGCGGGGCCGTGCTTGCCTCCCTAGTCTGGCTGTCCTGCTCTGGGCCGGCCTGGGCTTTGGGGGCTGCAGAGGTGAGTTACAGACGTGAGTCCTGTCCGATCGCCTCTTTCTGGGAGTAAGCCGCTGGGCTTACGTTAGGTCCCTATTAATAAAAACATGCTTGTAATCCGTACTGCGGAGATTCTTAACACTGCCCAGGAGTTCGGCCCGTAGAGGCTCTTCCGCGATCTTAGCTCTGTACATACGCTTATCCCTTGAAATGCAAAAGACATCTGATAGTTGAACCTCACGGCCACAGACAGCCTGGGCAATGGGAGCAAAAGCCCCCGCAACTTGGTCGGTACGGTCCACCTGGACGCCTCTGATAATGATAGAGTCCTTCCGTTTCTTCCTTTCTGCCATCTCCCTAATTTCCCTCTGAATGACGAGTCTCATCTCTTCCCCCGCCGGAACTGCATCGGATGGCTGTGATTGAGCAGCAATGGGCATGCTAGAATTTAACTGAATGAGCTCTTTCACCTGCTCTGAGAGCAGACTGACAGTCTTACATAAGCTTTTCACAGTTTCATGCAGCAGCCTGAAAGCTGAGTAGCTCACGCTATTGCCCGTATTTCTACAGTCCGTGCAGATAAAGGCTACCCCATCTCCACCATGGTCAGCAATACTCCTAATAAGATCGGCATGGAGATCCGAACACATCGATGAGGGGTGAAACCACTTGTCACAACTATCACAACCAACAGAAGAGTCATCTACAGGAGAGTCACAAGTACCACAGCCAACCCGCGAAGAAGCACCACTTCCCTGTGGAGGGAAGACCACTGAGCTGCCCTCACCGCGCCCCCTCCCACCCGTCATGACCCAACTGATCGAAGGGATCACCAATCAGGCAACAAGAGCGAAGATCCGTCGCTGGGTGCTCCAGACTCCAGCTAAGCCAGGCCACCAGAAGCAGAACAGGAAGCTCAGCAACTCTTGTAAACACTTTGCACTAGGCAGTCAGTTGATTCACAAATTCGGAATCTCCTTCAAACACCGTGAAGTACTCCACTGCCGCAGTTGCACAGAATCACATCACCACAATCGTCAAAAGTAATATTTCGAAATTGGTGACTGACAGGGGCGCCGGAACGAACTGAGGGCGACAGGGGCAGGATTGGGTCAGAGGGGCGCTTTTGGGGTAAGAGGGGCACTTAAGAGGTATGAAATTACTTGCTACTTTTTTAATGCTGTACCAAAATCGTGCAATGCATTTATTATTTGAATTTAAGTTTTTATTTTAAAATTAACACATGTTCAAGTTTTAATAGTTAAGGTTTCTAGAACAGAAGTCTTGTTGTCTGATGTAATGCCATGCATTCTCTATTGGATTCAGGTCTGGTGCGACGACAGGCCAATTCAAACAAGCAACGTGATGGCTTTCGAGAAATCTCGTGACACTGGCTGCTGCGTTGACTAGAGCATTGTTCTCTACCTAATAAGCTGGAATTCACTGGCAAATTATCAACATCACGGAGAACAAATTATTTAGTCGACCTGACCGAACAAGCTAAATTGCTCGTTGAACGAACCAGAGGCCCAGGATCATAGGCACTCACTGCACTCCATACCATGTATCATTGAAACAGTTCACCTGGGTTAAAGTTTATCATCTATCCATCATCGAAAATTATCTGTCAGCCATCACTGCCAAGCGTATTGTATTCGCTTTCATCGGTGAATGCCACTCTTCGCCAATGAGACGCGTCGCGAATTTCGCGCCCTTGGACAAACATCAAACGACACTTTGGATTCTTCTTCATCGCCGGTTTGCATCTTGCAATGCAGCCTATCAACCCAAATTCTTTAAATTTATATTTGATTGTAGAAACAGAACACTTACCACAAGGTCACAACGTTGTTTAATCTTAGGAGCAGTTTTAAATTTGTTTCCAATAGTTCGGATTTTCAACACACGATCTTTGCTGTAGGAGGGTCCCCTTCGACGGCTGATCGAACTCTGCAAGTGTTGAAGTGTGCTAATGTCTTTGCACAGTCCGTCGAACAGTTTTCTCAACACATTTGAGTCGTCTGCCCATTTCTTGGTTGGGTAATCTAGTATCATCGCGTCGTGTAAGCTTCTAGAGATCACTGAAAGAAAAACGTGGCTGTTTAAAAAACAAGGACTAAGTTATATCAAAGATATAGTGAACTTCAATGGAGCAACTGTTAGCTCGAGTAAAGATGCCTTATTATTTGAAACGCAGCGGAATAGACTGCATTATTGCGTAACTAGTGGATCCGTGCGTGAAAAAAAATTCCTGCATTAATCGATATGTTTGCTCTCTTCTTTTACTTGCCGTTTCCACATTTTCCCGCTCATGCTTATTAGCAACTCTTATTTCCTTCCGTAACCCTTCTACTTCAAGTCTTTCTTGTCACTGTGCTGCATAGGCTCTGCATCTCACTATTGATAGCACGTCTTCGTTCTTGAGACGGTAGTAGTCTCGTTCTTCTATTATGTTCCCTATCTTGTTTTTTTAATTAAACGTGCGTCTTCCAAAGTAAAATCTTTAGTAAAACACTGCAATAAACTTGAATGCCCCACCAGTCAGCTTATGTGCAATGTAGGCGCGCCGTATCCATAATACTGTCTTCCATACTTAGCTATCTGCTTCACTGAAATGCTCAAATTTCGGCCTCTGAAGCGAAATACTGCTTTGCACACTCAGAGAAAGGCAGTAAGCTAGAAGAAATAGCTGTCTCCTGCCCGTGAAATACGTGAAGAAAAAGCTACATCGTCAAATTAAATAAGAAAGAATTGTCTACTGCCCGTGAAAAATCATCAACTTGTGAGTGCCACGTTGATTATCTACCGAATTTATACGTCGTTACCCGAGAGAAAAGAGTAGTAAAATCTGACTGTAAAAGCTGCATAGATATTGTCCCGATTTCAAAAGTGTTTCAAGCAAGAAGACCATCCAGATGATGAGATAAGGATCCAATTTTCACCATCTTCTGCAACTTAGTCAATGACCAGGTCATCGATCTCTACGAGAACGTAACTGAATTACAAAATCTGCAACCTGGCTTATTTTTTGCCTATTTTCTTCAAAGCGGACCCGAAATAAATTTATAAATAAATACAAGATTTTATGATATTAGGATTCCAAAGTGGGAAGTATTTTGTTGCCTTGTACGCTTCGTTGCACCTATCGCGTTTTAAAAAAAAACATCTGCCGACGAATAAGCGAAATTAGAAAATTGCTGTCCCCCTCCATGTTCTTGCTTGTTCTACAACAAGCAGCAGTCCGTTCCCACGTCGCCAGTCTATTGTTATTTAATAATAATAAAATAAAAAGAAGATTGAAAGAAATACTATACAAACACTCACGTTAAAATGTTTTACTGTAAACCTCAATACGCAGTATTGTACACCTTCAATGAATATGCAGCAGTCATCATATATTAAAATAAGAAGCATTCCTAGAGAGATTTGGGGCGCGTTCGATTGGCCGACAAAATCAAGCAATTGAAACTTTACTGGTGCTGGACTTCCGACACTTGCTCTGGCGTCACCCTGTTGACTCGAGATTTCGGTGTAAGCCATCACACACCTACAATATGATTCAAGGTAGCAAAGCAAACGTCCTAGCCCTAAGTTCCCAGTAAGTCAAGCTTCAAAGATATTTTGGTCAGCAATGGGACACACTCATAGTCAAATATCCTAACCAGATAAAAAATGGTCAATGCACTATCTCTACCGCAGATTCTGATACATACTAGTAGCGGCAAAAGAATACGTAGTAAAAGATGACTTAGATCAAATTGAGTGTTGGAACTACTGCGAGTCCCAACAATGTCTTCTCATGCATTTAGTGAGAGTGACCAACTTTGAAACTTTTAAGCATCAAAAGTCAGAATGCGTAGCACATTTGAGACGATAACTATTTGATATTATGGTCCCTTATATATATGAAGGAAACCTAATAAGAGGTGCAGATAATTAATTTAAGATATACTGCAGGGAACCAGACGTGGACCGTTGGAATTAAGTCCTGATTATGGCAATCGGGACGCTAGATTGAGTCCCGTGAGATATTCTAAGAAACATTGTATCAGACACAGCCACTGAAATTTTTTTTTATAAGGCGAAAATTTCCATTACGCTTAAGCCGATTCAAGGATGATTTTTTTCTGATGGACAACTGATAACTCGCAGAAATGTACAACATTCAGAATCGCTCAAGATATACATTGACAACTGCTGGGTGAACTTCTCTCTCTCTCCCAATCCATCCATGTCCCTAGTATTTATTGCCTGTAGCCAAAACTATTACTTTAACAAAAGTGCAATTAGCAGTAGTAGTGTAAACTTACAATAGGCACAAATCTACGGTAAGTAACCAATCATTCATTCATCACAGTTTTCGAAGTAAGCTCAGTTAGTAAAGCAAACACAAAAAGCTCATGAGAAATAGTCTGCAAAAAAGAAGCTTCTACGCCTACGACAGTAACACCAAACTTAGAAGCAGAAACAATACGTGAATGGAAATATAAAAAGTTACGAGTGAATAATAAAATACAAACATATTCTATAAAATAAGTTTGTTCAAGAGGCCAGTGGTAAGACGCAAGAAGTAGCTAATTGACATTAGACCATACAATAGCAGCATAGGTAAACATACGGGAGATTTCAACCCTGCCAGGGACACGACTAACTACACTGCGTACATGACAACGAGAATAATACTGAGTACAGATTTACATGGAAGTGAATAGAAAAAGTAACACGCGTAAGTCAATACCAAGACACTAGTAAGACGTAACTGTTGACTTCACACGATGGATTTCAGCAAAAGTTCCTTGCGCTTAGTTTGATACGTATAAATTTTTCTACTTAAAAGAGACGGGTGTTTGGCTTAAGAGCAACGAGTAGTTTACAAGAACTCTTCACACCAGTCCATAAGACACTGATGACAGTCAGATGCTTGCTTCGTGTTGCTTCCAGCGGTTTCTTTCATCCAGTCTATGAAGAGTTCTTTGTTCTTCTTCAGGATAAGGAACTGGCCAAGTACAACATATGCCTGAAAAGTATAGAACTAGGTAAGTAGTTTATTATGGTTTCCAGGGTCACAACCTGTCGATCGGACGTGAACCCTTCGACTCCACACCCCTGATAAAGAAACCAAGGCCATCTCTAATGGGCTTAGGAGGAACTCAAACCATGGCACAGTCTTAACAAGTGAATGTAGGCGTATGTATAGTGCACTGCAACTGAGAGAGAAGAAAGACTTCACAATTACTCCAACTAACAATTTACTTCATATTCCTCGCGTGGAACTACAATTTTCGCAAGAGAAAAATAGTTTCCTGATATGATGAATTACAAATGTATATATATAAGGAATAAGACAGGACACACTTGAGCAAAACCGTTGGACTGCCCTAATCTGCCTCGCCCGACAGTCAAGCATCCCTAATGTACCGCAGCACTACTGGCTATCCTTAGCCATTCAAGACTTCTGTAAAGTTCAGCTAAAAAAAGATGCAGGTAGGTACTATATTGTTGAACTAAAAGTCATGAAATTATGCTTTGCGCGCTGAGCATTCAAGCAGTGCGGGCCAGTGCACACTGAACTACTATCTCATCAAGCTTAGTCCTTCCAGACAGTTTGGCACAGAAAGCAAAGAGTGTAACGGACTAAAATGAAACTCAGCCGCCACCGTACGTAGCAAATTTACGTCACATCGACGAGTCGAAGTATTTAAAGGTCGGACCCCAGACCTTAGAAAGTTGGGCTTTTAACCCCAACCAAAAATATAAGCAGTGTTATATTCATGACGCAAGAGAAAAGATGGGAACAGTTATTGCTCAAACTGTCTGTACTTCACGCTAACCATTTTACCGTGTTAGGCCTACGTGTATGGGTGCAACTCTAGTGGCTGGCCAGTCATGAGAGGGAGATTGTATGAATCAAATCGAAAAAAACACAGTTATATGTTTGAATGTGTTTAGTGAAGAGCACTGAACTGAATATGAAGTGTAAATACTGTAAGGCTTTACTTAAAAGAAGGTAAATTAGGGTGCTATACAGGCCCAGATCTTGCCTCTGGTGCGGTGAAAGTTTGTACCAGCCTCCACTGTAAATTTCTACTGATAATCGTTTGTTGTTCAATATGTATGTGTTCTCTTGATTTATGTGCTTGAGGGATGAATTTCGTAATTTATGACTATTTATTCTGATGAAAATTGAATACCCATAGGATGTTCAGCTCTGCCCTTTGTAAATGTGACGTCATTGATGAAGTCACTTTTTGGCGCTAGTTTCACGCGAGTCCTTCCGTTACCCACGCTCTTTGCTTCTGGTTTTGCAGGGGGCGGCCTTAGCACAGTCGAAGTTAGAGGCATCATCGCCATTTTTGTTAATATTGCGTCCGTGGGGTAGCTATATGCAGCGGGCATCCTCCTAGAACTATGTTGGAAGCTTAGCTTTAGTTGAATTTGTTTTGGAGCTTTGTGTGCATACAATTCCACGAGGTACTAGGTAGCTGCTAGTTTAGGTGATAGATTGCAATATGTATGTCAGTGGAACGTTCGCTTAGTGCGCATTTAATGTAATGATGGGTAAACTGATTAGTCCTACAGAAGCTTGTTCAAGCACAAAGTTTGTAAGTATTTCTGTGATAGCCAGGGTTGGTGATTTTTTTTATTAAAAAAATCAATGATTTTTATTTATTCGATTTTTTCACATTTTCTTAATGTGAAATGATACAATAATTCTTTATAGTTCTTCTGGAGTGTGCTAAAGATGATACTTATAAAACAAGTGCTTTCCTAGTGCTTAAAATTTTCAACACACAGTGAAAGAACACAAACTAAGGCAATTGCAAGAAAAATCAAGTAGGGGATTACAAAATCGAGTGCAGTAAATAGTGGAGTAATAACTAGCTATCAACCATGCAATTCCTGAGAAAATAATGGTAAAATAGCTTTTAAGCATAGAGATGATAGGTATCGTAACTCAGTAAAATATACAGGCAGATGGTGAACAATTTTTTCAGTTGTCTAACCAAATTTTTCCAAGAGTGGTGAACAAGTTCAAGCTGCTTGATTGGGTGAAAATGCAAAGGAAAAGCAAACCTAATTTAACAAGAGATTCATAGCATCTCACTGTACAGCTGTGGAGACAGCACTGAAAGGCAACGACTAATGACACAAATATTTCTGCAGCAGTAATAAATTTAAATGCCATAAAAATTCAAGCATGCTCTTTCTCTTGTTTTAATTATGTAGAGGTATAGGTTGATGAATTCTATAAAGGAGAACCTTAGGTAAGTTAAGAAAAAAAAAATGATGTTGTTCCATAAATGCTCATAACAGTTAGCTAATCATTTGATAGTGTAAAAGTACATAGCCTATTCCATTTCATGAAAAATCAAGTAAATACAATAATGATAAAAATCATGATTTTTTATACAAAATCAATAGATTTATTTGATTTAATCAATGCCAACTCTGATAAATGCTCATAAGAGTTAATCCTCTGATAGTGTAAAAATATTCAATTTCGAGGAACAATGAAATATATAGGTCCATAAAAAATCACGATACTTTTTATAAAAAATCAATTGATTTAATCAGTGCCAACCTTGCTGCAATGGTAGTTATATAGATAGTGGCTCATTAGATGATAGATTAGATTTTATCAAAGCATTGAATTATTTAAATACCATAAAACTTTCAATTTAAGCATGTAGGCTACTTCCTCTTGTTTTAATCATGTAGCAAGCTATGTAGAGGTTGGGATAGGTTGATGAATTCTCTATAGGGAACCTTAGGTAACTTGAAAAAAAAAGGGGGGGAGGTGTGCGCCATAAATGCTTGTAACAGTTAATCATTTGAGAGTGTAGAAATATTACATTTCATGAAAAAATTAAAGAAATCAAAATTTTAAAAATATCCTTATTTTTATAGCTACAAAATCAATTGATTTATTCAGTTGATTCAATCAATTTGATTTATTCAATGTCAACCTTGCTGCAATGGTAGTTAGATACCTAGATAGTGGCTCATTATATGATAGCTTTGATTTTATCAAAGAATTGAAGTATTCAAATACCATAAAAATTCAAATTTAAGCATGCGTTTCCTCATGCAGCTATTATGTACTAGCCATGCAGAGCTACAGTTTGTTGAACTCTTTCAAGGGGAACCATTGATATGTTGAAAGATATAACTGGTGCTGTGTAGCATAAATGCAGATAAGAGTTAATCATTTAATAATGCAAAAATATTCCACTGCATGAAAAAATCAAATAGCTACACAAAAAATGATTTTTTTTATAGAAAATAAATTGATTTTCAATCAGTTGATTAAATCAATTTTATTAAATCAATGGCAACCCAGCTGCAATGGTAGTTACTTAGATAGTGGCTCATTAGATGATGAGATTAAATGAGAGCAACAAAGTATTTAAACATCATGAAAATTTAAGCTTGCACTTCCTCTTGTTCTAATTATGTAGGTAGCTATATTGAGGTATAGCTATATAGGTTGTTGCACTCTATTTAGGGGAATGATAAGTATCTTGAAAGATAGAACTGGTGTTGTGTTGCATAAATGTTCATAAGGGTTGATCATTTGATGGTGTAAATATATTCCATTTCAAGAAAAAAAAAAAAATGATCTTGTACAAAAAATCAATTGATGTAATCACTTCATTAAATCAATTTAATTTAATCAATGCCAACCCGGGTGATAGCTGAAAATTACCTCACTGAAGCCTTTACTCTTGAGCCGCTGCCCCAACACAGGTCCGATGCCGGCAAGATCAGTGACCGGCTTATCACCCATGGGTTCTGCAACAAAGTTGCGATGTTTCTGGCTGGTTGTTGACATCTTGGCGACTGTCTGTAATAAAAAATTAAACATAAATTTGATACACATAAATAACCTTTACAAAAAGTATCGTGATTTTTTATAGACCTATATATTTCATTGTTCCTCGAAATTGAATATTTATACACTATCAGAGGATTAACTCTTATGAGCATTTATCAGAGTCGACATTGATTAAATCAAATAAATCTATTGATTTTGTATAAAAAAAATCATGATTTTTATCATTTTTGTATTTACTTGATTTTTCATGAAATGGAATAACTAGTTATGTACTTTTACACTATCAAATGATTTGGCAATGCATTAAGCACAATTTTCAGTCTGGGGTGTAGGGGCTACCTCTTTTAATCCTAGATTCACCAGTAGCCAAATCCAAAAAATTTCAAATCCTTTTCTAATAACATGCTTTTCTCTGATTTTATTACAATCAAAATCACTGATCTTTTTCATATTTTCTTGATTTGAAATGATACAATAATTCTTCATAGTTCTTCTCCAGTGTGCTAAAGATAATACTCAAATGACTCAAAAAGTGCTTTCCTTGTGCTTAAAAATTTCAACACACGTTGAAAAAACACAAACTAAGGCAATTGTAAAAAAAAATTAAGTAGGTAGTTACAAAATCTAGTGTACTGTAGTAATGGAGGAGTATTAATTAGCTATCATAGATACAATGCCGGAGAAAATAATTGGCAAAATAGCTTTAACCCTTTACCGGGTGGCTGAGAAACGCTTCCGTAAGAATAGCATTATGGAAGTGATCATATAGGGCCACTTGCCTGGTAAAGGGTTAAACTTGGGGATGATAACTCAGTAAAATAAACATGCAGGGCAGGTAGGTCAATGAGTTTTTCTGTTGTCTAACCAAACTTTTATAAATGTGATGAACAAGTTCAAGTTGCTTGATTGGGTGAAAATGCAAAGGTATAGCAAACCTAATTAAACATGAGATTCACAGCATCTCACTGTACAGCAGTGAAGACAACACTGAAAAGTAATGACACATGAATAAAGCTTATAGCTACCGTACATCTAACTATTTTCTAAACTCAAGCTATTAGTAACCCAGTCTGGAGAGGACAGAGGCATCAGTATAAGGGGTGGTGCCAACATTTGTTCATGGAATTGGCACAAAATTTGGCATGCATTACATACTACAGAGTTGAGTAACTAGTAGCTATTTACTGTGTTAACTTATCTTAGAAAGAAACTAGTCAATAAGAAACAATCTGTATTTTTTAACATGTGTTAATGTTTTACAGTAAGCAATTTCTGCAGCAGCAGTAGCATTAAATTATTTAAATACCATAAAAATTCCAGCATGCACTTTCTCTTGTTTTAATTAGGAAGCTATGTAGCTAGCTATGTAGAGGTATAAGTTGATGAAGTATATTAAGGGGAACCACAGTTAAGTTGAATG
>LQNS02276883.1:18885945-18922140 GCA_001587735.2 Parhyale hawaiensis | reverse complement strand
CAGCTCTGATAAATACACTCCTTCCATGGCCATTAAGAGTTTACTTTTTGCCGGACCTGCCCACGTTGAGTAAGTTGAACTCATTTTATTGAAATTTCACCAAGCAGTCGTAGGAGTTATATAATGATATCGAATAAGTCTGTCAAGTTCATAGGTAGTGCAGTTTGTCTTAGCTATGTAATTAACAACATAGTTCACTTCGAATGTAAGGAATTGCCGGTTGTAGTGAGCTCCTTGCTGTGCGAATATGTCTATGTATTTGTTTTGTTGTAACCGTAAATGGGATTGTGTTGTTTCCTCATCCATATCAAGATTTTGTTACTATTGTTGTTGATTTAAGTGTTGTTTTCTTCTGACGAAATTGTGTTTACTGCCTGGGTTTTGCTCAGAAGTTTCGTTTATAGATACATGCGTTTATTTCCTATTGCGGAATTGGTGTTGGATCCTTATGTTTGTTGAACTGTTAGTTATTTGTTGCGTATTTTCCCTGCTACTTGCTTAACTTTAGTTTTGTTTAGCGTATTAGTTGCCTTCAGTGGCATTGTCTTTATTGCTGATCCATGCTCGATCCAACTTTTTTATGTTTGTGTCCTTTAGTGGACTTGTGCTTGTTGCCAGTCACTGCTGGAAAGTTTGTAGTTGTTTTGCGTGATAGCTGCTGATCTTTGATAAACTGTTGTTTCCTTTGCATGAATCATAATTTTTTTGTCGATCGTTGTCTTAACGTTAGCTGTTAGCATGTTTATTCCCTTCAGCAGAATAGTGCCTATACGTGATTTTCTCTAAAACTTCAATTCATGCTTATGGAATTGCCATTTGCGGAATAGCTTGAGCGAAAATTTGTCCGGTATGCATTTTTCATCTCCAGTCAGCAGTCACATAGACTGCTGACCATCGTAAGAATTAGCCTTTTGTACGTGCTACTGGCATGCTCGTCCTATTCATGACATTGGAACGGGTTTTAAGGCGATATAAAAATCTTTTTCGTCTAATCACTGTATGAGACATTGTACTCTGACATAGGCCGAGTAGGGAATGCTATTTTGATTAGTACTGTACAGAGCACAGGAGCGTGCTTGGTGCTGTGCACATTCCACAGCGACAAGGGTTACCTTGACTGACCTTGAGCATCTTCGGACGGGGTCCAGGTGACGTTACTTACGACATGTCCCCTGTGGGGTGTCACGATACTCGTTTTCCTTTGTTGGGTCGCAGTTTGCGCCCGAAGCGAGAGCGTACTAAGCGAATTATCTCCACAGTGCACGTAACCGGTGATTGCTAGTCTATTTGACGATATTTTAAAATCAGAAACCAGCAAATATTTTAGTTCTATGACTTTCATATCAGTGGCATTTTCGAAGCCACCGTGCCGAGGCATTTTGTTCAACAGCCGCACTCCCCGCACAGTGGATCTGTGGGAATATTATGTCGCCATTGCTTAACCATCATAGATGCAAAAAAAAAAAAAAAATGTGTACTTATCCGAGTATTTTTTTATTGTTGTACCAAAATTATTGGAGTCCGAGAGCGAGGATGTTTGGGCAACAGCTTCGGTCTCTACTTTTGTGTCCACGTCTCGCGCGTGTGCGATGTCTGTTCGTGCAATGGTGCCTGTCACACAGCTAGTTGTTGGTGGATGTTTTGATATGCTACGAGCTGGGGATTTCCGCGAGGGCTCTAGCCACCGTTATTATTGTACATGATTGCGGCAGTAGCGCAACTCAGAGGCGCTAGCGCACACAGCGCTACACACGCATTCCTATAACGCGCGCTATAGCGACTACGCCCAAGTGTGCGCTGCGCTCGGGCGGGGCGACCCTGACCGTGTGTGAGGTGCGGGCCTCCGCGCCGTACAGACGCTGTGGCAAACCGACCGCTGTATGGAGAGCAGTTGCAAAATTTACATTCAAAGATTGCCCAAAATATCATTAATTAATTCGTTAACGAACGAAATATTTCAGTGGCTTTTTCTCAAAAGAATAAAAGTGTTGTTGTTGGTATTATATGTAAAAAAAACTTGGGTAGTGTGTATTAACAGGTTAATGCTCTACCATCCTCATTAAATATAAATTTTCTTATGAATAATTATTCATCTTATTTCACAATGTTTAGTATGTCAATGTCATGTAATGGCGACATAGTGGGTAGTTGCAAAATTTTCACTCAAAGTTGGACGAGAACGCCATTACTTAGCGTTCTTGTGTCTCAGCTAAACGTTAATCTTTTACTTAATTACTTTACCTCTTAACGCTCAGGTTTGCTCAGTAAATTACTGCTGGAGCATAATGTGCTCAGAAAGTTATTTATTACCGTCAGTAGGTATCCAATGCAGCGGCACTATTTGGAACGCTCTAAATATTCCTTGTGCACATTCGAGGGTTGGCCCATAACATCAAATGCCACTTGACATAACAGTATTATAAGCTTCATGAACTCGAGGTTGACTACGGACATAATTGTCTTCTAGTTGGCGATTGTCAGTGGCCAGTTTGTAGTTCATGAATGAGTTAATAAATCCTTGTGTTGAACTGTGCTGCACCATACATCAGAAACCACTACCCGCCGATGGCAATACCTCATGAAGAATATAATTAAGTACTGGCCTCAATTTGTCGGAATACGTCACATTTCGACAGTTTTACCCTTGAGTTCCAAAATGAACAATAATTTAAAATTTAATCGATTGGCTCAGTTAGCGCTCTCGGTAGGACTAAGGTAATTGTACGTATGTCAAAAAGGAAGAAAAGGGAAAAAGGAATTCTCTTCTGCGTGGACCACAAGACGGGCATCGCCTAGTAGCTCACAGTCCGTCAGATGACCGTCCGCAAAATCGCACATATGTTGAAGTAGAGTGTAGACCTGTAGGATCGACCTTGTTCAGGCAGACCCTTCTCTCTTCTCCCGAGTTGACATCTGATTATCATTATTAGTAGGTACTTTACGCTCGGACCACTACGGACAGGTAGTACACCCCAAATGAAGCATTTTTGCAACACCGAGAAGCCCGAAACGCTGTTAGAGAAAACCCAACAAAAAGCATTGACAGCTGACTTAAACTCCTGCAGGCCAACACGACTGAAAGCCGATGCCCGGCAATAAATTCTAAGCCTCAACAGACCATGGCACGAAGCACCGACTTAACTGACGAGTTCGGCATTTAACAATCTCCAGAGTGAAAGAGGTGCGTCAACCGCTGCACGTGTAATCCTCCGAAAGACTTTGAGGGCAGGGGCCTCTCATTGTTGTACACTTAATAAAACGTATAGAGCCCGGCCAACCTTCTCCAATGGGATAGATTGACCAGATTATTTTTCAGCGCACAGCCTGCTGGCTGAACTAACAAGTCGGTCCAGCAGACGCAAGTGACTGTCTGCAGCTGAAGCCCAGACCGGTGAGCAATAATCCAATTCAAGGCGGCAAAAAAACCATAAAAGCTTCTGCGGACAACCTCACTGTCACCAAACACAGAATTCACCTTACGCAGGAGCCCAATCTTACTGGAAGCATGTGACACCAGTCGCCTAATATGCGGCTCAAAAGTAAGCTTCTCATCAAAGACAACACCGAGAATCTCCAAGGAGCTCGACTCCTGAAGCAAAGTGTCATCTATCTTCAGATCTGGATGCGGCACTAAAAGTGTCTGACACCAACTGACAATCATATACTTGGTCTTACTGGCATTTAGTTTCATACTGCAGGCCGAGCCCCTAGCACTAATATGCGCGACAGGTCCCTATTCAGAAACTGAGCGACAGTATTACGCATGCTGGGGCAGGTATCACTGCTACCAAAGTGGAATCGTCGGTATAGTTGATCATCGTGTTCTCTAGCGAAGAGTGCGTGTTACTAGTATACAGAACGGACAGCAGCGGGCCACGTACGCTACCCTGACGGACGCCAAACTACACCGCGACTGAGGCACTCAAAAACCGTAAAACCGTCAACAGACACACTCTGCGTTCACTCAGAAACAAAATCACGAATGAATGACAGAATCCTACCACCCACATGAAACGTTTCCAGCTTGTACAATAGACCTCTGAGGTTGACCCTGTCAAACGTCGCGCTAAAGTCCACCTGTACAAGGCGTGTTATGAAAGCCTGCAAGACCCGATAACTGAAGTGTCAGATGATTACTTTGGTGACCCTCGATCATGCAGGGTTAACATCAGAACTGGAACAGTTGCAATGTTTTGTGAGATGCTACACGTTATGCAAAGCAGGACAATTGGTTTCTATTATATATATGGCGTGATACGACAAAACTCTCAGTGATGCAAAGTTAAGTAAAAATGTTCATGGCTGTTACGTGTTAACTATCCGTTGGGACTAGGAGATTTTGCTTTAGAATTGGATAAGATTTCCAACTGAAGACGCTACGCTTATGGTGGGCACGAAAAATCAGTCAGTTTTCGTTACACTTCTGTTGTATAGCAAAAAAAAGATAAAAATAATAATATCCACAGAGACTGCAACAGTACTTGACTCTTAGGTCTGACGCTGGCGGCCAAAAGTCGGCAACGGAAAAATGGGATTTTCTCAAGAGCTATCTTCCTCCCCCCGTCTAATACTGAAGAAAAAACTTCCAAGGTACCCAACATTTTTCTTGCGGAGAAGGTATCTTGGATACGGCTGGGACGCACTTGAGCGCTTGCCTGCATCACCGTGTCTGGACATGTTCATAATTGCTCTTGAGAAAATCCCATTTTTCCCATTTTGGCCGCCAGCGTCTGAGGCCAATTGAACCTTCGAGTCAAGTACTGTGGCGGTTTATGATATCCGGGTACGTAATTTTGGCAAGAAAGAAACTGCATGTTACCTATGGAGCAGGACAAATCAGAGTCCGTTACATGTGTTACGTCCGGCATCTAAGCGGATGAAAATAGGTTCATCATACATAGGAAATGATGATACGGGGCCATATTACTACTCTGGTGATTTGGCCCACTTTTGTCCATAATGTATATCAACGATCTTGATTTTAACTACCTCTGTATTTGTAACTTAGCGGATGGTGGAGTTTTGCAACCGAGTTAACGAAACAAATCCGTATATATAGCTGGGGCATGCTATCGTTTGTTACGTGAGGGTAGGAGACGTCGATGTCCGTTACTAATATGACGTATGAGCAGCGAAGGAAGACGCTCTGCAGTAGAGCGACACACATCGTGTAGCTCCAGTATAGCGTCTCTCGTCCTCTGCTGACCTACATCTGCCATGGCGCGTCTCTGGCGAGTTGCTGGCCGTACCTTCTGTTGCTTGCTCCAGTTACCTGAGTTACATGTGGTTGCCTGTATTGCTGGAAGTCACTCGTAGTAACCTATGTTATTGGTAGTAACTCATGTTACTCGTAGTAACCTATGTTATTGGTAGTAACTCATGTTACTCGTAGTTACTGTTACTGTAAAACCCGCTGCAGAAGATAGTCTTTGTCTTGTATTTTCACTTCAAAGTGTTCGAATGCGTCGCTGTGTCTGTGTAAGCAATAAAAAGTACACTGCTTTTTGAGTCTCCATTCGCTCAAAATTTAAAAAGGCTTACGACTCTGAAATAGTGACACATCCTAACCAGCGGATACCTATGACGGCTAACATTTTACCGAAACTCTTGGTAGACACAAAGCTGCGTATGCATGGACATATGAAATATTTGAACGCGGTGAAGTGAAAACACAGAACAAAAGACTATCAACTGCAGCGGACTTGACATTCCTAACATATCCTGCAAATTTATTGAAGATCCGTTTATAACTTTTTGTGTTGGTACAAAAAAAAAAAAGTCCATTTGTTTTCCAACTTACCTATAAGTGGTTTTCAATTAATAGACAAGGAAGATTTTAAGGATTGTTAGGGACATTCTTTAATGAAGATCCGTCCTTAACTTTTTGAGTTATCTTGGTGGCAGACAGCCAAAGAGACGTAACAGATAAGGGCCGACAGAAACGTCTCTATGACAGAGGTAACCATCTATTAAATATTTTTTTCTTGGTATTAGTAGTTTCCATTCCAATGTTATTTTTTACCTCTATTGCTAGTTATACTAGGAGTCCTCAGTTTAATTCCTCAGGAGCCCTAACTTATTTATCTAACTTAAATAATTGGACGCACTGTAAGCTTCCAGGGTACGAGTGGAACCATAATCTTAGCTTTATGCATCTACTAGACTATTTGTATGCATATTTACAAAACTTGCATACGGTAAGTCTAACACATCTATTGATAGTATGCATATATATATATATTGTCTGATCCGGAATGCATCTCTAGCATTCTCTGCGGTAGAGTTAATACTAACATTTAAAAGATTTCTGTACATTCGTTCAAGCTTAACTTCCATCAATATTTTTTAGCATTTGAACGAATGTACAGAAATCTTTTAAATATATATATTGTATGTTGTAGTAAATTCTGACAGCACTTTAATGAGGATGCCGTTCTTCTGCACTAGTCGAATTGGTCGCAACACTTACCGTTGATTGCGTTATTGTTCAGTCCTTGGCAAACGGTCGTACAATGGGAGGTCCACGACCGTTTTTTTTTTTTTTGTACTAAGTTTAAAATAAAATTCTGTGATTCCTCAACCAGTAATCGCTGGGGAAGTTTTTCTCTGAAAATATGAAGGATTGCACCATTGAACCTCACTCGAAACATTGCTTGTTTAATTCCAGCTTAATTTTGAGGGTGTTACCCTTCTCCTGTGAAGTATTAGTTAACTGATCATTAGTGGCGAAGTTTAAGTGGATAATAAAGAGAAAACTTTTCGTTGTAGTTGAAATATCTTCAGATCACCACGCACATTAATAATAGTCACTCTGGTAATTATTTATAATTCAATAGTCGACGTTTTCATCGTAACCTATGTTCAAATAAGTACCGGCCATCATCCTGAAAACCATCTCATAATACTCCTTTGTCAACTCACTCTACTGTGATTTACATACCGTGATGTCCGTCATACCGATACGGAGATGTGACCAAGCGGATAGCGGAAGTGTGCCAACTAACATGGGGTATACATAGGGGTGGTGACTGCCATTTGTTGTAGGCTCAACCGAAAATGTGAGCTTTTTTAGCTCATCTGCTAGTGGTTATGTGTCAAGTTAATTTATTAGCACCTTGTTACGTACGGAAGTTAGTTTCTCGGGGTAAAGGCCGCAGAAACCAATAATAATTCCTTTTATTTTATAAAAATAAGTATCACGGAACTAATTCAAATCAGTGCAAATTCCTGCGATTGATTTTAGTGATCCTAGATCGCGGAATAGTGGAGTGCAATTATCAGACTTCCAGCACTGGTTATTGTAAATCAGACAGCAAGCAGGCAAGTGCAATTTATGCTCCCTTAGTATAATGGCGATAATAAGCATTTACAATGCAGGTGTGTCGGTGCAACTTTTTTTGCCTCCAATTTAAACGGCCTCGTGCATCAGTTAGATGAAGCAAAGGTCAGCGTCTTTCGCTTATTATCGTCGCCTACGCTCTCGCCCACTTCTATACTGAAACAGTATAATTATGCTAGTTTCTTGGTTGACTTTATCTGGGCTATAATATTAGCAGCCCGCAGTACCGTAACCAGATGCATGGCTGTACTGGGAACAGTGCGTGTCTGTTGCATTGTGAACAGTGTGGGTATCTTCGTTGATTCTGCGCGGCCGCGACAGCGCGGCTGTCTGTCCTGGTTCAGTGCGTCTTCGACTCTTCCGATGGGAGACTGTGCTGTGTCGCAGGCGCGGCTTGTTTGTGCATGTCCCAGCTGCGGGCTGTGCGTGTTTGCACGGGCACCAGGTTTCCAAAATAAAAGTATTATATGTGTGCCGGTCTACGCAGCCGTCATAATTGAAACAGGATTGCCACCGGCTCTTCATTCAGGCTTGTGGTTGTCATTCTGCTATGGTAAATGCCACGTAGTTCAGCCATGCATGGGAAGATGCAGTGCACCCAAGGATGATATCCAGCATCTCCCCTTTCATTCAAAGTACTAAGAACGTTGAGCGCTGCCTATGTCCCACCTTTGCAAGGCATTGCCTTACTCTCTCTCCTCCGTACAGCCAAAATTGAGGAAGAAAATTACGATCAATCGGTTGAGTTAGTAAAAAATTTCGTCGTCTGTCCTTGCTCGTACCCCTGTTGTATCCATGAAACTCGTAAATTAGCTGCATGTATTCATGTTTTCATAGCCTAGTATGTAAGTACTTCTGCGTAACGGGAAATGGACAGCAATATACATTGATGATTGTTAGGACTTGATTGTGATGTATTATCTGAGCTATAATTGTATTTTCTTCAACGCTTCCTGGTTGCAACTATTCAAAGACCACACTGTGTATCTGCTTCAATGTTATGAAATCCTCAGCACCATGCATATTGTGCTTTACAGTTTTGAGTCATATAATGTATTCCTAGTACCAAACAACACTTTTCATACATGCCACATTAAGTGATGAAAACTTTGGCATCAGCTACGAAAAAAATGTTCTTCATTTGTTGTTCTCTGTTTGTTCCACATACACTACATGAATGTTTCAGTCAATGGCAGTATATCTTGAGGAAAATAATCACTGTAAGATACACTGGTGCAGCAGCGAGAGTCGCCACAGGCCTACACAAGAGTAACGACTGCTAACGGTACATGAAATTACTGACACCTCGGTCAGCTGTTGCAGGCCGGCGGCGGGAGTTGCGCTGGTGTTGCCATATTGGCCTCATTTATACGCTAGTGTGTAACCAGATCTGTTTCGTAGTTTTCATGATAGTATTCGATGCTCGCTATTGCCATATTAGTCGGATATTTATGGTGCATTGTTGTATCTGCTTCTGCAATAGGTAAAGTTAAGCCCAAAAGGCTTAACTCTTCTGGAACGTCCTACAAGTGTTTTGATTTCACCTTGCTGATTCGAATTTCAAGCGTTATCTCATACCGGTTACTCCTGAGACCGTGGAAGACTCAATCCTGTTCCGCAGTAGAGTTTTCGGCCGTTTCACGTGTAGTCAAGTAGCTAGTTGTTAACCCCTTCAACAGAAAATTCGTAGTGGCTAAATCAGTGCTCAGTCTAAAGTTCCGGACAAGTTCAACCTTGCAGACTTAGCCTAACTCGGTTTTACAGCGCCGATTGATGGTTCACTGACTTTGTCTTGATTATTATTTTTTTCATCATCTGGCTGTAACTTTGAGGCTCATACATCGCAGTGGTAAACACCAGTTTCGAGGGGCGTATTGTATTTTCTACTATTGCTTGCAGTGCAATTTTAGGACTTACTGTAATTTGTTCTGAACACTTTAATTGTACATCGTATGTGTGTACAAAGTAGAGTATCGTCATAAATTGAGCAGTTTTCTTTCGTTTGTAGCTATAAAAAACTGAGAGGAAGTTATTATTTTAATCAGAAACTATGCTTTTTTTTCATTGAACCTATACGCATATCGCATGAACAGCAACTTATATACCTGTGAGCTTTCTTTATAGTGCTCGGCTTTGTGGTATATATAAGCACGAATTAAAACAACCTTATTTACATGTAACAACTAACGCAACCTTAGGTTACCTCACGTCAGGGTTACGTCAGGTTAGGTCAGGTTACTCACTAAAAGAACTCCCTGCCCCTGCATAAGATCAGTGGAGCTCATATCCTGAATACCAGTAAAATAAAAACAATGACAAGACTGAAGGCTTCAATGCTAGAGGAGACTCGAGTACATAGAATGCTGTAATATAAATTTTTAATAGTCACCTGACTAAATGCTCGGTTTCTAGATAGCTCCAGGGCTGGACTGTTCTAAGAGCTTACCAAATAATTTAGTGTTTTGCATGAAATAGAAAATAATTCATACTGCCATTATATCTTATAAATACAGTGCTTCTACAGATAACATGAAATGATTGNAATGCATATTTGTCCTACCTTCACGACTGTACAATGTATATCCTCCATGTGCCCCATCTCGTTACAATAGGCTGTGGGGGAAGGAGCACATCAGGAGCCTTCTATCTGCAGAGTTCGCTTGTACTTGGGGGGGGGGGCCTTCAGGAATATTTTTTTTTTGTCGTTTGATATTAGTTTATCAACGTCCTGAAAGTGCGTCCGTAGGTGCCTCTTCAGCAACTCTGTACAAGCCGTGTGCGAGGCACGTAAGGAGCAGCATGTTGGGGTACAGAATTTGTAGAGCAGCAGCGGTTTTCTTCATATGTGCTGCAGCGTCTGTCACCAGCAACATGTTATACTTCATGGATTCTGGCCAAAGAAGCGATAAAGATGATGCAATGAACTGCGCTGTTGTTGTACTATTAGTGGGTTTTCATTGAGTGGAATTTAACAGGAATATGTCAGATTCCTTGTTTAGTTCAAGTGTACCCATTATTGTTGTCGTAATCTGCCCCCCCGTCGTACCGGTGCACTCGTCCGCTGCCTGCACTTGTGTACCAGGTACGTAATGTCGTGACAAGAAGAACAGTGACATGCACAAATCCTTACTTTTTTCTTAAGAGATTTAAATAAACTTGAAACATGGCCAACTTAATTATATGTTCATTACTTATTCAGCGTTTCCTAATAATTTTATGTTTTAATGGTAGTACGTAGGTATTACTTTGTGCAGGTTTTATNATAGTCATTTAGTGCATAATGACTACTTTTTGGCTTAGTGTCGGGTCAAAATACCGTTTATAGTAAAGTAGTATATTATTTATTATAGCAATAATCGAACAAATGCTAGATATCCGACTCTAGTCTTAATATTCGGAATACTATTTTTCCAGTACCGTCACTTCCTTCAATTTTTGTGAACAAAAACTTTTTACAAATACTACAATAAGTCTGATAAGTTAATTTTTCGACGGCTCAAATACAGACTTGTTTTATTCTCTTTTATGCTCGCTTTCCAGCTGTGTTGGTGGAAAACTTCATGGACCCGTTTGTGAGTTTTCTGCCCCTAATTTGTGTATAGCGGTGTAGGTTACTTTCTCCTGAAAATGGAATATTTATTTTACCTACAATACATCATTATTCTTTGTTCAGTAACATTGAAACCTTTCCCTCCCAAAATTATGCCAGGAAGGCATAAATCGACGCAGTAAAACGGCACGATCATAGATCTCACCCCTCCCGAATGTGGAATCTTCTTCGTAGCCTTCAGTAAACGTAAATCCACCGCCCTTAACCAGCCCATCAGCCATCATTCGTTGGCACTCAGGTGTCATCTGCCCGTGAAGTAGCCACCGACTTCTACAAACAATTCATGGGCGTGGGCCCGGCAGCACGTCCGCCTCTGGACCGGGCTCTTAACAGAAATTTCGTAAGCTTCCTCTGGACCATGACCAGGAGTTGTTTACTCCTCAGCAAGTAGATGCCTCTCCATCCGAGTCTCAAGTAACTCCTCGGCCGTGGGCCCTGATGGACTGACACCCCTACATATCAATCCTCTTGACCCCCACGGTCTCTTGTTCCTGACCACTCTCTTCAATCTCTCCCTGGCGCATGCTAACCTCCGAGCGCCTGGAGGGCAACTAACATTATCTCCATCCCTAAACCTGGCAAACCACTCTTTGACTGTAAATCCTACCGTCCGATATCCCTGCTTTGTCCAGCGATGAAGATCCTGGAGCGCCTGTCTCTTCCGCTTCTTGCGGAGTTCTTGGGAGGTGTCTGACTCCCAATATTATACAAGGGTCTAACCAATATAACCCCCCTACTCGGTCGATAGCTTCAACAGTGGACTTCTCCTGTTCCTTTGATACGGTCTCCTACCACCACCACCACCACCTGCTATCCAAGATCACGCGCTCAGGCCTACTTAATAACCTCAGTAAGTGGATCTCTGCCTACCTACGTGAGCGCCGCGCCTCCTGCCTGTGGGCGGGTAAAAAGTCACCTTTCCGTCCCATGCACGCAGGAGTCCCCCAGGATTCGATGATCTCGCCGTTCCTTTTTAACTACTATGTCAATGACCTTCCCCAGGTCGGTGACGTCACCTTTTCGAACACAGACTATACCGTCCTATCTTCGACTACTCGCCTTCCGGAGGCAGCGAAGAGCCTTTCACGTCACTCTTCGACAATCGAGGCCTGGGTCGGAGAGAGAGTTCCTTGAACGTCTCTCACTGTAAGACCCATTCCACATTGTTTACGTCAGACTATCATCAATCCAGGACAGATCCAGCAATCAAGAAGGGTGCGTCGGACCTCACCCTGGAGTGCTACAGCTAGCGCTTACGGATTCTCACCGCGATGGATGGCACAAGGTGGGGACAACAGAAAGAGACTTTATTACTGACCTATCGGCCCCTCATCACAAGCGTCATGCTTTACGCTGCCCCGGTTTAGTTTCCTAATGTTTTAAAGAACCGCCGTGAGTAAGCCGCAGGCGTATAGAAAGCAGCCCTGCGCATAGTCACTGGATTTCAACTCATGGCTTCGGCGCATCACTTCTACCTGGTGACCGCAACCCTACCAGTTGGCGACAGTCTGGGGTTGCTGTCAAAACTTTATTCCCTCAGCTCATTGCGGGTACATCATCCTGCCCACGGTACTTTCCTGGCCCCCTACGGCCCTCACCGCATTCGACATATTCTTCAATCAAAGTTTAAAGCAGACATTGTTCCCCTTCTTACAGGTGGGATTCTCCCGAGCAGCACCGCACTGCCCTGAGTGCATTACACACCTCAGCTGTTGCAACTGCAGCAGCTGCATATCCCCCAACAGGGTTCTGGGCTATCAATGCCCTCCTCTCTGTATGGAGGAGTCTCTACTCCCCAGATCTTACCGAACTACACTCTCCCTACTACCCTTTGGCCACTGCTCTGTCTTAGCGGATTATAAGTTCCGAGTGGGACGGATCGCTGATCCCTCCTGTCAATTCTGCGGACTGGGCGAACAGTCTGTTCGTCACCTCTTCTCGTGTTCTGGTCACCCCACTGATCTTTCGGTGAGAAGTCTGGCTGGACCCGCTTGGGGCTGCGCGTGTCCTCGCTTCTCTTCCTCTCTTCAACTTTCTTCCCCTCTGCCTAGGCCTCCTACGGAGCCTCCTCCTCAAGTTGGTATTGATGGACCCTAACGATGGCAACGAACAACAACATGGTGAAACGAAAATATTATGAAAGCTGTGTGTATCATACAAATTTTCCTACATTACTGCAGTAGGTGTAGAGATGTAACTTCTTGCAGCGAAGCTTCTTTAGTGATTGGTCCTGACTGAAATCTTTTCTCTAATAAAATACTGACTGAAATCTTTTCTCTAATAAAATATGCTTTAGTCGTCTGTTGAGAGTTCCTGCTCTATAGAGTGTTGCCATATACGGCTTCGTGCATTTCACGGTATAATTCAATGCACAATGTTACTAGATTGGCTTCATTTGTATGATGAGAGTGTTGCCGTGTTGCTCCATAGTCTACGAGGTATAATTGTGCTCGGTGTTGCCTTACGGCTGCATAGTGCGTACGCGCTAGCATATGCAAACATTGCAATAATATGTCGGTTTCAGTATTGCCAGATGAAGTGTGAGAGGCGAGTGCTGTCGCCAAAATAGCAAAGTATTTACGTATAACCAAATGTGCGGTGTTGTCGTACCGGCTTGATTCTTTCAAGCGTAAGTGCACTGCAGTGCATCATTTCTGTTTCATCGTTGACTGACTCGGTGCACACTGCAGTGCGATATTGCAGTATCGACGTATTTCACGTATGACCGACGCGCTCAGCATTGCTATGCCGACCAGCTGTTGCCCATGCAGCTCTGCATCGTTTGCTCACAGTCTGTCAATTGACACTGCCTTGGATCTGCTCCAGCGGACTCCATTGTGTTCTCCCTACAGCCGGTTTGCCACTTCTCATACCGTCAGTGTACCCGGTTTGTCACTCTTCATATTGTCAGTGACTGCATCTGTGTTCACCCAGCATTCATCTCAACGCGTTCACTCATCCACTCGACTGAATGTTTTGTAGCGTCGTTGTCAACAACAGTACTGTATGCGTCTGCTGCAAAAAGTTTCTAAATGTTATTTGTCTAATCAGTTTCCTCGGCAGGTGTCACGAGGCAAGTTACGGATATCTCTTCAAATTTGCAGCGAAATAAATCTTAAAAAACTGCACTTTGTGCTGTTTTTTCGGCACAGCCACACAGTAGGTAACACATTCGAACAAGTGGATGAGTGGACGCGTTGTAAAAACTAACGTGTAAACCCGCCATAAGTGTATTTATTTTATAAGGATACAAATTGGCATTGCACCCGTTTCGTCGTAGTCGCAGCTCCGTTTAATATGACGAGTTTGTCAGTACCTGACATACATTGGTTTACAACACGGTTGTACTACCTGACTGCTACTATATGCCTCTTAGACCTTCCTCAATTTGCATGGGTATTGCCGTTGACGGAGCGGTCCTAATTTCGAATGCGACTCTACTGAATGGTTTGCTGGAGGCATCGTCTCTCAGTGCGTCGCAGAATGATGTCACGCACGATCGCCCACCGCAGTGATGGGTGGCGGTCGCCAGGAGCGTCTAGTAACCGTCTGCGGCTGCGGAATGCACTCCTCGGCCGCACAGTTCCGCTGGTGCGGAACAAAAATACGGAAGTACCGCTCGTCACTGCTGTTTACAATTTTTCTTTCTTAGCGGTTATGCGCCGTAGCTGCAGTAGGTACTGTATTGTAGTCGATAGACTCAGCTTCCGAGACCATCAGTGGCAATTTTTCGTGTTAGTAATTCGATTTACGCATTCTTTTAACTCTAACAAGGTATATATGTGAAAACTGAGCATATAAGACAACTAAATCATAATTTCAATCCAAGCAGCATTGCACCGTTGCTCTAGTACTGCACCGAGATATGGAAACTCTGCTTCAGAAGTACCAAAAATTGTTTATTCATTTATTGCTCTATTTAGGTACTGACCGCCTTGGGGATTCTGCCATACTTTACTGAGGTGTTAAATTGCACTACCGTCATGGGTATCTCGGGGATATTATTTTTCATCTTCTGGCTCTTTAGCTATATCAATATTCCAATCGATGCTCTTGTGAAACGAGCTGAGGCTCAACCCTTTAACGCCCACGGGGACCATTTGGTTATGCCTCAAATTGTGCTCCTCTTCCGAGAACAGTATTATAATTGGGACATTAAAGGGTTAAGTCGCAGATGACGATGCAGCTTTTGTCTGCTGCAAATCCGAACAAATTTTGGCCAGTTTGATCCCCTCTTATGTACAGGTATTACAGGTATTTGTCCCACTTTACAGCACTGATGCCAACGAATGGTACTTTTGTTTCGTGGCCTGTGTGTAGCAGTGCTGTGGTACTGCAGGTACAGAGGCTCTGCGCTTGATGCGTAAGAAAAGTGCTTTTTAGCTTCTCATGACTCGGTTTTATTGCAGTTGTAGTGTCAAAGTCTGTACTCAGCTTCCTCAATTATAGTTAAATCCTGGTTTATGTGTCCGTGGATTTTTTGAATACATTGTTTACCCTCCTTTCAACTAAGTATTACTAAGTATTTATAGATTTAGTAATACGTTAGTAAATTCCATTTTCAATTATTCGCAGATTCTTGTAATATATACAGTGGCAGTTCCGTGGCTTGTATGATCTATTACTCGAACAAACCACTGGTGTCGAACAAGTCATTAGTTATAATGGAAAGGTGAAAATCAGAGATGACATATTTAGGACTCGTAAAAGCGCCTTTTCGTTTCTCGAACATTCGAGCCATGATGCGTCTAGGTTTGTATGACCATATACCCAGAAACATCGTCCTAGGTTTTTCTTTCGTTACTCGTAATTCCCGTTAGTCGAATTTGGGTAACGAGGTGTGGGCTTATTTCCGATCCCAATCGGGATATTTTAGGGGAAAACCCTATATATATATATTATCTGACGTTCTTCCCGATAAATACCGACTTTTTGTCTAAATTATTCCAGTGGGACAGGACACTCTCTGCAGCTTGGAGATCTGATCGTATATAGTCCAGAGGTGGACCGAATATTCGCATTCGCGAATATTCGCATGTTCCCCAATATTCGCGTTCGCTCTAATATTCGTAATGTTGTGGTCATAAATATATTCGGTGATGATTCTGGCGGCCCTGACGTTGCCCTTGCGGATATGTCCATCTTTCATTTGACTAGAGAGCACTGTGCTTTCACGTGACCAAAATAATGCTACGCATGATGTCACAACCCGTTGCTGCAGCCAATCAGACGAGCTTAAGTTTCGTGACGACAAACCTACGAAAGCGCTATTGGCTATGGCTTCACACGTGGTTTTGTTCTGATTTCGTGAGAGCACATTGTTCAGCAGTACGTGACATTGCCGATCCCTCCTTGCTCTTTATGGGAGAATCTATGCAAATTTCCGGGAAAAAAAGCACAGAAACTCTGTTGGAGTTTTTGAGAAACGCCCAGCATAGAAACGTGCCACCCACATTCAACACAAAGTTATAAGAAATATATGCAAGTGGTCGTAATACGAAAAGTGAAAGCTTCAAAAGTCATAACTTTGCAGTGAAAAGCAAGCAAATACCGTGAATTTGCGGAAATATGCTGACTGTGCAATTCTGACATGCTTTATGACTTTCCATGTATAGATACACCCCCAGCTACGCCGCTGGGAGTGGGGTCGTTAGAAACTTTCTTGGAAGCGGGGTTCCAGTGTGTAAGGGTGTTGGACCCTTCACACTAACGCGGCACCAGCGACAGGGGCCGTATATAACAAACATGACACTAACACGGCACCAGCGACAGGGGACGTATATAACAAACATGGCTGCATTAATACACGCGTTGGTGTTGATAGCATTGTGTTGGGGCGGCGTGTGGTAATAAATGTCCTTGTGGGTTCTGAACAATGGAACGTTTCTCCAGAGTCTCGTCCGGTCCGCCTCTGCGGCGCACGGTCTTGCGCCGCCGAAGTTCAGGCGGAATGTAGCATGTCTCTTGTGCCGAAGCTACAGTATACAATAGCGCACTCAACATGTAAGTGCATGGAGTGTCAGCTTGCACGTCATTCAACTTTATTATCTTCCACGGGTATCTTGGCTTAAGACTTTCACTGTGAGTCGGGTGACCGACAACTAGCCGATAAGTTGAGCTTTCGAGTACACAGTGTAGCCTCGGTATAAGAAGTCCAAGCCTAATCCAGACGATTTCAATTCCCCTGTGTTGAGTTCTGTACTTACGTTGAGGATGGCGAGCGCTTAGCAGTGTGGGTTCGACGTGGGGGTGTTCACACAACAGTCAAATGAACGTGTTCCCTTAACTCAGCATCCTCACGCGTGCGTTCTTGTGTCCTCTAAGATCGCGGAAAAGTGCACGTGATGCACTCCAAATTTCAAGAGATTCCCGGAACTTTGCTACTGACGTTTGCTAATATAACAGTTTTTGTGTTATAAAAGCCCAGTTAAGTTTACAAGGAGACAACGAGATATTTCAATGCTGATGTGAGAGAACACGTTTGCAAGACTATCGTGTCAACCTGTCAACCCTCCTTGAGGCAGCGTGCAGTATTGCTGCTGTAACGCGCGCTATTTTTGTGGAGTCCGTATACACATCTTCAGCTTTACGTACGCATAGCCCAGAAACGCTTACTTCGTCTTTGTTTAAGGCGTCTTGTTACCAGGAACATTCGATCGCTCTACTGTAACTTCAAGCCGTGAGTGGAGCTAAAGGTATATTAGTCTTCCGTATGTAGTTTTGTGCGAGTGCCGAGCATTTTGGGGGGAATGTGATGACGAGTTCACCCACATGACGGTCTTCTAAGTCGTCAGGTACCTATAGTCGTCGTCTGAATATCTTCTCGTTCCCTTGCAACTACAGCTGCGGGTCTGCCAAAATAATTAACTAAGCTGGTAGCCGTTTCGTCAGCAGGCTTACCGAGAGTTTAAAAAAAATTGAAAGATCTCTTCGATTTTGGAGTGAATTAGACTTGAATTTTAGAGTGAATGAAGCTTAAATTTTGGAGTGAATTAGAACTCTGGAAGCTGTGCACTTAACGTTGTTTTACGGGACACAACAACACCTACGGACGCTGAGTGCTCGTATGGGGACCAAAACACTGTCGTCTGTGACCGTCTTTGCATGTTCCAACAGTTCGATATGAGATTTAGTTTTTCGATGTACCTACCTTATTTCTTTACATACGCTACGAGCAGCAGGGAGCTCCGTGTTGTATCTTCGACTTATTAAATGGCCTGTAGTACGTCTTTCTTTCCTAAAGCCAATTTGCTTCTTTCCCTTTTCTGCTCCTGAAAGGTAAAAGCAAAGTCACCGTGACCCCGTACCCCAGTTTGAAAACCTGCACGCACTGGTTCGCTCTGCAGATAAAGCCCCCACGGGTCCAGAGAAGTGTACGGCTGCAGTCAATCACATATTAACTTAGCTGTGTCGTCACTGATTGAAAGACTTTTGACGTCTGTATCCATCCTTCCGGCCGTCCCCATTACTGGGTAGGCCAGTGCCCCCTAGAAAACTATGAACGGAAGAAATGCTGATGCTGCATCGCGCTGCGCAGACAGACATCCAGCCTGTCTTGGGCTTAGAATGCCCCGCCTCTGCGGCCACACACAGGTTTTCATTTTACTTGATATACTGCATGTCCCTTGTTACCTCTGCCGCGAAGCGGGAGGCTTAATCCAATTCAAACCAGTCTTTGTTGCTTTGCTTCAACGGTTCCTGGTCCTGTTGTTTTCCTATGGAAGAAAGGGTTAAACTATGACTACAATTAACTCATCTTCGTCCAATACGTGACTTGTAGGACACCATTTACTCATCATAACATCAATGACGAGCCACATATATCAGTTGTATGAGAACTTTCTTCTTCAACGCCCGCGCTGCCTCAACACACCTCGTCGCTTCTTTCCGACCTTCTCGATCGCAGCTGCGACGCTTTCATCCGAGCGAGAGACGCTCCGCCGAGTGCTTCGCATTCTTCTTCTTCCTGTCGTGCTGCAGCGGCTGCCATATACGGCAAGGAATTTGTTGTCTTCGTGTGACCCACTGACGCGCCCTTACTTTTTGTGCCAGGAGTAATATGTACATTGCTTTCAATTGCGTCTCTATGCGTGAGACATGTTGTGAAACAGCAATAGCGACAGTAATGCTTTATTACATCACCCTTGCGGATAGCATACCGCAGTACAAACGGAGCAAATGCATATTATTAAACTAACAGTATGTACTAAGAGAGTCGTCGGAACCTTGTACGTACCAAACTTTGCTGTGGGGCATGTTGGTTGTCGTAGCATATTACTGATCACTAGTGAAGCTTATCCATAGTTGTAAATAGGCCTGCCCGACAACTAATTTCCTCTAGGGTTAGTTAGTATTAAAGCTAGTTAAAATCTTAGGATACTGTGCGCTCTAATACGACGGGCGCCGTATCTAAAAGACATAAAACATGAGTTTATTATATTTATTATCATAACTGGGCCCCGACGGTGTGCTGTTGCTGTAGGTAGTGTACGTAATGCAGGTAATCCGCTTCGTTCCAAAGGCCGCGAACAAAAATTTAAGAAGCGATGAAGAATACGTAACCCAGTTACAGACTGAAGTGAAAGCTGTGCTCCTCGCGTTAACTCCTGCTGCATGCTGTCCTGGGTTTTCACGTCACATGCCGTACGTGTTTCATTGCTGTACTGGGTCTGTTTACACAACACAGGAGTTCATTGCTTGCCGAGTTATTATTAACTCAAAATTTAAGGGGACATCAACAGTTTTAATGGTAACACTTGAAGATAAATCTTCATGGATATTTTTAGTAGACACACAGTTGTGTTTGCGTGAACACTGAGTAGGTAACGTTCGGACGCTGTGACGGGAATACACAGGACAAAAGACTTGTGTGCCGCGGGCCTTAGATCGTACATCACGTTGAGGTTCTAACATGCATGCTTGCCAGATCATAGCACTTAATACAAGAGCTGAACGCATATTTTTACTGCCTTGTTTATTGTTAGTTCAGATTTGATCATTGATATGCTCCGGAGTGTCAAAAACACCGGCTTATCGCTTAAGCAAAATAATAATAATAATATGATGCAAATTAAGTTAATTACTTTAATTTGGAAACCAAGGGTCGTCAGACACAGCCTTGACTGATTGCAGACCTAATATTGGGAACACACCCAGTACTGTTGCCTATATGTGCTTGCTTTTGCTTCGCTATAGCGGCCTATAGAAATGGACTTAATTTCTTAAAGATTCTATAGCTTATCAGCCTGTGACCGTCGCTGAGGATCGAAACGCAGGTTTGTCCACACTGCTGTGTTATTTTTTACTAATTGCTTCATTTGTATATGCGATAACAACAAATTATGCACAAAATACAATGTCGCAGTAAATGTATGTAGGCCTATATACCGTATGTAAATATATTGTGTCGCTATAGTTTCGCGTATGCTCTACAGGTTGCTTACTAACAGTGATTTAAAAACTTACTCATCGCTCATCAATTATTAAATAATTATAAAAAATTAAGTACACAAATTTTATCGTAGTATTGGCATACCTACTGTACATGCTACTCATCAATTCAGATGTACGTACCTCCTCATTTCACATACAAAATTATGTATATATAATATATATATATTTCTATCATTGCTATTTGCAGTCTTGCGCAATTATTTCCTTCGCGGTAATTTCACGCGTTGACTTCATTGCTTCCTTTCTCTTTTGCGGTGAGATTTCTTTCATCGCTAAATGTTCTGTTATGATGGAAGATCTGATTGATGGTGCGGAGTTGTCTCTCAGTAGGCATGCTCGCCTGTCTCGCCTCGAGATAATTCCCGATGGGAAATTTATAGGCGTTTATCGTCTGCCTGCGAGTAGTAAATAGGGAGCGGTATCGGATAACATCGGATAAAGTAAAGTAAAGTAAAGGTAAAGTCAACTTAGACCACACCCTCACCTGGGAAACCCACATGCACTGGTTTGTGCTGCGGGTATAGGCCCACTGGCCCCAGATGAGTTAGTGTAGTTGCAGTCGATCTCGGGGCACCAAGAACTATGGCACCAATTTGACGGAAGGAACAAATGACCCGAGACCCTCACCCCTCTTATCTCTGAGAAAGGCAGTTCCGCCACGGCGCCGTGCATGCTCACACAACTGCCGAGTCAGCAAACCAAGATCTACAAAGAGCTCGCGTGCCTGGCGGGGCATCGAACGTGCGAGTGATACAAGGTGTTAGAGCTAAGAACGGAAGCATGCAGCTACCGTGGCGGATAACTGCCCTCAAATTTACGAATAGGAAGCGCTGCATGGGAACACCACTTTATGCTGGTTTCGATATAAATTTCATTTCGTTAAAAACTTTTTAAGTAAGATTTTGTTGGAGAGTTTTGATAGTAAGATATGCGTCACTACTTGGACGACATGTATATTGAACCACATACTCAGAGGACCGTGAAAAAATGGTCGATCTCATCAGAAAAGACTTTTCAAGAAATGAAGAAAGTACGGCAAGGAGAAAAACATTTACGTTGGCATTTGACTCTTAATGCTGAGACCTTTTCAAACTTAAGTATAAGTGTGCATATTTAATAAGAAATAGCTTTTTTTCTCGCTTAGGACAGGTATTCGGCTCTTAGCGATATCAAAGTATGTGCTTAAGCCACAGTCTCTTCCGCAAACATGGGACGCCTTCGATTTCCCAGAACTTCAGACAGGAGCGCTGGTTTCTGCCCTTGAATTGAGTTTCAGGTATTCATCCCTTAATCGGTTACCCTTGAGACTCCCAACTACACAGTTTAGCTGAAATGAACCAAGTGACGAAGCCAACTCTCCTGTCTGGGAAGTTCTTTACAAGACAAGCTTCGAAATCGTAACTTCGCTCCCAATCAAACTTAACCTGATTTATCTCATGGCTTCAGTTTTTATTTTATTATTGGTAAAAAGTTTCTATATTAGCTACTAAATACCGTAGTGCACTCGGCCCTAACATTCGTTGACGTAGAATTGGCGATGGTAGGTACTTCTTCACTGATCATTCTTCCGTTACTAATTTATTTTGACGGATGCGTTATGCTACTCTTAACTTTATTAAAATACCAATACATAGTTCATTAATCGAGAGAGATGAGCCCGCTCGGCTGCAATTCTACTTAACTGAACTACCTATCCTTCCTTCCTCTTGGTGACAATCAGAGAAATATTAATTATTTGACAGGTCATCAAGCATCACTCAGAATATGAACTGCAGTGAGCATCACTGATAATTCTGTTACTTTAGTAGAAGCTTCCCCTTCCCCTCTCCCAGTAGAAAGCTGTATAGTATCAAAAACGGAAATATTTAGATAAAGAAATATTGTTACAACCTTTTCATTTGAGCATGTTCACAAATTTTTATGTTTTATATATACCTCTAAATATATGCTAGACATCTTTTAACCACTAATCATCATTTATCCACTCTGTGCCCACGCTCGGAGCAAAAAAAAAACAACAACAACAAAAACATCAATAGTTGTTCCCAATCAATGTGCCAGAGTTCATTTCCAAGGAAGAATGGCCTTCTTCATCTCCAGACCTTAACCCCTTGACTTCAGCAGCTGGTCCATATTGGAGAGCAAGGTCTCAGCTTCCCGCCACAAAAACGTGGAGGCTTGGAAGACAACACTCTTGAAAGAATGGGCATAAATTCCCCAAGCTATCATTCGTGACGCTGGCAAGCTTTGGCAGCAGGTTATCGATGCCGACGAACCTGCCGACCGAAGACATGTTGAACTAGAACGTCTGGGTGGCGTAAGACCATCACCCGCGGTAAGGGGCAAATTCAACGAAGTTTTTTTCGATGAACGATGCTAGGGCACAGCCGCATTCTTTCCATGGATTAGCTCTTCAATAATAACATAGGAAAAATAGAACGCCCCATTCTCCAGACGATCTGCCGCGCTGGAGGCAAATTTGCTCCGGTGGAGGAAAATTCAAAGCCGTCATTTTTTATGGTTAGCTAGTTCTGGTTTCTTGGCATGGGTCACGTCTAGGTCAACCCACCAAACTCCTTGCAAAAAATTATGAAGATTACTCAACTCCTTCGACAACTTATTGGGTAGACAGACAAATATATACATATATACAAACAAATATATTGAAGAATTAGATGAGAAGAAAATCATTTAATTGAAATTGTATTACCCACGACGCGTTTCGCTGTAACCCTCAGCTCATCAGGTGGGAGGATCGAAGATGGTGAAGAATATTTCGATGACATCTTGAAAATTTCAGCGGTTATCACATGAAGATGTCAATATGAGACCGGTTTGACGAAAGCTATAAATGACATTTTCTCTAATACAAATGTTTTGTTGTTTTAAACTAAGTCCATCCTGTTCATTTCAGCTACTGCACCAAGTACAGACACGCAGAAGTGCCGAAAGCGACAGTCTACAACCTTTACGGGTTTCAATAGGTGGCACATCTGCATGGTAGACTCCATAATAGTTACGAATCCTACAGCTGGCGTAAGCATAACAAACTATAGTCCAAAATTCGACTCGGAAGTGCAGACTGTACTTCCGATCCGGACAAGTTAAAGCTAATCAGATGATCTTAAGTAGCTCAAAGTGGGCGAATCAGGCGCACCTGTACACCAGCAACACAACTTAGCAAAGGAAATGAGGCGCTTGTGTACCGTAGAGTTTTGGGTAGGCGTCTCTTCTCGTCAGGGGGTGCTAAGCAGTTCTTTCTTGGTTTAGGACAAAAACTAGCTGGGACATCTGAAGATTTTCTTGGTTACAAGTATGGTTCTTTCCCGTTGTGCGGAGCCCTATCTTGTACACCAACTAACACCCAATATTTGAAGTCAAGCAGCACATCCATGACCTGTAAGCAATTCGATAACTTGAAACCGACTGTGTCGTTCAGATCCCATGCATGTATAATGGATGCGATATTTATCTCCTGCGTTGTGCTAAAACGTTACGCTTCCTATGTAACTAACTTACGACGTGACGAATGCATTTATTAAATGTTTAGTGGCCTGCGTCGTCATCGATTGACGGCAAAATATATAATTATATCAGCGAGTCCTGAGCTTTTTTGAATCTTGTCTTGCTCAGGAAAATATAGCTTCCCTTTTTCTTCCTTGTTCTACTGAGTTTGGGCATCATGAGCTCAGAGCAAATAAAGTTTTGCTATGGGAAGGAAGTGAAATTCATCATATTTGCCACTGCTAAAAGTTACTTCAAACATCTTCAATGCGTTAATTTCATATTTGACAAAGGAGCAGCGCGTATGCTGTTGAGCAAACGCATTTACCCTTCCTAATACTGATACGGGACGGCGAGACCAACCACTCAGGCAACCAACCAACAAACTCTATAACTACAATGCTGTAGCCGTCACTGTCCACCTCTGGTGAGCCATAGAGCACCGAGTGACCGCTGTATGCATTATACTGTAGGTTGCAAACTGTGCAATTCCTCCGATAAATGAAATATATATATTTTTAAAGTTCACATTAGGAAGTACATTACGGCCCTCATTGTTAATGTGCTGTTTTTCGTTCACTTTCTGTTGCCGTCAGACGTTGAGTGTTGGTAATTACAGCCCTTTTCTGACACCTACAGTTTGCAGCGTAGCGCGTCATCCCACGGCAGCAGCTTGGCATGCACTGAGCCCCGAACAGACATTGCGCGCGAGCGCGGACACGCACCACGCTGTTGCCTATACTTCCTCACCTAGTTTGCCTAGCTAGTTTTTTCCTTTGCCACACGCAGCCACCAGAAACGTACTGTAATTCGTCTCCGTGAGAACGAACTACGTGCGCGGTGAAACCGGTTTCATTTCAGCCTGCCTCTAGCAAAGTGACATCGGCGCTCTACTGGCAACAGTGATCGAGTCAGCATCCCGCGAGGAACATCCGTTCGAGGCACGCACGGCCTCTCCGGCTCTTCAGCTAGTGTTATGCTGCGGAGAGAGGGTTTTCGCGAGTATTACAATCGAACAAAGGTTTTGGCCAATCTAACGTATTCTTTTCAGAGAGATACAGTCAAAACAGTGCAGATCGTGCTGTATCTTTGCATTGACCACGAGAGAAACTTTGCATAGCAACTTTTGGTTTTCATTACGGTACATTCCATTAGTTTTCACGTTATCTGAGACCAAACTTCCGAGCTATAATTTCCTTCTCTACCATTTTAATTTCCTAATATTTTGTATCTTTTCTCGACAGAGCTGGAAGGACATCGCTGGCACACCGTGGCCATTTTGGACTGCCAAAATCCTCTACGCTTCCGACAAAAAATTTCTTCTGAAAGAACAGAGCAACAAAAATCCACGACGAAGTTGTTGCCGAAGAACTTTCTTCTCGAAGAAGAAGTCGCTTCCTATACGGCCAGAATATAATCTCGGGGAAATTCTTGTTGTTGTCGAAGATTTCTTTTTTTTCGACAAAGTCCTGCCGGGCAGATCATGATTAGAAGAACAGCTAAAATGCACAACGAAGGAGTGATATGAAATAACATTGTTATTGTAATACAGTGATCTTCAATGAAGAATAGCCCGTCTTAAATAAATGGGTTCATTCTGAAAAGCGCATAATAAACACCAGTTCAAAGTACATACTTCCTCTGTACCTACGCGCTGAAAGTTGCAAAGTGAAGAAAAGCTAATGATATGGTCAGTCAAATCGTGTAATGCGATAGTGTTTATCGTATCGTGAAGTGTTAAGTGTCTGTTCCTGCGATTCCGGAAATCAGTGCTGCAGTTTGACAATTTACCTCTGAAAATTTTTGGGTGGAGTGGAATTTTCTGTGAAGTAAATCTTTGTGCAGTAATGAAAAAGTTGGTGAAATGTTGAGTGGATGAAATTTGCCTCATCTATGAAAAAGGTGTTGTGTTAGTGATACCGTGTGGCAGATAAAGAGGTTTACATTGTTTTCGTAAAATACGTCTGTGCAATAGGCATTGGATTTCTAGGAATTTTGACCAGTTTTGTCTGTTTTGAAGCCTCTCTTTGTAACAAATTGTCTTGTTATACGTGAAGGTACAGCTTTTGCTGGATTTCAACAGGTCATACTGTAAAAAGGATAATAGTCACTATTTTTGTTTGATTGTGATGTTTCTATATTGAAAACGTCGACGGTGATCCACAATTGTTGTAGGTATGTTCATTGGTTTCCACTTGTAACAGCTGACTTTTTCTTCGAAAACCACTTTCTTGATCTTTCCATATGCAGAAGTAATACATCTTTTGCTCTTCAGAGCCTTAATCGTTGTCAGAGTCTCTGATTGTTTTCTCAAGTAAATGACGACTCATTCGCCTTATTAGGCTTACCAGTGGTAGAAATTTATACGCATTGCTCAAGTAACCAAAATAGCCTTTGACTGCAATATATTTCGACTTGTGTACAATCACTCTATGCTCCCAAGAATGTACGGTGTTTGCAAAGTTTATTGCTAGCTATAACTTTTAACTTATACATGTCCTAAAGTACCTATCCATTTCAAGTTTTTGAGATACCGCAGCTCAGTTGTATATACGTATTTAAAGGAATAATATTTATGATATGTACGTATATGAAATATATGTAGCTAGTCCGTCCCCTAAAGTTCTTAGGTATGTAACTATACAGGCGCAGTTGTCCTATTTAAGAGTGATGCGCTTCTAGATAACTTTTTTCTATTCTGCTGAAAAAGAGACTCGCATGTAAGGTCACTTTAGTTATATACCGACTTTGTATATCTATCGCTTACAGAGTTGACGTATCGAAACTTTCTGCTTGGGAAATACGTGAAAAAATTATAGAAAGCTACTGCCTGTAGTGACGGTCACATTAGCGTCCCCGCTGTTGCAAGAAGTTTGAACGAAAATTTGATTAGCATTTGACCTGGGTCAATGCTCGTCAGAGTTATTTTAGAGTGAATATTTAAAAGCTGCTGTCTAGTTTGCATCTGCTGAATTTCCGAGCGCAGTGACAGATATTTACCGCGCAGTAGCTACTTAACAACTATCCGCGCCTCCTTTCTTCGCTACAGTTCCCTCTTTTTCCCGGAATGTCGGAATTCGCTGCTGAGTTCTGCAGAAAGTCCTTTGTATTTTATATCCTTTATTAAACGAGCTAACGTGACTCTTTAGTCACTCAACCTTCACCTCTTGTACCACTGATCTAAAGTTTTTTCAGCGGTTCCACTGACCATCTTTGTGCCCATTGTTTCACCGATTTTACCACCGAAAACCTGTTGCTATTACACACGCTATACTGGACGCATTGACTACCTCTTGTTCCCGGGGTTGCAGTCTTATTTCGTTATCACAGTGGACAAGGTATAGTCTTATCAGTTACGGTAATCTAAACACGTTTCGGTGGCCTGTAGAGAAGCGTGTAACTTGCGTCTAGACGGAGGCGACCTAAGCAGAGTGGCGCACTGCAAGTCTTACGGCGGCGGGGCCAGAAATAGATTGGGTCTCCTTCGTTTGGTGCTTTGGTAGCAGGCCCACCGCCTCACTTCGTATTGTTGAACGCTCCTTCTGCTCTATGAATATTTTAGTGCTTGCTTGCCTTCTTATAATCTACTAGTGATTGTGGTGGCTCCGAGTGGTAGACTGTTTTGTGAACATTTTAGTGTTTGCTTTTCACTTACGCAACGACGAGAGGTGGTTGTCCCAGGTTGTATATTGCTCTCTGTAAGTCTTCTTACTAGCTTCATGATAATCAACTAGTTGTGGTGGTCTTGAGTGGCATCCTGCTGTGTCAAATTTTAGTGCTTGGGTTTTCGTTAGCCACTAGCGAGTTTTCAAGAAAACATTCTGTTCGTTACGGAAGGTTTGCGAACACCTCTTTCTGTTGCCGGTACCTCAGCTGAAGCTTGTAACCCAGTTCGGTAGCGTTCGCAAGATTTTACGATTGCAATTTGTCAAAGTTTTTTCAAGCATAAAGCGCGTCTATAGTTTTTTTTATCATTTCTCAGCAGACATTCGTAAATTGGAGCCAGGAGGCATCATTCGATTAGCAAAATATTTGCAACTGCTGTTCAAATTTTAGCAAATGATACTTAAGTCACTTTCAGGGGCTTCTTAAAGATCAGCTGCTTCTTGTTGCTTGGGCTGGTAGTGTTTGCAAAGTTATTCTGATTGCAAATAACCAAGTTGGTGGTACCTCCGAATTACTCATATCGATGCAGCCGTCATGTAACCACTTATCTTCTTACTAAACTCTGTAGTGGCTGAAGATATTCTATTTGACCGACCTTATGCCACTATTATCCAGCTCTCTACCAGGTTATAAAACTGCTGCTATTTACAGTTCTAAAAATTAGGATAGTTACATGCTTTGCGCCGGTTTTTTATTATATTCTACTGATATTACTGCATTATTATTATTATTATTGTATTGAGGGCACTTCACCTTAGCAGGAGTATAATAATTTAAAACTTATTCTTCATTACCTACGGATAATCAAAAGGTTTCTTAATCGGCACTTGATTACTGTGGCATAATCGTGTGCTCGTTGGTGGCCTTAGATACGTTCTGTAATGACACTGGAGTCTCTTTGTGCTCTCTTATGAATATTCTAGTAGGTGTTTAGATCTCGGTTGGCGATAGTACAGTAGACTTCACCAAGTATTTCTCAAGTGTAGTTAATTTTGACTAACCTTCTCGTTGAATGCGCAGTCTTTTCTTTGCTGTACCTCAGACTTGTTCCAGTATTTACATCTTAGGCTCGTGTTTAGTCAGTATTTAGGTTGTTGGTTAATTTTTTCCGGTGATTAGCCACACCTCAAACTTGTGTATTTTATAGGCCAGTATTCTAGTGATTTAATACACTGTGGACTTCAGTTTGGTACTGTAGTCTTGACTTGTACGTGCATTACTGAAGTATCCGTTGCTGGTAAGAAAGTGTCAAGTGGTGTGTATAGCGTAATATTGTGATCCAACTTTATGCAAGTATTGTTAAAGGCCTTAGTGTTGAGCTGTTGTAAGCTATAAAAGGGCTATTTTGACCCGTCTTACATGTCAATCATCAAGTGTTGAAGATAATATTGCAAATACTGCAAGTTAACAACTGCCATTGTCTAGTAGTCATTAGCAACTTTCAAGTTTGAAAGTATTTCTTGCTCTATTTCAAGAGTATTTCTTTGGTACATTGCGCATCATTTTTTTTTGGCAATTGCTTCTCAGTCATCTCCGTCAGCACATTGCTTTACAGTTTTTTTTTCATTGTGGACTTTATTATTTTTTTTTGGTACCTCAGTCTTGCGCAAAAAAATCATTGAGCGTTTTTTAAGTACAGTATTTTAATTAATTGTGGAGTTCGACTGGAGATTGTGTCTCGGTGTTGTGCAAATATTTCTGGAATCATTCTTCTGCCAGTAGCTTATTGCTGTTGCTTCTTGTGTGTGATGGGCTGTTGTTGTTGATGATTTGATAGCTGCAGTGCCAGGTCGCAATAGGACCTTGACTATAGGAAAGCGTTATCACCTTTCTGATATCACGCTGATTACGGTCTGATTCCCTTCAGATGGTCCAGATAACAATGTTTTACTCACCGTGAGATGTAGTATAGTGTTTTTTTTTATTGCTGACCGTTTATGCATCACTTATGTCGCCTAAAATAGTATTAGTCATCAATATTAACTTTGCATAATACTGTAACTTAAAAAGAAGTCTCGCATTACTCTTGCGTAATAGCGCAGCTTAGGTCAGTCATAATATATCTTTACATTATAATCCATTTAGAGCAGTCGTAATAGAAACTTTAAGCAGCTAGATGTAACGTAAAACTGTCCCAATATCAACCTTACCCACCAGTACAACGTAACAGCTCTTGTAATATCATCTTTACATAATAGCACGGCCCCAGCCCGTGTCAATATCGACTTTGCATAATAAATAGCCCGGCGATATTAGAAGCCCCACAAGCAAAGCAAATGTTGAGGCAGAAGAGCATGGCCCCGTTGGCGTGAGTAAAGCCTGCGCCCGTCGGTGGGGTGGCCCGTGGTGCGCAGCCCCAGTGTTCACCTGTACGTGTTTCTTGTAACAGTGGCTGCCCGTGTCTGTTGCTCCTGCCACACCTCCTCGTGGTAATACCTGTGACCAGAGGGCCTGGAGCTCAAGGCTTGCACACCCACCAGCTGGCCAAGGAGTGGCTGCAAGCTGGGACGGAAGTCGAAGAAGGGCTAGTAAGAACGACACCGCATTTGCTAAGAAACTGAATCTGTCATTGAGAATATTGAAACGAAGACTGATTTAGCAAGAGATACCGACTGCATCGAATAGCTGGCGGTAGGCTTGGCTGAATAGTCTGTGAGAATACCGGTGTGTTTCGAATGTTAACGAAATCTAAGAAGTAGAGGAACATGAGAGTCCAGTCTGCAAAGAAGCCTCAGAGCATAGCCCTGTGCGTTTTTTAAAGTTACTCGAATCATAGCTCATCAGCTACACCAAGGTTTAGGGCAAAGAAGGTGTCATTTTGTGTGATTCTAGGCAGAATTCAGTAACGTCTGGGGAGTGGTGCACATGTGCAACATCGCTATATAAGAAGTACACCCAAACATCACTAAAGATAAAGTAGAACCGACTGTATTATTAACGAAGGCTGGAAGCAGTCGTGTATGGAAAGCCCAAGTGAGACTGGTCATTCGCAGAAGACAAGCTGGTGCACTGAGTGCGGAACTTGGCCATGAACCTTTCTTGAAAACTATAGAAGGAAGACTGGAAGGACATTGCATGCATAATCCAAAGCCTTTCATTTGAAGATAAAGCCAGTAACAGCCGTGCATTGCAACTTGTAACGTTACTATAAGGAATGGTATCGTTTCAGGAAATGCCCAACGATCTGCCAAAAGTTTACGATCGCCCGGGCAATCGCCAGCCACTGGATATTTCCACTTTACTTGCAGTGTTTGGAACGTTTAGAGAACCAGCCAGTAATTTGCGTGTTTTGGTGACAGACTTAAGCTGAACTGCTCGAGTGCTTCCCTGTTTTTCACCTTCATAATTCCAAGAAAAAAGCTATAACTCCAAGTAAAACGCATTCATTATTAATTTACTGTAAGAATATTGTGTATTTGAAAGAATGATTTATGATGGTCATTGTTATTAACGACCAAGCGAAAAGAATTTAATAAAGCAATTATCGTTAACTACAGCGAGCTCACGAAGACGACGTACTAAGAAAAAACAAAGAAACCTCGACTGCGTACCAACGCTAATTCCTGTCGAGGCACGACAGTTCCGTATCGAGTTACCGTTGAGGCCCAGGCAGAGTTACGGTGTTACTCGTTGCCCTCGTGTATTCTTTAACAAAGGTGCATATATTGTTTCCTCTTGTGCCCTAAGGACAACAATAAGTGCTACAGTACTGTATATAATCATTAACTTAGGTGCAGATTAGTTTTCACCTGTTTTAGGGGCAACCTTGAACGCAAAATATTATTCTGCTTATTGTGTCAAGTAGCATGGTGGAGTTTTGATACTTGACACAGGTGTTAATTGGTTCCTTCACCTGTCTTGAAGACTACTACAAGTGCAAATATCATTAAACTGATTACTTAGAGCGGCAGCTTGGTCCCACTTATCTGATCAATATAGGTCATTAATTTAACGTGGCCGTTGCAAGCCGTTACAAGGTGAAACCAAGATTCAGTTTTGTTGATCGTGTGAAACATTCTTGATTTCCGTTACGCGGTTAGCAGATCTCTGCAGTTTGATGATCAAAAACTAATCCGAAAGTGATCTATGGAGTCACAGTTCATATTCGTTAATGTACTCTGACAATAGATTTAAAGGGAGTACGGAGCCACGTTGGTTCAGTCTTTATGTGATACAGTGTGCAGATGAAAGTGAAATTGATGGTGATACTTTGTACTGCGTTTGTGTAAAATAGCGCTGAAAGTTTTCTAAAGTTGTTCGTTTTGAACATAAAGCAACGCACGGAAGCTAATTTTGTGCAAGGTGGTGAACTTCTTTGACAAAGACCAGTGCTGCGCTTCCTTGCAGAACGATTCCAAGTTAAGATTCGCGTGGAGACAAATCTTCCAACCAATTGCAACAAAAGACTTGAGTTTTAATTTTTGCGGAAAAAAGAGTTACCGAGGGAGAAATTTCCTGCTCACCGTAAGCAGAAATTGCCGCAGATCTGTTACCGAGCCCATTTACCGAAATTTTCTGACAAATTTTGCTGAAAAAAAAGAGCGTGCACCAACCAACAGACCAAGACAGATCAGTTAGCAGGACTACGTTTTGTGCAGTAGTGGCGAAAAAAGTATTGCGCAGTAATTTCCGTTGAGACAGCTGAAGATTTGCCCCATTAATCATTAGAACACATTAATGGGCTCAATCGTGGTGACGAAATACATTGTAATTTACTGTATAGTGTGGGCATAGACCGAGTTAGATCTCTTTGAAAAAAAAAACAAATACTGGGAAGAGAGTACGAAATAAATTCGATCTGGTGATGAAATTCCCCGTTTAGTTGTACAAAAATACAGTGCTGTGAACATTCGCATGCATTCATCGCATTCGAGCTGAACGCCGAGCAGAGCAGATGTAGAGGCTGCTGAGCGTGTGTAGGTGCTACTGGAACGGTGCCAACACAAGGTGCCACTCTAGTGCCAGCCGTTGGCACTCCCGTCATCTGTGCTCTCTTTTCTCTACGTCCGTCGACCGACTGCGTAATCTCTGCCATTTGTCTTTGTAACCAGCGACTGAATTTAGTACCCAGAGTTTAACAGTGTCAATTCTGATGTAAAGTTACCTGTGTCGAAATTGAGGAAACTTGGATTGCGTTTTAACAATTCTGATCATCTATCTGATCGATTAATTACTAAAAGTTTTGTAATTTTGTAACATTGTATCGTTCATTACTGTGAATTCGAATCACCTACTGCCAGCAGTGTATCGATACAAATTTGTCAATTTTATAGATTTATTTTTTTCGCTCTGCCGGTACTAATCATAGAGTGATTGCACATGCATTAACTTGAAATTCTCGGTTGTTCGTATTGTGAGGTTATCCTCAGCCAGCGTTTTTCTGAACAGTGACATATTGTATAAAAATTAGTGACAGACTGGTGTTGGCCTTCTGTGAAAAGTTTTACACGTAGATGCATCTACTGTCATTCCGTCCTGATTTCACCATAGGACAAATGTTTTGCGAAATCTACCGCTCAAAAGGAGACTGAATTCGTCGTAGAATCATTACTGTCTATTCATTTTATCTGCCCTGTATACATTTTAAGCCATTTTTTTTCAAGTGTGACCACGAACCACGACCATTGCATTTTGGCCAAGTAAGGCGGCCGTCCTGATAGCATTGTACAATATTTGGCTGGGTTGTACCACCACCACGATTGCATTTTCCCTTCATCAACAGCCGTCCTGTATCGATTTCCATTTCGCCATCGACCGATGATTGTACAACGTTGAACAACGTTTATATTAGGACTTCTCCAGTTTTTCTGGCAACGTTGCCCTGAAAGTTAGCTGCACCTGCAACGTTGCCGTTGCTTATCGAACATTCGAAAGATATCGCTGTGTCGATAGACCCTCCGTCCAGCAACGCGTGTTCATCGAGGCTTCCGATCGACTATTACGAATTATTGTGATTACAGTGTACTATTTGTGAACTGAGGTGTCGTTTCTGTGGTTGTGTTGCAAAGGACCCTTCGTTTAAGAAGTAAATCGTGTCAGTGTGCCCGTTGAACGTTCAGTTTCCTCACTTTCGCATAGTATCTTGCCTGAGAGTTAGTGTTACTTGTAAAAAGAAAGTTAGTGTTCTGTGTTATCCACAAGGAGTTGTCGTTTCTGTGAATTATTGATGCTGAGAGGTAGTGCTGTTCAGTGAAAGCAGGTATTGTTCGGTGTTTTGAAAAAGGTTGTGGTATCACCGTGATTAATGCAAAAAAAAAAAATAGTCTAGAAACTATTGCTGCTTGTTCTCCGTTTTGTTTTAAGAACAAGAGTGGCAATATTTCGTGTTTAGGTGTGAAATTAGTGTTTGTGCCTTTGTGCTTCCGTGAGATGCTTCAGGATGTTTCTTGATTCTTGAATTTTGAAACTATTGTGACTGAAAAATAACTGTGTAAAATATCGTAGAACGACTTGGTGAAGGATTGCGACGCTGCTTCCCATTTTCTCTCTAGCGCGTATTTAAAAACAGATTCTGTGACTAACTGCAAAGTGTACTTGGCACGTAAGTCGTATTCGTAAGTTCCTTACTGACTGCGCGGAGTACTTACTGATAAGTATTGAATCTATACTGATTGGTAACTACAGTCTATTTGTACTCGGCTAGTATTAGCTTAGTTGTTTTACAGTATAGCACTTAGAGGCTGAAAAAGTTAACGCTTATGTTATTTACAGTATAATGCATATATTTTCTGACGAGGAGGTTTCCGTTAAGAAAAACAACGTTAGCAGTTCGTCTAGAAGTAGATCTGCAGGCGTTACATACGTGGCCGCTTTTGGTGCTATGCTTAATAGTGCATCATAATTTAACTATCAAAATATTCAGTACATATTTGCAAATAAATCTTGCAACTAAGCTTAACCTCTGCGTACGACTTTTAAATTTTCACTCAACGTTCTTATTCTCTTATGAAAGAAAAATTATGTCTTTTGTAATAAGGCAAAAGTGTGTTTAATTTTGTGTGTTGTGCATCAACATACCTTTGCAATACCTTCTCTGTCAACATTGCTTCACTGAACACTCAAAGTAATTTTTTTTACTACGTTTGATGGTTCACCCAACGTGCCCAAGTGTTTACTATTACGTAAAGTGTTTGTCTATTGTGGTATTTTTTGTTAACTCGATCATCTGCTGCCAGTTGAAAGGTTGCGTTGATCTCTGGTGAGTCAACTTAAGCTTACAAATTGAAAAAAAAAGTGTTGGTTATTCCTTCTTTGATAATCCAGTGCTCTTCTAGTGCGGAGATATTATTTTGTGGTTCTGGAACAAGTGAGCAGTGACGTATATAACCCATAAGAAAAGCTTGGTAAATTTTTGTGTGCCGTAGTTATTATTACCAGAATCAAAATGCCTGTGGCACCGTCAGTTACGTCCTACTACCCTAGAAGCTCAAGCTACTACAGAAGTAGCACAACTCCTTCCACGAGCTCCTTACTTGGCCGCACTCCGTCCTTGGACAGATCTTCCTACTCATCCTACTCCTCCGGTTATGGTCTGGGCGGCAGTTACTCAGGCTACAGTACCTACGGGTCCAGCAGATACTCAACAACTTCGAAGCCTCCGAGACCGTCTTACTCAACTTCATATTCATCTGAGAGCTACAGGAGCCGAACCGCCCACGACCCGTCCCCTAGTCGGAGCAGCTACACTATACGTAACTCCTCGGAGTCCAGGGAGTCTGAAGAGCGGACCTTCTCGCGCGGTTTAGGGTCTCGCTCGATATCGGACGCCTCTTCTCGATACGCCGCCTCTACCGTCTCCTCGAGACTGCGAGACTCTTCGAGCTCGCGAGATTCCGGCTATGGCTCGAGACTAACTTCTCGCGACAGGTCCTCGGATATCCGAAATGGCAACAGCTCCTTCGACACCAAGGCTTTTGGTCCATCAACTTCGTCTTACGCTTCCAATTACCGATGGGAAGGCCGATCGAAAAACAGAGACAAGAGCATAGAGAAAGATTTAAACGATGAAAAGGTGCGTGTTAGTGATCGTGTTCGCAACTACGAAATTCTCGATGACGACACACCGAGTGCATCATCGTCACGATACGTGTCTGACGAGGTTGCCGCTCGCCGGAAGCGTGAAGAAGACTACATCACCGCTCGTAGACAGAGACTCGGGCTATCTCCTATAAGGAAGAGCAGATCCCGTACCCCAGACTACCACTCAAAACGCACCAAGTCCCCCGAGCGAAATGGCAACGAAGAGGAAGATGAACCACGTCAGTCTGTTTCAGAACTTCGCCGAAAGTACGATACCGCCAACCACAATGGCTATTCGAGCTATTCAAGGTACGACGACGAGTCGCCGTCTACTCGGCCAACTCCGATTGTTCGATGCGACTCACCCCCAACTTCTTCAAGACGACGATCCGACTCTGGCAATTACAGCCGAGAGTCTCCCACCGCGTCCAACCACATTTTGGATTCCGGGAACAAGTCGGATACTGATTCTGTGAAAGATTCTCGTGATTCGATTAAAGTCGAGTCTCCTCGATCATCACGAAGAGGGGGTCTCAGCTCCCCCCATTCCAAGTCACCGGACGGTCGAAAATCTCCTCTCACCAACGGAACGACTTCCAAGGTA